>JAOQMQ010000007.1:12429826-12444579 GCA_027563845.1 Erythroxylum subrotundum | reverse complement strand
TACAATATTTCTTACCCTGAGAACGAAAACAAAACACAAACAAAACCCAAAAGGAAATTACCAATTTACTCTCCCATGCGACTGTGATACAATATTTCTTACCCTGAGAACGAAAACAAAACACAAACAAAACCCAAAAGGAAATTACCAATTTACTCTCCCATTTTAACGCATCCACTGTATCGAAACCTACCTCCCTACACTGTATTCCACTGCATTCATCACGTTTCTCCCAACTCTCTCTCGCACACTCCTTGTCTCTGGTTCGTGGCGGCAGCACGTTTTTCCCAACTCTCTCTCACACATACTCCTTCTTGTCTCTGGTTCGTGGCGGCAGTGAAAGGTAATTTGTTTTTTCTGTTCATTTTCTTCCTTCTTTGCCTCTCGGTTCGGTGTCGTTGTTTGATTCCTTTTGCGTTTACTTGATAAATGCCGATCTGTTACTTTGTTACTCTTCCCATATCTCTCTCTTTCTGGGGTTGTTTGCATTTGGGGTTTTGGGTGTAGAATGAATGGGAGTCAGAACTCGCATTCTCTTTTCCAGAATGCGAGAGAGAAACCTCAACCCAGAAAGAAACCGATCTTCCTTTGACTATAAAAAGCTTATCTTTTTATACCAATTACTGTTATAGCAAAACGTCAACCCCGAATTCAAGATAAAATGGGTACATGTCTCTTCTGTTTGCTTTCTGGCCACCGTCGACTGTGATCCTTTTAATAGCCACCGACCTCGGCCCTCTTGTAACCTTATGAATCGCCCCTTCCAAAGCCTAGCGAAAACAGTATTAGCCAAATCATCAACGTCTCTCAAATGAATCAAACGACTTCAATTGCAGCAAACGTAAGTCCCAAAACTCCCATATTATTCCCAAGTCTTCGACTAATATGACCTCTGCAGTTTCAAACCCTATTATTGTATTGTTTGATTGGTGGAAATAGTTATATAATATTCTTATATTTTAATAAATTAAATTATAAAATTGTTATATGTGATTGTTTGAGAGTAAAGATTTTATATTTTAAGATTTTAGAGTTTTCAAATTATAACAAAAAGAAATAAACTGAGAGACTGTGAACTACAGGCACAGGCACGGGCCATCTTCGTCTTCTGCCGAAAGAACTGTTAACGAAGTGCAACCCTAACAAGAACGGCCGAAGAGACTGTATCACGGCAGAGCTCAAAATTCAAACTATGGCGTGGCGACAATTGATCAGAAGCAGAAAGGAAGCTCCGAATCCGGCAGCACCTGGGTTCTTCAAATTCTTCTCTAAATCCCCAAGTTTTATTGGTAACTCAATTGACTTCACCTCTTTTACCCTTGTGAGTTTGGTTTCTACGTTTCTTTGGATTCTAAATTAGAGAATAGAGGAGAGTTATTGGTTTTTGTGGTTTTTTGTAATATTGATATGGGATTTACTTAGAATTGCAGAAAAGGGGTTATCTTATGTTCCGTATCGTTTCTTCCGAGCATCTTTTTTTGTTGGGACAAATGAGTGTTGTATTACGCCTTTATTCCAAAATGAAATAGTTTTTACATCTCGTTTTTCCAGCGATTCAAATCCTCTAACTATGGATATACTAGAGTCTGTGATGGACATCAAATTGTATCCGTACAAGTAACCTTTCATTGCTTGAGTAGACTCCGGAAAGGACGTCTTACTAATTTCATTCTACACTAAGTAAGCTATGGTTTTTGTTTTTAAGAGTTGTTCTTCAATCAAAATTCTACACACTTGCTGACAATAGATTTGTCTCTTGGCATACCTTATAGATGATGCTTGGGTTCATCCCGCATCTTTATCTGTGGATGGCTCGGACAGTGAATTTTGGAGTCACAGACAACTTGGTGTGGATAGCTATTGTTATGGACATCATGTGGATGTCCGTTATTCTGCCATAATTAAGTAGTTTATCTACACATGACAATTTTTTGTTTGCATGCGATGTCATGAAATTGCAACATAGATCCGACTCTAGCTGAAATTTTTGGCAAATTTGGGAATTCAATACATTTAGCCCATCTAGAAGGTAGGTTGATGTCCAAGCCATTCAATGAGAGCTGGACACCATAAGGAGACAAATATAGCATATGATTTAAAATGGCTCCAATCTCCGAATATCTTGATACTGTGTCACCTGTTTGTGGGGGATTGGATAGAATCTCCCTAAAAACTTTTTTTTCCTATTTCTTTTATGTTGAATTCCCATTTCAAGGAAGGGCTTGCATTTTTGTTGTATCTCCTTAGTTATTAGTTGCTAGAGAATAGATTAACTTAGGAGAGACAATTTCTGAAGTGACGTGTATTTTCTGGTGTAACTGAGGTGATTTTGATTTTTCCAGAAATGATAACCTAGAAGATGTTGGAAGCAATGATGAGTTCTTTGGTTGGATATTTTAGAAGCATGTATAATATATTCTTCTAATAGTTCAAGTAGATTGAGGGGAATTTGGATATTGAAGTGATTTGAGTTTCAATTTTAAAGTGATTTGCCTTTATGTGGACATTTTGTTCTTATACATAGATTGCTGTTGCTAGTAAATTTTTATTAATATCTTGCGTTCAGAATTTAGATGCATGTTAATTAATGAAAAATGTGCATGAGAGACTGAGTAATGTATTGTTTTGAATGCAGTCAAGGTTGGAATTCCGGAGTTTTTAAATGGAATAGGGAAAGGAGTTGAAAGCCATGTAGCCAAGCTTGAAACTGAGATCGGCGATATTCAAAAACTTCTTGTTACACGAACATTGAAGCTCAAGAAACTAGGCATTCCGTGTCAACATGTAATTCTTTTGAATCTATTATGCATTTTGAAAGTATTCATGGCATCCTCTTTGTCTGTATGTCTCTCTGTTTGGTACAATTACGTGCTTGTCATGGTAATTGCACCTTACTGTTTTTTCATGGCATACAAGTATTGGTGCCTTGAAACTTGCATTTTGTTTATATGTACTAATTGGCAAAAGTTTGTTAGGAAATCAAAATGATTGTGGGAGTTGTCCAAATAAGACAAGTGAGGGAATTGTATGGGATTTAACCTGTTTCCAACGCCTATAGCATTAGGTTGGTGAATCAAATGATGTCGACGAGTTGCTGATTTAACATCTCATAATCTGTGAAGTGTCAATCCCATTTGTTTTGTGGTACTTGGGGGATCACATGATATAAATTAGCGGGTTACTATACTTCTACAGATGACTACTTTTATATGCCTGCAAATTTGTAATGTATGCTTAGAATTGTTGAGATTATTATGTTTTACATAAAACTGTTGGCACCATGTTGTTAGTAGCACGTGTAAGTCTATGGTTTCCTAGATAACTAACATTTCAACATTTCGAAAACTTCCAAGTCTAAAATATGTCTGGTTTTGGAAACCTAGAAAGCTTATGCTAGTTAAACTTAGAATTATAGCCAAATATTTATTTGCATGAATAGGATCTATGGCATTTGCTGCTTTTCTGTGACTTTTCATTACAGTCTCATTGTTCTTTCCTTGGACGCCCATTAACCTTTTAGCCTGTTAATCCTAGTTATTTCAAATCCAGTGGAAACAGCATGTTAAGCTTTTACTCATGTAAATTCTATATTTTGGGATCTTGAAGTTGGAGAACTTAGAATCAGAATTTGATTTGCTGATTTTATTTTTGCAGAGGAAGCTGATATTGGACTATGCCCACAAGTACAGACTGGGACTCTGGAGGCCTAGGCTTCAACCTGTGAAAACCAAATAAGACCTCCATGATGTTTTTGTATGTTGGAAAACGTCACTGGTCCACGTTTGCTGCATGAAATTGAAGTTTTGAAGAGTTGAAACACATGACAGGTGATCATTGTCCTTTTGGCTTACTCTTATGAGCTGGCCTTTTAAGTTTCAAATTATTCATGATTTGCTGAATTGGTGAAGAAAAGGATTGTTGGTATAAGACTAGCTAGCTTTAGGAGTACGTAGATTGTTAATTTAGTGGTATAATCTTGTGGCGAGCATAGGAGATCGTTTGATGATGAAACAGATTTTGATCAGTTATTAGAAATAAAAAATTTCCAGATAAATATTTCTATTTGTGTGTTTTCTTCTCCCTTGAATGACTAGAAAGCGAAGAATTTTCACTTCAACTGCTGCTCTGAAAGCTTTCGTTTGAAGTGGCATTCAAATGATGGAAGAATTAAATCTACAGGATCCTTAATCTTGTTTCCTCATCTTCCGCGGCCCTTTCGGTTCTTATTGATCTGCTTTCTTGCATTTTCATTGTCCTGCCATCTTTGCCTTCAACATCAAATAAAACTACTTCTAGGTAAACCCAAAGCAATTGAATTGCCTTTACCGTGGTAAGAATGTCGGACTAATCACGTTCGTAATCTCACTTCATGGCCCATTCAGGCAACTTTATGCTAAGAGTACAAGGTATTGGCATGGCAGCTTTTTGACTAGACCTAGGCTTCAACAAGACTTTCTTGGGGTCCCACAACTCCAAACTATCAAGTCTTTTGATTGCGGAAAGGCGCCTTGATTAAGGTTTTTAAGAGTGATGACAACGAAAACTCTGCAGTCTCATTATCAAACAGGGAAACAAAATGTGGAGACTAGAGAACAAGCTCGTAGTCACTACGCAGAATTTTCCATGAAAAAATTTACATGTTGTCTTCTAGAAAAACTCTTCAACTTGATAAGAATAAGAGATTCCTTTCTTTGTCACATTGAATTCAATTTCTCCGTGAAGCTCTATGAATGCAACAAGCCAATACACCCTTCAAATCGGTCGACAATACCGTAAATAAAGTCATCACTATTCTCTGTCTTGGAAATCTGAAGTTGCCATGATCTCCATGTATCCTGCTGGTTAGATACTTAGATACCCCGAAAGTATAGAACCATGATGTTCATTCAGCAAACGAGGATACCACTCTAAATGGAGATTGGATAGTGGTCGTCTTAATTTTGTTGCAAGGATTTATGTTTTCCATCATTCAAGACATTAGAATTCCGGTAAATGCAAACTCCTGAACAGCAACCAGAGCAAACTCTTGCCATGGCTTTAGAAGTCATCCCCTAAAAGAGAGAGAGAAAAGTGTTAGTTTATGCCATTGCATCCAATCAGTTAGATGCAATTTGATGTATGACATTATTATTTAATCAATAAAAAGGAATTTTTTTATCTTTGTATAAGTTAATTACATTTGATGTTTTAATACTAAAGATAAAATTTATAAAATAATTAATGTGTAATTGAAATTTTGAGTAAATCATAACTGTGAGATTCAATTTATATCTATGTATTGTTCCTAAATATTCCTAATTGTAGCTTCATCAAGACGGGATATTGTTGAAAACTAGCACACATTATGTTTTTTTTCTTACGAAGAAAGTAATTGATCTCATAAATTAAAGTAATGAGATAAACTAATTATGGGTAATTATTAGAGAATGAGTCTAGATTTCCTCATAATAATGATTACATAATTGATTCTTAGACTTGAGATTACCAAGAGTATGAGAATTATTGTATTTTGATGCTACTTATTAATCGTCCTAAGACAATTCAGTCGGTAGTACTTGGATACAGTATGAACCATACGAAGATAGTTGAGTAAGTCAATAAAAAATTAGTAACTGTAAAGTAATTAAAGAGAATATTCTACTGTTCTTGATTAGTAGTGATTTATGAAATAGTTTGGCTAGAGTGAATTGACATTTGAAAAGATTTTTTAAATATCAATTATAAATTAATTACTAATTAGTAGGAGCAAATACGATTGGATGAAAAAGAGTAGACACTATATCCATACTCTGTTCAATTGAAACGTTGGATGGAGAAAGGATTAAATTATACATCATAACCATGCATGGACAGGTTAAGTCAAACTACTTTGACATTCATGATATTTTGGTGGTCATGACATGTTGCTAGACATCAATCTAGATTTATGATTATTAATTGTTTAATTAGATAATTAAAGATAAATTAAAAGGAGTTTTAATTTATCTAATTATAATTGTAAATTAGAATTAGAATTTATAATCATTGCCAATATATTAAGAACCCAACAAGTTACATTAAAGAGCAGTTTGTGAAGGAAAAATCAATTTTAATTAAGTTGGATTTAGTTATAAAGTTTGAGAAACTTTAGGGATCAAATATGAGATATTTGATTTTATTAAAATTGAATCAATTAAAATTAAGGAATTTAATTTTAATAAAAATTACAAAACTTTAATGCTTTTTCTATAAATAGAAATAAGCATGAGAGAGCTAATACTCCTGCTTAATTCCTCTCAAAGTGTTGAGAAGTTGCTTTATGGATATCATTAGAAGTTGGATAGGTGAACAGCTTGTGGTTGACACGATGAAAAGCTTTCAAAGGATTTCAACGAGAAAAGGAATAAGGTATGATTTCTTATTTTACAATTCGTGTTTTTATTCAAGTTATTCAATTGTCGAGATCCTATTGGAAACTAAAAAAAATTTAATTTGTTGCGATCGTGATTCAACCACGATTGATTTCTAACAATAGTATCAGAGTCACTTTTAATTGTTTAACTTGAATTAAGTGCTTGATTATTTGATAAATGATTAAGGTTTTAAACCCATAATTGATTTTTTTTTTATTTCGCGATTGTTTTGTCTGTTTCTGGAAAATTATTTTTTGAATCCCTCTATATGTTCTGCCTTCTGAAAATTGTTTTCTGAATCCCACTACATTAGGTTATATTTGTCCCATGTTTATGAAAACATGTTTCACTTCTCTTTTTGGAAATTGCTTTGTCTCTACCTTTACGCCTATGCATATGTTCTTGCATTTTGAAAAACTTATTGTGCGTGTGTTGATTCTGGAATCTTTAGAGTCTCTATATGCATGAATAGTTTTGTTTTACTTCTGTTTATGCATATGTTGCTTCTCTGTGTTGCTTATTTGTAAGTGTGTATACAAGGTCATCACCAGTGGTGAACTACCGCTAGTGATGGGGTGAAATCAACAGTGAACCGTGAACCAAACGATTAACCAGTGGCGATTCACGTCTCCACTGGTAATAGGCGTTAAATCGCCCGCAAGAAAAAAAGCTGTAACGGGAGTGTGATGGACCAACGAATGGAAAGAGCCAGCATGGAGGTAGGACACAGGAGGTGGCGTGAGGGAAGCAGATGGGAGGTGGTGGTTGGAAAAACGTGGGTGCACGTAGCCCACTTTTCTGGAACAAGTTTGAGCAGACGTGATTGGCGTGTGCAGTCTTCCTGTTGATTGCGGACCTGTGCACTACAGTCAACCTCTGGCGCGAGTGCACTCCTCCTTATTTTATTTGATTTTAATGATTTTAAAGCCTTATTTTCAATTAAATTAGTTTAATGAAGATTACATTAATTTATATTCCTAATAAAATTGAAAAAGTGTTTTTCCAAATTTTGAAAATTGTTTTCAAGGATACTTTTTATAAGGAATATTTTGAAATTTAGTTTAATTTTTCAAAAAGTTGAATTATTAAATTAAATTATTTATTAAATCAATAATTAGAATCAAGCAAAAGTTTTTGAATAATTTCTTTCATAATTAGATTATGTTTGAAATTATAAATATAATGAGATCATATTATTTTGAGGAGATCAAAATTTTAAACTCCTCAATTAAATATTAAGTATATGTTAAGAAGGTAATAGTTGCCTTCCATTATTTAAGTATAAAACTAGAGTTCTATTTATTGGTTGATTTGTAGAATAAACTCAAGGTCAATTTAATCTAGATATGTTTTATTTCAAATTAATGAGTCGTACTTAACTAAATTTGTATGATTTGGATGAGTAAACTCATAATTGTATGGAATTACAGGTAGGGTTAGGAATAATATATATGATATATTTTGGCAAATAATTGTCACTTAACGATTCTAGGAGTCACATGAGTTGTGATTGATAAAGATGATATCTACCTAATTTAAATTTAGTTGGATTGTTGAGCAAACTCAAGATTAATTATTTTTTAAATAAGATCCTAACCCATTAGGAAATTATTTGATAATTTCTCAATTTAATCGTATTATTTTGAATAAAATAGTGAGAGTAATCAAATATTTTTAAAGTCCTTATTTTATTTGATTTTGGATATAAACTAATACTTTCTCCTTTTATGTTTTTCGGTTATCGAATCAGAAGATGAGTACCAACTTGATTTTGAGGAGCATAATGGATGCTAACAAGCTGATTGGACCTAACTTTTCATGCTAGTTTCGAAACTTGAGAATAATTCTCTAGCAAGAAAAGAAGTTATATGTTCTTGACACTCCTGCACCACAAGAGCCTAGTTCAAATATAGCTGGTGAAGTTTGGGAGAGGTATCAACGTTATATTGATGATGTTGAGCAAGCCACATGTGTGATGTTGGATAGCATATCTCCAGAGCTTCAGAGGCAACATGAGAACATAGATGCACCTACTATGATTCTACATCTCAAGGAGTTGTTTGGTGCACAAAATAGGGTGGAGTAGTATCAATTCTCCAAGGCACTATTTCAATGCAAGACGATAGAAGGATCTTCAGTCAACTTGTACGTGTTGATTGGGTGTATTGAAAAATTAGCCTAATTATGTTTTGTCATGGACCATGAGTTAGGCGTTGATCTGGTGCTGTAGTCTCTCAGTTTGTGTTTTTCGCAATTCGTTATAAACTTCCACATGAACTAGAAGGACATGTCATTGCCTGAACTGTTGAACATGCTCAAAACTACGGAAGGGTGCCTTAAGAAGGAACCCAGTTTTGAACGTGTGGATTCTTCTAAGAGCATGAAAAAGGGCTTTAAGAAGAATATGAACAAGAAACAGAAGGCTTCTACTAATGTAGTAAAGCCCAAAGGAGCTGTCAATAAGAAGAGCGACAACAAGGGCACATGCTTTCACAGTAGAATCAATGGACACTGGAAGAAGAACTGCCCATCTTATCTTGCTACCTTAAAAGAGAAGAAGCTCAAGGAAGCTGTCTCTTCAGGTACGTTTATGATTGAGATCAATTTTTCTACTTCTGTTCCACATACTTGGGTATTAGATACTGGGTGTAATTCTAATATATGTAATAACATGCAAATGTTAACATGAAGTAGATCATTGAGGAGAGGCAAACTGGACCTATAAGTTGGCAATGGAGCAAAAGTTGCTGCATTAGTTGTAGGAACTTGTAGTATAGCTTTGCCTTTTGGCCTTATATTAGAACTAAATAATTGTTATTATGTTTAAGTTATTACAAGAAACTTCGTTTTTATTTCTTATTTAGATTTGAATGGATTTGCTTTAATATTAAGAATGCAAGTTGATCTTTTTATAAAGATGATGTTTATTATAAATCTGAATTACTTACAAATGGTTTGTATGAATTAGATCTTGAACGGCTAGTTCTTAACATAAATAGCAAGAAAAGAAAGTTAAGTAATCAAAATCCATCTTACTTATGACATTGTAGGTTAGGTCATATCAACGAAACTATAATTACAAAGTTACATAAAGATTGATATTTTGGATCCTTTTGATTATGAATCATATGAAACTTGTGAATCTTGTTTGTTGGGAAAGCTGACCAAACTTCCCTTTAGTGGAAAGGGAGAACGTGCCAGGTAGTTACTAGAGCTAATACATTTAGATGTATATGGGCCTATGTCCACTAGTGCAAGAGGTAGATTCTCATATTTCATTACGTTCACAGATGATCGTTCTAAATATGGTTATGTGTACTTGATGAAACAAAAGTCTGAATCATTTGAAAAGTTCAAAGAATTAGACTTGAGGTTGAGAAGCAAACTGGTAAAAGTAGTAAGACACTTAGATTAGATTGAGGTGGGGAGTACTTAGACCACGAGTTTCTTGGTTATTTAAAAGAGAATGAGATTCTCTCACAATAGACTCCTCTTTCAACTCTACTATATAATGGAGTATCTGAGAGGAGAAATCATATGTTATTAGATATGATACGTTCCATGATGAGTCATATAGTCCTTCTTATCTCCTTTTGGGGATATGCCATTGAAACAGTTGCTTACCTTCTAAACAAAGTTCTGTCCAAATCGGTTGACAAAATACCATATGCGATATGGATTGGTAGAAGACCGAGATTATCAAACTTAAAGATTTAAGGATATGATGCTTATATGAAGTGTGCTATATTTGATAAGTTTCAAGCCAAATTAGATAAATGCAAATTTGTGGGGTATCTGAAACAAAGTCTTTGATGTCAGTTTTACCATCTTCTTAAGAAAAAGATGTTTGTCTCAAGACATGCTACATTCTTAGAAAGATAATTTATTCTCAAAGAAAGTAGTAGAAGTGAGGTAAAACTTAGATAAGTTTAAGAGCCATAAATTCACATCAAGACAAAATAAGAACCTAAAGTTGATATATATGATATACAATTGGAGGTTAAAGAGACACATAATCCGTGATGCACTAGTAGGATACGTCATGCCCCCACTAGATTATATCTACATATTGAGCATGGGAAGGATAATGTATCACTCATACATGATGAGCCTATTACTTTTAAAGAAGCAATGTCTGACATTGATTCTTTAAAATGGCAATAAGCCATGAGATCTACAATGGAATCCATGTACACTAACCAAATATGGACTTTGGTTAATGCGCTTGATGGTCTTGTACCTATTGGATGCAATTGAGTTTTTACGAGAAAAATAGATATGGATGGTAATTTACATATGTACAAAGCAAGGTTAGTGGCTAAAGGTTACAAATAAAAACAAAGAGTTGATTTTGATAAAACCTTTTCACCAGTAGCTATGCTAAAATCCATAAGGATCTTATTGGCTATAGCCGCATATCATGATTATGAAATCTGGTAGATGGATGTCAAAACAACATTTCTTAATGAAAATTTGTAGGAGGATGTGTATATGACACAACCTGAAGGTTTTGAATCCAAGAGATTTCCTAATCAAGTATGCAAATTGCAAAAGTCTATTTATGGACTTAAGCAAGCGTCACGGAGTTGGAACATCAATTTTGATGAGACAATCAAAGAGTTTGATTTGATCAAAAATATGGATGAACCTTGTGTCCCCCCAACGAAATGAATTAGTACCATCCGGAACTAGTCATCATGTCGACATTTCTTAATTGATAATGTTAAGAGGTATATTTTGCAAATGTTGATTTAGAATAAAATGATGATATGTTCAACTCCAATTTCGATAAGTGAAAGTAGTCCAGTTTAGCACTTATACATCTTCAATGTGCCTAATGATATGAACTTATTATCCACTCTAGACATCACTTAGTAATATTTGATTGAATTATCTAGAAATACAAGAATTTGAAAGCATGTTATTTTACACAATATATTGAAAAGGAAATAATTGATTTGGTGAATATAATATTCAATTACAAACACAAATTAATTGCTATCATCACTTAATTGTAAATTACAATCATCTTCTTTTTCTGAAGAATAAAAATCAAACTCAGGCTCCTTTTCAGATCTCTGACCCTCTTCATCCTCTCCAGATGGAATTTCAACATATTCATTAGATGGATTGTTCAAAGGTTCATTATCGTCATATATGACAGATGTATTTATTTCATAAACATCTTCCTGAAACGCTTTACTTTCAATTCTCTGTTTTCCTTTTCCATGTGATTCAAAAACACCTCTAGGTTTAACTTTGCAAACGGCCAATCAATTTGACTTATCTCATCGTAAGCTGGGAAAAGGGACATAATACACCTGAATCGCTTGCATTTCTAACACGAAAGGTTCAAATTGTCTCAATCTTCTTCGATTGTTGATTTCAACTAGATTGTATCGGCTATGCACTTTTGTACCAACATTTGGAGTCGGATCAAACCAGTCACGCTTAAATATCACACTTCGCTTTATTGGCAATGCAAGGTACTCAATTTCAAGTATCTCAATAATTTTACCATAGTAATCCATCAATTCTCCCTATATGAAAACTCCACTATTTATTGTTGCTAAACTATGACCATGATATTATGTATGATATTTGTATCCATTAACGAAATACACCAGATACGATTTAACAGTTCGCAGAGGTCCCTTCTAAAGATCACATATGAACTTGTTCTCTATTGGATTTTCTAAGGCCTACACAAAAGAAATTATCATATCAAAGAGTATAATGTCATTTGAAAACTTAAATCTTATAATTCAATCATTTCAATATTTGTAAGTGAAAACTTACATATTTCTCGAACCATCGAGGAAAGTGTCTTCCAACTTCTTTATGGATATCATCCTATGTTTTGTTTGGCATTAGCTCGCGTAACAATTCCTCGTATAATCTAAAGACATTATTATGTATTTCAGTTATGAACAATACTAAATTTCAAAGCCCAAATAATCAATTTCAACTTACTACACGAAAGGTTGAATCTCTTGATAGTTCAATAAATGTACCCATGAGCAACCTCAATTTCTTCCTCTGTTAACATTCTTCTTGTTGAATATCCATATGTTCGTCCAAAATATATGAAAATGGATAAGTTACCATCAGCATCACTTGTTCCTCCCCATCGTCATTACGAGGAACTTTTCTTTCTTTTGTGTGAACATGCGACTCAAAATAATGTGAACAAAATGTACTATCTTCCTCCATTAAATAAGCCTTACATATCGAACCTTCAACTCTAGCCTTGTTTTTGACATTTTTCTTCAAGTGATACAAATATCTATATTAGCGGATAGGGTTATTACAATTTAATTGTTAAAACATGTTATTACGTCAATTGCAATCATTTTTGTTGAATTACCTCTCAAACGGATACATCCATCGATATTTAACTGGATCGGCTAGTTTTTTCTCATGTGCTAAATGCACAGGTAGATGCTCCATACAGTTAAAGAATCTTGGAGGAAAAATCCCTTCTAACTTGCACAAATTATTGAAATTTCCCTTTCTAGTTTTTCCATTTCAGCCAACTTGATTTCAGATGATGTTAAACTTTAATAAAACAAACTTAATTCTGTTATTACTTCCCAAACTTTATTCGATAGCAACTCCCAAAATGCAATAAACACATGAAAATCATGACTTTTCATCCCAAATAATTTGTACTTCCTCATGTCCACACACCTTGCCGAGTTTGAAACATGACCATCGAAAAAATTTATACTTTTCAACCATTCACACAATATTTCCTTTTATTTTGTTGTCCAAATTGTCATATGCTTTTGGATAATTACCAGTGCAAACATCTTTATGTAACTCATTCCTTCTACAAAAAAGTTGCAAATCAGCTCTTGATTTTGCATTGTCTTTTGTCTTCCCTTCAATGTTTATAGTATTAAATAAATTGTCAAAAATATTTTTTTCAATATGAATCACATCTAGATTATGACGTATCAAATTAGTTTTCCAATATAGCAAATCCCAAAAGATGCTTCGTTTTCTCCAACCAAAATTTTTACTAATGCTTGTATTAACTTCATCAGCTTCAAATTATGTAACTTTCAACAAGCTTAATTCCTCAATCTCCTGCAAAATCTCTTCACCAGCTTTGTGAGGGGGAGGAGGTGTTTTTATCACCCTATTCTTAATGAACTTTTGTTTATTGCGTCTAAATGGATGATCTGGAGCAAGAAACTTTCTGTGATTGTCAAACCAACATGTTTTGCCCCCTTTTGGAAGATAAAACGCATCAGAATCATTGCTATAATAAGGACGAGCCAATTTTCCTGCTATGCTCTATCCAGACAACATGGCATATGCCAAAAAATCACTAATGGTCCACATCAAAGCCACTCTTAACACAAAATTTTGTTTTAGAGACACATCATATGTCTGAACACCATATTCCTAAAGATTCTGCAATTCAGATATCAATGGTTGTAAGAATACATCAATTTTATGCTTTGGATTTGTAGGCCCTGGCACAATCACTGTCAAGAACATTTATGCCTCTTTCATACACATCCATGGAAGCAAATTATAAGGAGTAATTATGATTGAACATGATGAATATTGCTTGTCGGATTGACCAAAAGATTGGAATCCATCAGTCGACAATCCCAACCTAACATTTCGACTTTCAGCTGCAAACTCAAAATGGGTGTCATTGAAATGTTTCCCTGCCAGTGCATCTAATGGATGACTCATTATTCCATCTTCATGTTCGTGTTCATTATATCATCTCATGTGAGATGCAGTAACATCAGAAGCATATAATCTTTGAAGTCTCGGAGTTAGCGGGAAATAATACATCCGCTTTCAGGGTACTAATTTCTATTTCATAGAATGGTTTCTAGGATTGAACCTAGATTTATCACAAAATTTTCACTCTTGTAATTCCACACAATCTCCCCAATACAACATACATCCCAATTTGCAACAATCAATCTTTTCAACAGGCAAACCAAGACCCCTATTAAGTTTCTTCATATTGTAAAAACTATCAACCATTGTATGATTAGGATGCAATGATTCATTATACCATTCAAGAATTTTATCAAAACTATGATTAGAAATATGCCCTTCAGACTTTATGTTCAATATTCGAGCAATTGAAGACAATTGACTCATTGTCTCACAATTTGGCCATAATTCATGGTTAGCTGAGTGTAGTAACTCAAAAAACTATTTTGCATGTAGGTTTGGTTCTTCTTCAAGATTTTCTATATTTTCCTGATGTAGGAAAATCTCGGGGTGTGTATCACATACACACGGTACGGAAAACAAAAATTTTTGTTCCGAGACCTTCCAAAAAGCCAGGATCTATGTGTCTATATGAAGAATCAAACCATAACG
>JAOQMQ010000007.1:12397110-12424752 GCA_027563845.1 Erythroxylum subrotundum | reverse complement strand
AGTACCTATAAAATTTAGACCTCTCATTTATCTACACAAATTTAGATAATTTTACACATGTCTATGTAGACTGAAGTTGCATATCAACATTTTAACTCCAAAGGCTGTGGTATAATACTACCTAATTGGCAGAAGAATATGCAATTACTAACACAACCTAGAAAAGTCAGCGTGCCATAAGGATATTTGAAAGCCACGTGGCTCATACATGTCAGCATCAGGTATCCCTCAGGAGGTGACATGCAGCATATCAACCAAGTACAAGTGTCATAATTTTAAAGGAAAAGTGAGCTTGAAAACAAAACTTCATGAAGGCTGCCTTTGAATTGACATTGTGCCCTTTTAAACTATTAAAAGGTTAAGCAATCTTCCATTGCTTAAGCAAATGTACTTACTTTCAATGTTTGTCATTATTTCCTCTTGCCTTCAAGTCTTGATGGGTTATTTTGGTCCTTCAATAATCATAAATTAAACCAGTTCTTGTACCCAATTAGTCTAACATGTCAAGTGGGTTAGTGTTGATGATAACAATTTCTAATCAATCAACACGGAAATGACCATACATAATTTAACTTGTCTAGGTCCTAATTTAATGCTTTTTGAAGTTTGAAGGCAATATAGACAGCTTGGTTTGTTTCCTAATGGAATGGAAGCTTTCGAGATTGAGAGCTATAGAAAGCTAAAACAAAATGCCAAACTTGGTTTGAAAATTCAATGTAGAAGCTAACAGCTAGAGAAACTATTAGCTAGGCATGGTCCCCTAAGGTTAATAATGGTGCCATCCCATTCTTAATCAAACAATGAAGGCTTAACTTGAAAGAGACACCAATGTTTCTTTTTGGTGGCTTATGTGTTTCTCTTGATTAATAATTAAAACACCTTTCTTTTCTTAGTCTTCACATTCATTTCATTTGAACTAATGAGTACCTACTCATATAATATTTTCCTAAATAAAAATTAGGCCTCATTTGGATACCAACCAATCAGCTACTTTTTTAGCTAATTGGTTGTTGTTAGCTGTTTGACTTTTCAAACAATTAACAACATTGTTTGGAGAGTAACTTTTTTATGAGCTTATTACAGGTGAAGAGCTGAAAACGAAAACGCTGCAATATATGAGCGTTTTCGTCCAACAGCTGAAATGATATATATCAAAACCCAACTGTACCCTTTGCTGTATATATCTACCACCAGCAGCTAAAGAAGAAAAAAGAACATCAAACACTTCAACCCTTGCTTAAATAAGGACATTCTTTCCACTTTTTTTTTTCCACTTATTTGTGATGCTGGCCAGCCATCATTTCTTTCATTTGCGTAATTGTGTAATAGTTTGATGTTTAAATTGTATTCTTGATTAACTTGCAATTAAATACTACATGCATCATATTTTTATTAGTTTTAATATACAACAATTTCTAGTAAATAAGACAACCTAGTTGAGGTTCCTAGATACCTACGTTTTAGGAACATTATTTGTTCTCATAATTGTTTTATGCAGTTATATGTTAAAAATAAAATGTTGACCTTAAACGAAAATGAAAATAGAAAGAGTTGCATAAATTTCTCATAGATGATGAAACAGTACAGATGAATATGACTTCTCTAAAATCTAAATTCTTATAAGAATATTCAATGAAATACTAAGATATATAATATTTATGTCCTTATAATTTTTTTTAAAGTCATGTCTTCATAAGCTATTTTACACATAAACAACTAACACTAAACAACTAATTTTATCAAACATCTCTAACAAATAGCTAATGCAATCCGCTGGTCAAATCAACTGATAGAATCCGCTAACAGCTAATACAATCAGCTGATTACCAAATAAGGTCTTAGTTTGAAGAAATTGTTTGGAATGGTTCTAACCTTTTGCGTGGAGTTTAATAGGAATAGTTGACAATGTACTTTTTCTTTTGTAGTTCATAAAGCTTGTGAAAACCAAAGAAAAAGAGAGCAGCTTCTTAAATAAAGAGCACATGGATGCATGTGAGAATGGAGGGAGCATTCATAATTTCAACGGAAAGGCACATAAAATAATCGAGAATGTGTGATTTGATGTACAAAAGAAAAATGCATACATAACATACGTGGTGCAAGTATGACCAATTTTAAATAAAATCCAAAACACTTAGTCGTCTAGTTCTGGATAAGGACACTAGAAAAGTAATGAAATAATAGTCAAATTGAAAATAAAATAAAAAGAAAATAGTTATAATGAGTAAAAATAGCAGAAGAATAATAGGAGAAATGTCTTTTGTCTGTAGTCTGGAAAATGGCATGTGAGAAGGGTTGGGGTTATAGAAACACAGGTTGATATGTTCACATGGAAGCCACTCGTGGGGGATGGTGTTGCGTTGGGGGCTGCCCTGCCTGTAATGCACTGTAATGACTGCTAAGAGAGGTCTGGTCCGGTCGGGTCTGGTGTGGTGTGGTCAGGTCAGGTCAAAAATTGGGGTGAGTGTTGTGATGTAGGGCCCAACCCATTTGAGAGCGCACATGTTGCTACTCTGTCTTTGCTCTCACTCACTCACTTGTACGCTTTAACAGAGACACACATTAACACACACTCTGGGGGGCCTGTCAAAACACAGCCAGAAGAAGAAGAAGAAGAAGAAGCTTTTTTCTTTCTCTTGGTTTTCATAGTAACATCGCAAAGCATCCGTTTCTTTCTTATTGTCAATAGAAGGTGGTTACTACTGAGGGGTAAATTATTGTCCAAAGAACGTATATTGTTACAGTCGGATCTTGTTTTAATTTTCCTGTTCTGGAAAGGTATTTTATAAATAACATTATACCTTTTACTTTCTAATTAACGAACATGGATTTGGTATTTCCAAACAATGGTAGACACACCTAACGCCCAACAGTAATATGTCTTCTTATAATACATTTAAGTGTGCAATCTTATAAACCATCTCCAACTAATGTTAACTTTTCTTTCTTTTTTCCTTTTTTTTTCTTCCCTTAAAACTCTAAATATTAGTTGGCATTACAACACTTAGAATAGGATTTGATTAATTTACATTAACGAAACATAGAATTAAAAATTGGAGTTCAAAACAAAAGAAAAGTCATGTATACAAATCAAGTACATGAACTTGATTTATAATATAAAAAGAAAAAAATACATTAAAAATGTAACGACACCTGGCGTAACTACCAAGACGACGAAGCCGTCCCGTCGCCGCTACCACCACCACCGCCACCCGCGAGAATCTCAGTGAGTGCCGTCATGGCTTTCACCTGCATCTCCAAAGCCGCTATATAATCCTTAGCTTCTTCTAGAAGACTCGTAAACGGAACTTTCCGGCAACCAGGAACCAGCCGACTCAGACGACGCAGACGCTTCTCTACCGCCGTAATCCTCTTACTCTCACCTCTCGCCACCTCCTTCCTCCTCAGCCGGCTCTCTCCAGTTACCTTCACCTTCTTCACCTTTCTAACTCTCAGCCGGATGCGGCTGGCCAGAATCGCGCGGCTCCATCTGGTCGTACCTCTGGCCGTCGTCGCCAGAACTCGGTCAGCAGTTTCTCGGACTTCTCTCTCTTTCAGCGTCGGAGAAGAGGCCCGGCGAGTTCTCCGGAGTGCTTCGAGAAGCTTTGAGGAATAGATCCGCTGCGCAGCATCGCCTCTCCATCTAGTTCCAGTAGGAACGCGACTCCTCCGTACGACGTTGTCTCCGTTGCTATCCTGCGCTTCACATGTGACTTTTCTTCTCTTCTTCCTCGTCTCATCATATTGTGACGAGTCTATAATCGATTCCATACTCGAAACCAACGGTGACATGATGCACAACACAATTCAATTCCTCTTCGAGTACCTGAAAGTAACTAAAACTGTGTTAAAAAAAATCAAATAGCCAACTAAACAGACGATGAGATGCATACATACATATCTATATATATATATACATACCTTTCTTTTGCAAGCGAAGGTACGTCGTGAGTGATCGGAACCAGCACCAAATAAACAGTGACGATGAGATAGAGTCGTTGTTGTGGCGACGGTTATCGGCGTGCCCGTGGTCGTGGTTTGTAGAGGTAGAGAAAGAGAAACAGAGTGGAAATAGAGAGAGAGGAGAGTTGGGAAGGCTTTAAAGCAATTCACGGGAAACCATGCGGCCTTCTGTATCTTTTGTTTTTTGTTTTTTTTTAAAATAATATTTGGTTCCTAATTTCCTAGAACGTCCCTCTCCCTTATGTTTTATGCTAATATTGTGCGAAGAGCATGAGTTTTATTTACTGTTATTAATAATAATATGTAATATTTATATATTTAAAATTATGATTTACGGTTGTCTTGGCTCTAGTGTACAGTCCACTAAATTAAGACCCCACTATGTTATACGCTGGGCCTCTGTAAATTCGACTGAGACACCAATCTTTTTGTCGTTTTGTTTTTATACGTTAAAATTGCTATTGATATTTATTAGTCTTATTTTACAATTCGCTAATTGCATTAGCTGTTAATTGATTGCTAATTTTATCAATTAATTTGATCAGTTGATTGCATTAATTATTTGTTATTTGATGTTTGATAAAATTAGCTGATTAATATTAACTGTAATGTTACAAAATTATGCTATTTCATAATAGCAATTTTAAGAAACTCTGCAACCTTAATTTAAGATAATATGATAAACGCACCTACATCTCGTTTTCAAGTTTGCTTGGATATGACAAAGAAAAGAAAAAGACATCCAAGTAACCAACTTTGTAAGGCATCTAAACAGCACCGCTGATCTTTGATTAACCCACCCAAATCCAATCACCTGCGATTATTCTAATGCTCATGTTTCAATCACCTTAACTTGCTCACCAAGACAAAAGAGAGAGAATAATTAGGTCAACTAAAATGGATAATGCTCTTGCTGGTTTTTAATGTTTGGTTTGTTTTGTACGTCAAACCGTGTCAGTTGAAACATTTCTTTATCCTACACAGTCACGGATCATAAAAAACGTGCATTTCTGAGTTTTGAGGGAAGTGAAGTGAACCCACATCATCTTTTACCAAACTCATGCATATCATCATCAGGGGAATTACTACCCATGTCCTGAGTTTTAACTTAGTACAGTGCTCATAAAATGTTATCTTTTCTTCTGCATATCTTTTAATTATCACAGAAGAGCATTGGGCATGAAATGAAACTATGCATTGTGTGATGAGGTGTGAATATATATAGTGACAAAAGTAGTTTTTTGTGTGAGTTTAAAGGGATTTGTTTTTATTCTGAGCAGCCAATGATTAAAACAAAACACACACAATGATGGAGAAGAGGAAGGGGCATGTGGTTGTTTTTATCTTTTCATTTCCTAAGTTCCAAACACTTTGCAATGGAAGCATTTATTCTCAAGCCTCAATTTATGCTCTTGCAGGGCACGGTTGCTGAAACACAAAGAGTTACTTGGATTGGATTTGGAGGGTCATAAATTCAGATACAAAACTCCACAGACTTTGCTTGTAACACTGACACAGTAACTGAAGAAAAGTAAATGAGTTTCTGTTGGTGAAAGAGGAAAGTAAATATCTTAGAATAAGAACAAAAAAAAAAAAAAAAAAAAAGAAGAAGAGATGACTCACATTACCTGTGACATGCCAGAGGTGCTTTGCCTCCTTGAGAGAGACACGCCTAAAAGTTGCAGAGAGACAACCAAGTTGAGATTATTTTAAGTTGAACCACTACTCCACTGTTTCTGCTTATAGAAGATGAGGAAATATAAACTACGTTCACTGCATAATTGTCTCTTGATTTGAAGAATGATGTGATTTGCATGTAAGAAAGAATTTACAATCCAATATTTTAAAATTTCTGAGTTGAATTGAGTACAGATGAACCGAACAGATACAGATAAACTTCATCAACAAGTTGCTTAATTGCATCCTTAGAAAAGGCTAGAATAGGGCTCTGTATCAGTCTGTTGGGATTGAAAACCAGATTCTCACTTATCCATTTCACTGCAACTTTCCAAGAAGCAGACAATTGGATTTGATTAATTATGGCTAAAAGCATGAATTGTTAAGGCTAATAGCTGGATAGAAAATGACGTTGTTAACTTAAAACATGTGATTTGCGCTATACAGGCGGCTCTCATCAAACTGCTCCCTAACATGGCATCCCCAATTAAATAATTACAATGCTCTTGTCATTTTCCTTTAGTCAATATTCAATAATCCCAATTTGCTTATTGTTTCCATGTTAACAAGCAAATTCGAACTCATCCTCTTGTTTCTCATCACACCATGATCGAGGTTGTGTTGTCAACAAGAACGTTTTACATATTGCTTCAGTTAAGGATTGTCGTCAATATTATTATGGCCTCATTTGGTTACCTATCAATTAGCTATTTTTTTAGTTGATTAGTTGTTTTTAATTGTTTGACTCTTCAAATAGCTAATAAAGTTGTTTGGAGAATAACTCTTTCATCGGTTGATTGAAGATAAACAGCCAAAAATAAGAACGTTCTTATAAAGGAGTGTTTTCATCCAACAACTAAAATTTTAATCATCAAAAGCCAATTGTACCCTTAAAATTCTATTGTTAAGTTGTGTAATCTTTTGCTGTTTAAATTGTATTCTTGATTAAGTTACAATTAAGTACCACATGCGTCATATTTTTGTTAGTTTTAATATACAACAATTTTTAGTAAGTAGGACAACCTAATTAAGGTTCCTAAATACCTATGTTTTAGGAACACTATAATTGTTTTATGTAATTATAGGTTAGAAATAAAATGTTGACTTTAAACGAAAATAAAAATAGAAAGAATTGCATAAATTTCTCATAGATGATTAAACAATACAGGTGAACATGATTTCTTTAAAATCTAAATTTTTATAAAAATATTCAACGAAATACTACGATTATAATATTCATACCCTTATAATTTTTTTTAAAGTCATGCCTCATAAGTCATTTTACACATAAACAACTAATACTAAACAACTAATTTTACCAAACATCTCTAACAAACAGTTGATGCAATCCACTGGTCAAATCAGCTGATATAATCAACTATCAGCTAATGCAATCAGCTGATTGTCAAACAAGGTCTATTACGTCCACGGATAGGATTAATATGCATTGTAGTACGTCACAATAATTGAGGCATTAGCAAGAAGAGTTATGGAGATTAAGGTGGGATTCATGTGATGCTACCCTCCAATCAAGACATCATCGGATTAATCAATCTTTGAGGTTTTGATTTGTTGGCATAACCAACCCCGCTTCACCCGCTCAGCTTTAGGTATGTTATGCTTCCATTGGTTAAACAAATGGGTACGTGTCACATTTCTTTCCAGAAGTTTGAGTTTGCCTTGATTAGCAATCAATCAATCCTTTACTTAATTGTTAAACCTACCTATAATGATGAAGAGGGGATAATGGAATTAACAAATGAAGTGATGATGTACCTGTGATTGAGAGGGATGTAGCACTAACCATCATAACTTAAGAAATTGACTTGGCCTAGTCAAATGAATCAAGTTTCACGAGAATATGGAGAAAGGAGGTTCAAGAAGATTGCAAAGTATTTACATTCTAGTGTGAGTTTAGTTTTATGTATTTACATGGAATTGTTGTTACCGGGCAACTGTCAGCTGCAGGCTGTTTGGAGACTCCTTGGGCTTCACAACATGTTCAAGCCTGATTTCTGATGAAGGAGAGCCAGGAACTTCCTCCTCGAACCCTACCTCAAACGAAAGTGACTGGTATAAACAGACCTCATCTTCCTTGCAATAGTAAACCTGCAAGTGAACCACATTGATTATTTATAGAAGTGAATCTGAAGTCTTCTCCTTAACAAGAGATGCATTCACAACATACAAATTATGGGTAGCTTTTTAGACAATATCCGGGAAGCATGCCAATAAATTAAGATAGTTTTGAATTGCTAAAGGATTATAGATAGCTTTGCTTAGTTACACATTTCAGAGTTGCAGTTAAAGAGGTGGAGAAGAACCAAGGACCAGTTACGTTTTTCTTTGATAGGAACGCTTTCAAATACTCGACAGCTACTACTAGTAATGTAAATCTGTTCAAAGAAGCTTGGAAAATCCATCCTCACAACATTCGTTGATAAATAAAAAGAAGATGATTCTAAGAAATGTAAAATAATTCCGATTGAATCTCAAGCACACAACACCAAACAATGTGTACCTTGCAGTTTATTCGACCCATTGAAGCAGAAGCAGAGGATCTCTTAAAATGAAGTACTGCTGTTCCTTCTGGACTAAGATATCCATCTAAGGGTTCAATTGACATGACATTTTCAGGTTCAGTTTCACCAATGAATTTACTACGAGCTTCCTGCATTTAAGATTAGCGACTACATTACATTACAGAAGAAACAACCTAAGGTACCATTCTAACCATGCTTCAACAGATGCAGGAGAATAGCAACACCACTTAATTTCGGCAGTAAGTAACTGCTTTCTTCCTTCATTTCATATTAAAAGGAAGAAAATCATAAAATACTTCATGGAGATAAACTCTGGAAGGATCTTGAGTAAAAGGTTTTGGAATGTGGTGAACCTTTGAGAAATGATACTCCTTAGGCAATGAAATCTTGAGTAAGAGGTTTCCTTCATTGGATGAACCACCAATAACTTTGATTATCTGTGTGTCAGTCAATGATCTCCTATTGAGACGCTTTAAAGATTTGGACTTCTTAACAGGAGGCTGAACTCCTTTTAGCTCCAAAGTACGAAGCTCAGCCTTCTCCTTATTCAAGTCCAGATACCTGATAATGCTGTTGTTTGTATCAGCAATGATAAGTATTCCTGCAAAAACCCACGCTGTCAGAATGTCTTTATAACTAATGAGAGCTACAGGAATCAAAATTAATTTCCTAATGAATTAAGGAGGATAACATGATACACCATCAAATTGATTGACGAATGACGATGTAACTGCCTGGAGATTAAAAGTCAATAAATAGCAGGGTGACCGAAGGCAAATTCCCAACTTTGTAAGCAAGTTATATTGCTGAATCCAATAGTTGTTAACATATGCAAGCTCCAGAAAAGTACCAGTGGTATTTTGTAAGGGTGAAGTAGTGTAATAGCTATATTAGGAAAGACCATCACCATTTCCAGCTTCAATTATTCCAGACGGTTCTGAAAGCTGCAGAATACATATGACAAGCACTTTGAGAATTAAGGGAAGAAGGAAAATTATCAGAACGTTGTATGTTGCCATAAAAAGAGTGCAATAAATGAACTGGATGTTTGCACACCTGAGCAGTTAGTGCTGATCCATCTTTGAAACCGGCTTTCCCTGTTCCTGCTATAGTAGTTACTCTTTTAGTAGCTGGATCTAGCTTCTTGATCTGAAAATTGAAAAGGAAAGATTGATGCAACAGAATGATGCTTGAACCTCTATTTTTTACCATTGAGCATTCAGACACTAATTTTCACAGTTCAATCAAATTATTTCCCATTAGGAGTACCAAAAAACTCTATGGAAGTAATAGATGCATTAAAATACACATATAGCTCTGAAATCCCAAGTGGATTCAAGATTTAAGGAGATTCATCAACATTTTTCAACATTCAAGTTCTACGTATTCAGTAAAAGGATACACATAAAGAAAACCTATATATGAATATAGAATGCTGCATGCTGTACGTAGTAAAAAATTCTAAAATCTAGACACCTTATGATTGTAGCTATCTGCTATATATATTTGACCATCCTTTGCACATAAAAGACCCAGTGGATGTTGTAGAAGGACTTCAGACCCTGTGCCATCATTGTCTCCAAACTGCAGAGATGTAAGATTATCAGCTCTTAAAATATAACCGGTAGCTTTTGCAGCAGCGAATTGAATTTTCACAAGGTAATATGCAATAGTTTCTGAAGTTAAATTAAGTTACCTTGAATAAGTTGTCAGGGAACATTGGATCACCACCAGCTATCAACCTTGTACCTCCTGCTTTTAGATCAAGTGCTCTAATGGAACTACTTTCGCTATCAGCAATATATGCTTCCTTCATGTCTGATTAAGAATAAACAAAATGCTTTCCACATAGGATTTGACAACATATATGGATAAAATACAACAAAAGTAGTCTCCTTCAGAATAGAATGTTACCCAGAGATAACGAAATTCCAGAAGGTTGTGCGAATGACGTGCTTGTTGAGCTATTTCAATAAATAAACATAAAAGCCATACAAAATTATGATTATTAATGCCCGGGAAAGAGGGAAGATAAATGAAATAAGCAACCTTTATAAGAGAAACCACTATCGTAGAACATACATCTAGCTTACAGGATGCAGTGAGTAACTAATTGAATCTACCTAAGTCTTACCTTGATCCATTTAAGTTTCTTTCATAACCATCACCACTGAACGCTCTTGTAATTCCATCTAGTGTATTGTGCTCCCATATCTGATGTTGACCAGCCATTGCAATATAAACTCTCTCTTGAAATGGCTCGTAGCAGACATCCCATGGAGAATTGAGAAGCTGAAAGAGAATAAGTTTTACTTCATGTTGAGTGCAAATGTACTAGTCAAGCACCAGAATTTATCAGCATAAGCGTTTCAAGTAGTTAAAGGTATCAAGTGAAACACACTAGATGTATCTTTTAAAGTCCAATCTTGCCTGGTCTGATCCTTTTCCTCCTCCTTCATAGTCAGAACCTTTTGTTCCATTACCAGCAATAGTTTGCACCATCTCGTTGACAAAATCAACCTCCCTACAATATCATAAAACCAGTGTGACGATGTGATGTAATGTGCATCATTTTTATTTGCATTAGATAACAATTTTTTGATATGACTATTCTGATCAATTTTTCCTTTCCTTTAGCATTTTTTGTGTGTGTTTTGATTTCCTTCATAAGTTGCATATCTTGAAACTTGATTCTTGAAACCAAACCTGTATAGAGATATGTTCTACAGATTATGCGTCCAGGTTATCATCATTCCTTAACAATTCAACCATGATGTTTTCATCAAATATGACATATAGACAATTAGATAGTACTTGGAGTTTTCAAAATGTCTTTTATCCATATGGGAAACCAGTAACTGATTTTGACTTGCACCGCATATCTTTGAACCATGACCTCAAGCAGCCATCCAGTTACAGATAAGTTAAAAACAAGTCTCATCAGAAACTGTCCCAGAAAAATATAAGAATAGAATTATTAAGAACATTGAATCTCATCATTTGAACCATTTAACAATTGGAAATAAAGCCAGCAACGTTTGATAGGAAAAAGAATTAAGTTGGGACCTCAAAGCATGATTTTCAGTGTCTGCAACATAAAGGAGATTTTTCTTTGCGTTGTAAGCAAGACCCTGGAAAAACAGATAAACTCTATAGATGCTCAGATGGAAAAACAGAAGAGAAAGATGTCAAAGGCACCCAAACTCCAAAAGATCACACAACTCTATAACTATTGAGGGCACATGAAATGTGAAAAGAATGAAAAAGTCAAAGACCTCTAAACCCAGATAAGCTAATAACCTCAGAATCATTGCGTGCAAATCAAATAAAAAAGAAAAAAAAAATCTTCATGCATCACTACATAGATGCATAAAATATTTTCCAGCTGTTAATTGAGCAGGAATTATATAGGTTTCTGAGGTAATACATTTCCTAGAACAGATACTTCGTGACAGTTTAATGTCTAGTCCTCACCTGAGGTTGATTAAACATAGCATCATCAAAGGAACCATCTCGCAAACCTTCTTCGCCGCTGCTCCCAACTTGGAGAATAAAATTCCCATCTAGATCAGTGACCACCTACATTTGAGAAGTTAAGACATAATTGTATTTCAGTTTGTCAGTAAGCACAACTACTAGACTCTGTATTAGTATGTGCAAATGAATCAGCTTGGGAATGAGACAGAGAGGACCTACTATTCGGTTATGATTACTATCTGAAATAAACAGCCGGTTGTTAAGCGCATCAATAGCCAGCTTCCCAGGAAATTTTAAGGGAGAGTTAACCAAACGAGGATCATTATCTTTCTCGAGTCTTAGAGGGATTGGTGTGGTGTCCAGCAGCTTCTTTCCACCATAATACAGAATAGCTGCCTCTAATAAATCATCAAGGTCCTATTACCAAAAGAGATGAAATACCATTGGCAACCAAGGACAAGCAATTAGCAAGAACTCTATGTGTGAATGATGGTGAGAATTTTGCCTTTAACACATTATCCAGTATCATCATAATATGTTGTAGATTCCATAAAATGTTTATTTGAAAAGATAGAGCCAGACCATTAATTTCAGTCCCTCAATATGTAAAAATTTGACTACTCAGATTGCTATTAGTAGCAGATTCTTCAGTGATATGCAACAGTGAGATTCTCGTAAAATAACGTCATGTTGAAAGTATTACGATATTCGATTCATGCTGATGTCTATGTTTCCTAATTACTGTATCTTCCTTTTGTGTAATAGACCTGTCCCAAATGCAGCGAAATCTTTACGTCAAATTTGTAAGTCTGATCAAATTTCAATATTCTGCCAAGTATTATCAGTTTTTATTGATAGGATGATGATGATCCATAGGCTCTACAAAGATGTCATCCATGAATATCAAAGAAAGAATATAGGAATCATGCATCCCATAAAATGCGTTATCTACAAACATGGATTTAATAAGAACAAATAAAAGTGTTCACGGGTACCTGTCTGTGACCTTCTCCTGATACTTCTGCAAGAAGTTTACCATTGGGTCCAACAATGGCAAAGGTAGGCCATGAACTTATACCTAGCTTACGCCACAAGAACATATCTCCATCATTGACAACCTAAACTGATTGTAGGGGCTTGATTAAAATTTGCACTGTAGTAGCTTTCCTATGAAACTGAAGACAAACACAACAAACTCAAATTGATCTTTTAACAATTTTAAGGCAAAAATTTGTCTGCCTTGGACTTTATGCACTATTAAAATACCACAGATGCTACAAACCAAAAAACCCGTATAAAATACTTAAGGTATATGGCTTCACCAGGTAAGAACATCAGCATTATGATCACCCTGAAGATTTAGAAATAACAATGACGGAGAACTGGATGCCATTATTAGCCATATAAGTATCCAAGTAAACATTTCAACAGTAAAGCATATCAAGAGTTGGCTTGCTAGGAAAGAGGCAATTAAGACAGAAAAACATGCAAATAGTGCAATGTCAGTAAATATTCTAATATAACACTTTAGTAGTGCAAAATCAATCTCCTCATCCTCAGCAAAACTTACAAGAAGATAAAAATAACTTCAGTTCAACAATAATGCTATACTTTCATCAATATTCATGGAATTCAATGTTCTCATTTTCTGCATTACTACAGCCAGGCAAAGTTCAAGACAGTTGAACTTACTGGGTGAGAGATATTATAGCGTAATACTGCATTACGGATGGCTTCTAAATCCTTCTCATTGTCAAACTTAGCTGAATGCACCCCCACAACTGTAAACTGCACAAAACAAAAAATGCAAAAGATTAAAAAAAAAAAACACGAGGAAGTAATAAGAGAATAAATGGGCTGTTCAGATCCTTAAACCACTAAACAAATACCATAGGAAAACAAAACATGTCAAATATTACTCCACAAATAAAGTTTATAAAGAAGCAGGTCTTACTGGCATATCTTTGTATTTCTTCTCCAAAAACTCTAGATCTGGCAACACATGTATGCAATTTATGCAGCAATAGGTCCAAAAATCAAGTAGAACCACTTTTCCTCTTAATTCCTGCTCATCAAAGGTAATTATTATGTAGCTAGTGACAATATGCTTTCTATTGGACATAAACTTGTGGATAACCGTGTCATGATGGTATAAGCTCAAATTTACAGATTGGAAGCATTTCATAAGTTGAGGTTCTTTTATTTTCTTTTATCAGTTCAGTTTTGATTGTCTGGTAGTTGATTTAAAACCTGATTGGTGGCTTCTAATTGCACTTTCAATTTAGAATAATGAAGGATTCCTTAAACCAAGTTTTCAAAGATAAAACTAAACAAATTATCATCTCTGAAAGGAAACGACTAAATAACACAGGTTCAATAGTGCTAGCATATCAAAAGCTCAGAGTTGAATGAAAAAAGAAACCCTGTTAAATTGAAGTGGAGCTGTATTTAGCCAATCAAGTTTAGATGGAAACTCTGGAACAATAGTAGCGGTCCCCCTGACAGGAATGGAAAAGAATTAATGGGGGAATAGATTTAAAGATCAAGATTAACACCTAATGATTTAATATATATTCAAATACTGCACATGAATCAAGAATGGTCAACAGGGCAAATTCTTGCTTACCTAGTCTCTAGATCGGCAATATAATTGAAAAAGCGTTGTACTCTTGAATACTGTGACCTGTCTGTAGCCAACAATGACAAATGAGTTTGAACTTTTGCTTATTTCATGATTACAAGTTGATACAACTATCAAAAAGGAAAGGATAAAAGACCAATAAAAATTTAAGAAGACATGAAGAATACTGAAATGACGAATAAGAGAAGGAAGAGTACAAGGAATATCAACATCAAGTACAAGTAAACTGCATAATATACAAGAATTACCTTTATTTTGATCAAAAGATGGCCTCTGAACTCCAAACAACAGATTCCATATAGCTTTAGGAGATGCATATTGCATTGACTGAAAGAGAAAAAGATTCACACATGTTAGAATCAGTTCATCTTTCAGGAACAAATGATGACTGCAAGTGCCTCATTTTGGATATATAATAACAGGGTGGGTATTCTTTGGGACCCACTTTTGGCTCCAATTCTGAATATAAAAGTTCATTACCTTCCAATTTGAGATTGTAAAGAAGAGGCATGCAATTGCTATCCCCAAGCTTCCGTATCTTATAACATCACGTCTTGTAGTCTGAAACCTGTCCATGAATTATTTCTGCAACCTCAAACTAGAGTTCTACGCAATGTTTCATCTGTTTTTTGGCAGATGAAACTTGGAAACAAGTTTCTAAAGCAAATAACACTGCCCAAACTAGTAACTAAAAGTACAAAACCTGCAGCTTGTTCAGGATTTATCATGAGATGATCAAGAAATCACTCAACTCAAAAGATGGTCAAGAAATCATTCAACTCAAAAGTTCAAACTACTGAGTTAGATTAGAAAAAGGCTTAAATATTATCCTAGCACCCTCATAACACTGATCGCGGACAAGTTACAATAAATCACAAGTTCATTATAGACAAAGGAGCGTCAGTTGAGCTTGAGATCTCAGATCATAAAGATTTTAATTCCATGTCAAGGTTGAATTTGAAAACTCTTAATCACAAAGGTTTACATGTCATGAACGACGTCATTCTAACAAGTTGAATAAACCCCTTAAATATGTATACGGAAAAACTTTCAAAATCAAGGTGAAAACCAAATTTTTTTCACAATGAAGTACAGAACCTTCCATAAGAAAAAAGAAAAAATGACATCGAATGAATATTGTCATTTCAACTGTTATAGAATCACTCATGATGAAGTTCCTGAGGTATGTCGATCATTATCTCCTACAACTAAAGGACTTGGATATCCAAGCAGGTAATGTCAGCTAACCAATCAACTGGTAATGGCTACCCTATTTAACTAAAGAAATGAAGTCTGTACCAAGCAGCAGAGTGTAAAAGACAAAAAAGGTGGTGAACAGGGTTCAACTAATATTTTGAAGGCAAGAACCTCTCTTACCCTTCAATTGCGAGGGCCTTGTTATTGCTAGGAAACATGTTGGAGAGTGATCCATTATCTGCTCTTTCTTTGACCATTGCTGATGAAGTCTCTGCAGAATTATGAGCAACATGCGGTTATTGTTGTTTCTCATCTGCAAGGTTATATTTCTATTAGATCTTTTTATTCCTGAACTTGTGTCAACTAAAACCCAGAATAGGAAGTACCATGAGAACTTTGAATATTTATGTTGTTCTTGCATCTTAGGATAGGTATAAGCCAACACTTATAAACTCAAAAGATCATGAATAAATGAGCAGCTTAAACTTGAAAAGGGAAAGTTTTCCATTAAAAGAATATCCATTACAACAGGTTTTTCTCCCTTACGCTTGCTTAAAGAATGAAAAAAAACACATCACAGCTCTACATTTTCAGAAATAAAAATCAATATTCTCAACAATCCTTAGAACTACATACTGTAGCGACCAGCTCCACCACTGAGAACATCATCAAGTGAAACATCAGCAATATCATTTCTGATAAGAGATGGTTCGGCATTCTTTAGAGAATCTTTAGATAATGTAGTCGTCACAGCTATACACCTGCATGAAACACGGAAATTTTACCATTAAATCTGCAGTAATACCTGAAAAAGAGAACAAACCACTTGAACACAATGGCGAGATCCATATAAATATAGATTGATACATGGGAAAAGAAATAAATCTCAAAGGGTAGAATTGAACATTTATCATATCAACACCAATTTTTTGTGTGTTAATTATTGATACCACATTTACCTCATCTGTGCAGCTTTTGCAGCCTCCACTCCCGCTAGGGCATCCTCGATAACAATGCACTGGTTGAAAAACAACATGATCACAGGATTATTACTAAAACAATAAGGAAATTTAAATTTATTTCTTTAGATACAACTTCTAAGTTCAAAAATCTTGTAATCGTGATTAAGTCTTCATAAAAGTGTAGGAAAATTAAATAATTTAATGAAGAGAAAGAATAAATGCTCTACACATAACTCACCTTACTTTTGTCAATGATAGCTGTCTAGATATAGTCAACTATAACTGCCATTTTATTGCTGTCATATATTATGTAAATACATGCCTTTTTTTAGAATAGAATCTGTTGTAATTACGGGATATGATTTGCTGTAATTGAGGCATATGATCTGTTGTAACAACTCTATTTAATCAAGAGAAAGCTCAGGCTATGGGCATTCAAACTTTTACAAAAAAATTCCGTCTTGTGTGTTCTGATTTGTTATGGTATCAGAGTCCTACGAGGATTTTTGTTCTTCTATTTTATCTTCCTTGTGAATCTTTTCTGGTATTATTGGTTCAGTTGTGGATCTCTTAGAATTGCAATCATGGAGAAATCAGAGATAGCTAGTGTCAAGTTTTCAGGCAAGAATTATTTTGCATGGGAATTTCAGTTTTAGATTTATGTTCAAGGGAAAGAATTGCGGGGAATTATTGATGACACGGATAGCAAGCCGACTGATCCAACCAAAGCTGTAGAGTGGGCAGCCAAGGATGCTCGAGTTAAGAGCTGGATATTGCAAACTATGGACTCTTCCATTGTTGTCAACAGTCAAAGCTATGTGGGATTACCTCAAGAAAATTTATGATCAGAACAGTTCAGCTAGACGTTTTCAACTGGAATATGACATTTCAAATCACACACAAGGAAATCTGTCCATTCAAGAGTATTACACAGGTTTTATCACATTATGGACAAAATATACTAACATTGTGTACGCTTCAGTTCCTGCAACATCTCTAGAAGCAGTTCAAATTCTTCATCATACTAGTCAAAGAGATCAATTCTTGATGAAAATCAGACCTGAATATGAAGTGGTGCGTTCTAATTTATTGCTTCGGACTCATCCTCCATCCTTGGATGACTGTTTGAATGAACTACTAAGGGAAGAGCAACGTCACTTAACTCAGACCACTTTAGAACAACAAGGGAATTCCACCAATGTTCTCAATGTTGCTTATGCAGCACAAGGAGTTCAAAACATTACCAACAGTCAATGTTACAGTTGTAAGGAATATGAGCATATTGCAAATCAATCTTCTAAAAAATTTTGCAACAATTGCAAAATTAAGGGACATATTATATCTGAATGTCAAGCGTCCACAAAATCGTAATCCTCGTGCTTTTCACACTTCTACTAACAAGATGGTGACTGAATCTCCAGCAGTAGTTGACTCTTTTCAACCAGCAGTTTCATCTCTTAGCTAGAAGAATGTTCAACAAATGATTATATCAACTCTTTCTGCTCGGTTTAACTAGTAAACATACATCTCTTTCTAAAATCTGGCTTTTTGATTCAGCTGCTTCAAATCATATGACTCTATCATCTGATAATCTGCTTAATGTCAAAAAGTATGATGGCAACATGCAAATTGAGATAGCTAGTGGGGATCATATTCCCATCATTACCACTGGTGATATTTCTTCCTCTTCATCCATGAAAAATGCTTTTGTTGCCATCATTACCACTGGTGATATTTCTTCCTCTTCATCCATGAAAAATGCTTTTGTTGCCCCTGGTCTATCGACTAATTTGCATTTAGTTGGACAAATGGTTAAGAATAATTGCAAAGTCATTTTTTCTCCTTCTGGTTGTACTGTGTAGGAATTGGTGTTAGGGAAGACAGTAGCGGAGGGACCTAAATGGCGCAGACTTATTCCTCTTCAGCTTAATGAACCAGCCAAGCCTATGAACGTGTTTTCTTTATTTTCTTCTTCCGTTCAGCCTGATTTCAAGTTATGGCATGTTAAATTAGGACATCCAAATGATAGAATTCTTTTATCCATGACAAAGTCTGGAGTGCTAGGCAATAAAATTCCATCTTATCCTACTTTCAAAATTGATTGCTCTAGTTGCAAGATGGGCAAAAGTAAAACTCTTCCTTTCCCTTCTCGTGAAACAAAGTCTTCTCAATGTTTTGATTTAATTCATAGTGATGTCTGGGAGATTTAACCTGTTATATCTCATGTTCAGTACAAGTATTTTGTGACATTTATTGACGATCACGGTCGTTTTACTTGGATATATTTCTTGCGAACCAAATCTAAATGCTTTTCAAAAATTCTTAGCTTTGGTTGAAAATCAATTTTCCAAAAGCATCAAAATTTTCCGTTTTGATTTAGGTAGGGAATACATTTCTAGAAATTTCCAAGAGTTTCTTCAACAAAAGGGAATTGTTTCTCAAAGGAGTTGTTGATATACACCTCAGCAAGATGGCATCGCTGAGGAAAAATCATCAACATATTGATGCGGTCTGCTCCTTACTCATTGAATTTGCGGTACCATCAAAATTTTGGGTCGAAGCTTTGACTACTGCAGTTCATTTAATCAATCGTATTCCTAGTAATGTTCTTAACAATCAAACACCATACTTCCTCCTCTATCACCAACAACTTGAATATACCCATCTCCATCCATTTGAATGTGTTAGTTTTGTTCTTCTTCCTCCTCAAGAATGCACAAAAACTCTCTCCTCAATCAATCAGATGTGCTTTTCTTGGATATGCACCACACCAGAAGGGTTATATGTGTTTTGCTCCCTCCACTCAACGGATTCGAATTTCTCGTAATGTTATATTTTTTGACCAGCAATATTTCTTTCCTTTTTATGGTGTCACTCCAAACATTTCTAGTCACTCCTTTCTTCCTTCTTTTGAAGAACAGTCGAGTCATCTTAACAATAATCCTCCTGCTCCTGTTATACGTTTTAATCCTAGCATTGTGTATACAAGGAGAAGCAGTAATGAGGTTCTAGAGACATTCTTCATGAGTTATCAACTCAACCAACACCTGGTATAACTCTCTCACATCCTTCGTGGTCTTCCCCACCACCAGTCCCTGATATTGACCCACCACAACTTCGAAGGTCTACTCGCACCAAACATCTTCCAAAAAGGTATGGATATTCTCCTGAGAGATTTGGTTCTCACAAATCTTTTGCTGCAACACTATCATCTATTACGATTCCTAGATCTTACTAAGAAGTTATGAAGTTTGATTACTCGTGGAAAGTTACTCAGGAGGAATTTGATGCTTTACAGCAAAATAACATGCAGGACATTGTATCTTGTCCATCTTCAATCAATCCAATTGGGTGTAAATGGGTGTTCTCTGTCAAATTGAAATCTAATGGGTCATTCGAACGGTGTAAGGCTCGACTTGTGGCTCTTGGAAATGGCCAAGAATATGGGATCGATTACAAGGAAACTTTTACTCCAATTGCCAAGATGACTACTATTCGTACGATCTTGGCTATGGCAGCTTCTCAGAATTGGGATATCCATCAGATGTATGTCAAAAATGCGTTCCTTCATGGTGATCTTAAAGAAAATATTTGTATCCGTCCTCCACCAGGTTTGACAACAACAACTACTGATGTTTGTCATTTGAAGCGCTCCTTATACGGGCTTTAGCAGGCTCATCGCACTTGGTTTGAGAAATTTTGACAGATTCTTCCCCATCTCTCTTTTGTGCAAGCAAGTATGATCCTTCACTATTCTTGCGTAAGACTCCTGCTGGTATTGTTCTTTTACTTGTTTATGTAGACGATATTGTAATCACTAGAATTGATTTTGCTAGAATTGAACAACTTAAAGCTTCTCTTCATACTTCTTTTCATATGAAAGATCATAGGGTCCCTTTCCTATTTTTTGGGGCTGGAAATTCATAGAAGTAGCAAAGGTATTTTTGTGAATCAACACAAGTATCCTAGTGACATAATTCAATTGGCAGGCTTATAAAATTCAACTCCAGCTGATACACCGATGGAAGTCAATATTAAATATCGTAAAGATGAAGGTGACTTTCTATCAGATCCTACGTTATATCGGCGCCTAGTTGGGAGTTCAGTTTACTTGACAACCACTAGGCCAGATATATCATTTGCAGTCAACTTGGTGCATCAGTTTATGGCCTCTCCACGTCATTTACATTTGGCAGCTGTTAAGAGAATTATTCGCTATCTTCCAGGTACCTCCAATCATGGCCTCTTTTTTCCATCTGGTTCATCACTTCAACTTATAGCTTACAGTGACGCTCATTGGGATGGTTGTCCTGATACACGACATTCTACTACTGGACGGTTTGCATACTTGGGTGATGCATTGATCTCTTGGGTAAGAAACAAGAACGTGTTTCCAAATCCTCAACTGAAGCGGAATATCGTGCAATGTCTGTAACATGTTCTGAAATTACCTGGTTACGTGGTTTACTTTCTGCATTGGGTTACTCACAACCTAATCCTACTGCACTCCATGCTGACAACATCAGTGCTATTCAAATTGTGGCTAATCCAGTTTATCATGAACATACCAAGCATATTGAAGTTGATTGTCATTCAATTCGAGAAGCATTCGATAATGGTGTTATTACTCTTCCTGACATATCTACAGATCAACAAATTGCTAACATCCTCACAAAGCCTCTCACTCTTGCTCGACATCAGTTTTTTGTACACAAATTGATGCTGCTTGACTCACCAACATCAATTTGAGGGGGGTGTCAATGATAGCTGTCTAGATATAGTCAACTATAACTGCCATTTTATTGCTGTCATATATTATGTAAATACATGCCTTTTTTAGAATAGAATCTGTTGTAATTACGGGATATGATTTGCTGTAATTGAGGCATATGATCTATTGTAACAACTCTATTTAATCAAGAGAAAGCTCAGGCTATGGGCATTCAAACTTTTACACAAAAATTCTGTCTTGTGTGTTCTGTTTTGTTAACTTTCCCCTTAACAATATGCCCACATAGTAATTGTTATTTCTTTAAAGGAGAAAACAGGGTGCAATGGATATAACTTAACATCCAAAGCAGTTATAGGCAAAAGCTAAGACTGAAAACTTGTAGGCAACATTGTGACTAAGTGAAGTACATTCAACACAAAGCTTTACCAAAAAGAACTTCAAACATGAAAAGACTATTATGTTTGGCCATAATATGTTATAAAGAGCTTTTATCAACAAAATCCTTTTATTCCTCTTTATCATTGAAGAATTTTGTTCTTGGCAAAGGCATTACTAGCTCTCAAATCTCCATTGGTTTAAAGAATTTAAAAATCAGTCAAATAGATTTCCAAATACTATGGTTAGTTTAAAAGTGCCTGTTTCCAAAGAAATGGTAAATCAAATAGGAACCTTAATTGATTATTTCTCCAAATTATTCAATGCAACTGTCCATTACAAAAACTAACATGTTGCCTCATAAGGATCTGAAAAAGAGTGATTGCAACAGAAAATTAAATCACATTAATTATGCATCAAATTTTCAGATCTACTAGAGATAAAAAATTATTGTAAGTAGCATATTCAGGCAGCAGATACTATTCCTAGGACCAATAACTTATTAACTTATATGAGGAAATAAAACAGCAGAATCAGAAAACATACCTCACTTTGAGGCACATCCAAGATCTTTGATGCAGCTAAGAATATATCAGGAGCTGGTTTCAAATTCTCAAAAGCATCTGCTGATACAATAGCATCAAACCTGATAAGAAAGACAATTAGAAACCACTTAACTTTCCAGATAACTGCTCTTGTGCTTATATTTCTTTTACAGACCACAGTTTAGCATCAAAAAAAGAAAAAACATGCAGTCAGAAGATTTCAACTTTGGATTTCAAAGCAACTCCATGATGTGTGTGCATTGGCTTAGGTTTTGGATTTTGAAAATCATGTTTATGCTTTTAGACCAACTAGATTGTGCTCTTAAAAAGAAACAAAACATTACATATCCTAAAATATTATAATTCTGAAGTCCTTGATAGCTGAAAGACAGGATAGATATTTAAGTAGCCATAAACTTGTTTTTGATATAAAAAATGAAAATTGCTTGGTGTAGATTATACATTCCATGAACTTGAGTAGCATAATGAAAGGGAAGTTAGTTTACATTTCCAATGGTAAACCAGCAGCTGCCAAATTTGCATCAACTTTGATACGATCAGCACTAGACGCAACTGCAACTTTGAGGCCTTTGTTTTTACACTGTTGTACAGCATCAAATATGAAGTAAAATTGTCCTGGCAATGCAGTTGAAATAGATATTATCGTATTAAGCTTAAATCTATGACTAAAATACCTCAGTGATGAGTTCAAGGGCTCCTGGGAATCCTATCCCAGAATTTGGTTTTGCATACTGCACATGTCAAAAAAATTTGGGAATCCCGTGACAAGCTCGAAAAGCATTATAAACATCTAAAGATTTTAAGATGAGCCACCTTATCTAGATATATCTCAAAGAACCTTCTTTTTGCTGCCTCAGGATCAAATCCCTGAACTCCCTTAACCTTAGCCACACCTCCTAAAAAATTTGCTTCACCTACATATTAATGAAATAGCGGTAAGGATATGAAATTTATTTTAACAAAAAAAGAAAAAGAAATTTATATCCGAATTGCACGAAGAAGGCTTCAGAACAGAATGTCATTTCACATTTGCATATCGACTCAAATAACATAAGCACATATCAAATTGCCATAGATACACCGAAAACATCATGTTGCTAATAATATTTGCCGTTAAGAGTTTAGATAATCATCCCAAAAACAAAGCAAAAGAGTAAGACGCCGGGACTTTAGTCAAACGAAGAAACACAAGAAGCTGAAGTTCAGAAAAAGATAGTTGTTGCTTTCATTTCCTCGTAAAATTGAATGAAGCAGAAAATTAGAGAGTTGCATAACATTGTACCTGGATCTTTTGAATAAATTGACAAAAAGCAACGGTCCTAACAGCAGAGAGGAAAAGTGACTCTGGTTTATGTAAAAAGTATTACACTGGGGTAAGCAGCAGCGAGTAACTAGCCATTACCACATTCTTACACTCAATCAGCACTATTTCCTAGTCACTACTGAATTTGTTCACAGTGTAATACTTCTCGTTCTTTTGAATATGAGTTCTTGGTTTACTGACCAAATATTTGATCATTACATCAACTTTAACGAGTTCAAATAGAAATATTTCTTACCTGTACCCATAAACGGCACAAAATCCTCCACTGTAACTTCAACTCCCATCTCAGCAAAAACATCAACGCCAGCTTTTCTTGACGTTTCTTCGCTGTTGCATAACACTCCATCCATGTCAAAAAGCACTGCGGACACCTTTCCCCATCCACTTCCTGCTACTTCTGAGGGATTCTTCTGCTCCACATCCACGCATGCCTTAACCACTATTTTTCTCGTAAAGATCAAGTCTTTAGAACTCCATTGGAAGAGGTGAACTGATTTCGAAATGGGCTTCGGCCTTTTTAAGCTGGGCGTGAAGAATAACAGAGACTTGGGGTGTGAAAGAGAACAGTGTGGTAACAGTAGCCTCACGGCCATTGCTAAGCTTTTAGAGTTCAAACTAATCCTGTTTACGAGTGGCAAAGTCTGGTTTTCGTCAAAACAAGTTCGACCTTGCTTGCTGTTTACTGCTCAATGACTCTGTTAGACAAATTGTTTCGCTTTGAGGCTTGTTCATGTGATCAACGCATTGGCGTGTTTGTCATCCCAGGAGGAGAAGCTGACACAACTTGAGTATTATTTTAGTGGTAGAAAATGTCGTCCGGTTTTCTTGAAGCAAAATGAGTGAATGGGCTGCTTTATCACTTGGTGACCACACTTTAGTCTCTCATTTTCGGCTGGCTGATGTTGCTGCAAATCTCTTTTACGCAATGCAAAATGGACATTCAGCTCCGTGGATCCATCATGGATTTGAAGGTTAATCGCTGGGCTTTTAGTTAAGAATAGGATCATTGGTAGCCTGGTTTTGTTCAGACTGAGACCCACATTTTTGGGAGTTTAAGCTTTTGTCCAATCATATATTACTAAAAAAATCCCATCCTTTAAATAAATTAGAAAAAGAGATAAAGAAATTAATTGCCTTGCATTATCCTAATATTGAAGCTTATGAATGACGTTCTCATTAATGAGCAAGTCCCTTGCTAATGAATTTAAAGACAGATAAATAAAAAAGGTGAAACTTCACTAACACATGAAAAGAAAAGAATCAAGTAACAGATTCTATCAAAGTTTTATAGTGTTAAGGTAATTAATTTCAATGGTCATTATTAGGGATATCAAAATATGAATTAAGCAACATCTAGGGAGCACTAAGTAAACTAGGTCCGTCAAAAGGCAAAAAGAAAAAGAAACAACCTCAATTAATTTTATCTAACAACTTTGATATATAGTTATATAAGCCATACATAGGGATTTTATAGCTCCATCCTTAATCCCAAATCACTACCAATTCAAATAACCAAAATTTAACACAATTAACCAAATATTTAAAACTCTAAGTCAAAACTCACATCAACATTTTCTTAAACTAGTTATGTTAGACAATAAATTTAGAATAAAACTTACAACCTCTATCCTCTCCAACAAGAAAAGAGAAAAGCCTGAAACCTTGAAAGTAAAAAATACTTCAATAAAACCTAAAATTTCAATAAAACCTAAACTCTAAAACCTTGATAAGTAGTAGAAAAGGAAGTACTTTTAATTTTTTTAAGAAAGCTTATCTAATATTAAAGCACCAAAAAGTATACATCATAATACAAACTAAACATATTGTCTTCTTTGCCTCCTCTTCACTAAAACATCATCATGTCAGGCTTGTAACCGACCTAACTCTCTAAATACATAGCTTAACTCGTTCGAACTATCCAAGACGACATCATTTAGGGAGTTCCCCCAAAATGATTAGGCTATCTATTTATTAAACTTAAAATTCTCTAAAATAATTTCATTTTTTTTTTGCTGGAGAATCGATCGTTCGAGTCACTAGGCATAGCCTAATGTTGGCCCCTATGCCTAAGCCCATCCAAAGCTTGATTTAACCAAAGCTTAATTAGTTGATCTCATGCCAAATCGGGCTAGGATTTAGGCCATCTGTCACCCCTACATGCGAAGTATGTAATGGCTAAGAGTATGAGAGATTGAGAGTTGAGAGCAAAATTCTATAAGAGATGAGAATGAGAGTCTAAGTGTTGAGACTAAGAGTGAGATGAGATCTCTATTGGCTTGGCTAATGATTGCATTTATTGTTTTTCATACACAAAATGAAAAATGAAGTTGTTTTGTTAATATGACAAAACAATGTCATTTTATGTTGTAAGAAAAGCTTAGATTTTAGGAGAGGTCAAGCTGTAGAGCCTAATCCTAATTCTAACCTGAAGCTTAAATTTAAAAAATAGTTTGAACTCAATTTAAAGTCTAGTCAACTAATTAGATTAAGCTCGCCGACTTTAGGTTGAGCTGGACTATATCTAATATGGAGTGCAATATAAGTTTAACTCATCTTCCTCAACATATAAATGTAAATTTTAATAAATCAATTATTATATTTTAAATTAAGCAATTAAATAATTAAAAATGAAATTTGATTGAACACTTATTTATTATTGTTAGCAACAAGTCTATTACATTTAAATTTTATTTTATTAAAAATTTTACTTCTAATTTAACCCATTGTCTATCATGGATGGATTTAACTTATGTGATGGTCCATAATAACAAAATTAACAATACGAATTAACAGTGACAATATTTGATGCAAACTGAAATCTTTTTATATTTGGTTTTTTTTTTGTACTTTTACTTAATATCGCCAAAATGTTTATGTTTAAAATATAATTATATATGAAGTCCTAAATTTTATTTTAATGTTGGGTCATATATATATATGCTTAGTATATTAGAAACACATGAGTTTTTATGTGTGTGTAATTGACAAATATTTTTAAGAAAGATTAATATTTGACTAAATTTGTAACTAGTTGTAAGTTCATATATTTAGGAGGTGCTTGGTTACTTGGTATGAGAAGAAAAGGAATAAGTAAGGAATGAAAAAAGATGGTTGGTAATATATTATGATTGGATGAATAATATTTTTATATCCACTTTTGGGACAATACTCCATACCTCCCAATATAGTGAGGAATGGAAGTCATATCCATTTTTATTCATTACTATATTCATTATAATTTCTATTACTGTTGGACCCGCTTGATTTCGGAGTCCAACGCTTTCTCTGATACCACCTAATATTGGATTCTGTTTTCGGAACCCAACTCTTGCGGACTCATACATTTGTTGGATCCCGCTTGATTCCGGAATCCAACTCTTACGAATACCATAATACTTGAGCGTGGTTCCTTGTAATCTCTTTAATCATCATCGGTTCATCTTCATTCTCATAACATCCCAAAAATTTTCCTCATACTTTGTTCAATGGCATGCGCATACAAATCAGTCACCATGCTTGAACTCATTTCTCCTGTATATGAACAGAATTTGGAAATCTTCAAACAAGAATTTCAATTTGAATTCTTCAAAGAAATCATAGCTCTAAGTCTCTGGTTTGTTTTAAAGCAAGGATCATCTTAATCGGAGCTCTATAGATCAAGATATGCTTAAAAAGCCTAAGCATGTTCAAACCCTAATCATGCTCTCCTAGCCGACCTCTCATTTACTCTAATGCAAACTTTCTCAAAATAGCTCTAAATGATACTATTTTTCATGGAAAGGTAGATACATGTCTTAGGAATCTATTGCTTTAAGAATCACTTCATTTGGAGGTCAGACGAGAGAGTTATGACCGAAAGAATCTAACATGTTCATAACCTCAATCATGAAGTAACATGTCTTGGTGCGATTATCATAAATTTCACCAAAAATATATGATTGATTTCTTTTTTGGACCTTTTGAAAGTAGACTTCTATATCTACAACTTTCATGAAGATCACAAAGTCAGATTCTGCCTCTAAAAGGGTCAACAATCGCGATTTACTGAAGCTGACCCGTGATTGTCCGTTTAACGGACATGCATGTCCGTTTAATGGACATTGTCGAGCCAAAGTGCACTTTCTCACCCGAGAAGGTCCGTTAAATGGACATCAAGTCTGTTAAACGGACATGGGCGATGCTAGG
>JAOQMQ010000007.1:12372175-12386153 GCA_027563845.1 Erythroxylum subrotundum | reverse complement strand
GTCCAATTTGAGGTGTAATTTGTGGTGAGGAATCCACTCCCTCGTGACGCGCGCGTCCAGATGTCACGCAGGACGTCAGGCTCGTGTCGCACCAGGGAGGGGTTCCAACATTTGTCATCTGTGTTGGATATGGTTGTAGTTTCTTATTGCACAGAACACCATACAGCCATTTCTCTCCATCATTCAACAGATGTAAAGAGCGACTATTCACCACAATTGGTTCAAATTATTTCTTGACTGACCTTTTCAAGGGTTCTCTGATGATGATAGAGTTGCTACTCCGAACAGGTTCATCTTCTTCAATGATCTTCATTTTCAGATCTTCCTTTCTCATAGGTTGAGAAGGATTATCCTGTACTGGACTGTGTTCAACTTTCTTTTTCTTTTGCTGAACAACAGTTGGAGTGCTTTTTCCCTTACTGGTTTTCTCCTTTGTGCTTTCTTCAACCGGTTTTGGAGGAGTTTTCTGCTGTAGTTGCGATTTTCTCTTCGTCTCAAAATCCAACTTCCTCTTCCTCTCTGTCTTCGTAGATAATTTTGCAGTTTTCTCTTGCAAAATTGAAACTAGAGACCTTGTTTCCTGAGATGCTTCCCTTTCAGAGTCTTCATTGAGAATCGACCCTTTATCTCTCTTTTGCTCTTGTTGACGCTAAGTTCGTATTCTGGGTGATCTCTTTGCTTGCTTAGGTTTGTCCGAGAAAAGTATATCCCCCTTTCTCTTCAATGATACCTGTGTCTCGGGCTGACGCACCTGGCTTTCTTTTCGAGAATTCGTTTTATCCTTTAATGAATCTTCTGACGAATTCTTCAATCCTTCTGTAATCATCCTTACAGTAGATTGAGATTTGGATTTCTTCGTGGGAGTTGCCTTCGTACTGTGCAGCACGCTCCCCCTCAATTCTTGCTTTTGTTATAGACTCTGTATCATCTTCATCTAGAGTCTTCAAGCCCATTTTGCTGATTGTAGTAGCGTTAATAATGCTCTTGATTTCCATCTTCATTTTGTTTCCCCATTCTAGAGCAATTCCAGAATCTCTAAAGATTCTTGTCAGCATCATTCCATAATGTAGGGCATTTATATCTTTCTTCGACTTCATGTAATTTAGGATTAGGTATGGAAGATCTATGGGTCGATGATTGAGTAGATGAAATAGACATTGTTCATCTATCGTCGATACGAAATTCCTTGATCTTGTCCTCGGTAGAACACAGTGGAAAAGTAGTAAGTGTAGAATCCTTGCCTTTGGTACAAGGTTTGACGCCTTCCTCTCCGTTGGGTCTCTACATCCATATAGTTGTCGACTGATTTGAGCCTTCTTGACACTGGCCTGATTCATCCATTTTGATTTCTGAGCGATCTTCATTCCAACGCATGGACACTCGGTGGCCTTCTCAATTGACTCCAAGGTTACAATAACCGGCACTCTATCTACCTTTGCTACCACAGTATCTCCCACTATCGCCATATTCTTCCAGAATTCATATACTTCATTTGGGTAGACTGTCTCATGAACCCGAAAGAAGTTCTTCCATATGGTAGCTTCAATCTTTAGTTCGACGTCCATCTGGACTTTCTTCAAGGACTCAAAATCGACATGTCTTCCATAGGTTATTGGTGACTCCATTATTATCTGAAATTAATAAGAAACTAAACGCACAACAGTATTTCTCAAGAAAATGATGTTAGCAATCGAATTTTGAGAGAGTGAGCAGAGAAAAACTTGTTATCAAAACAGAGTAAGGAAGTAATTTGTTGAGAGTGCTTTTGATAACCGTTGTCAGGCTATTTCAAGAGTGTTCTAGAGTAGGTGGTATTCTCAAGGCTTAGAGAAACTTTCCCTCCAAAACTCTCATGACAAGAGTTACCGTCTGTAACTTACAGTTACTGTTACCTTGACTTTTTATCTTCTTTCTTTAAAAATCATTTGGGTCAAGACGTATCAGACGGTTGATCATTCAACATCACCATATTCAGGTTTCGTCTGATTTCTTTGAATCTTTCTTCACTCAATGGCTTGGTGAAGATGTCTGCCCATTCGTAATTTGTCTCAACAAACTGTAAACTTACTATCTTCCTCTGTACGTAATCTCGTAGGAAGTGGTGTCAAACTTTGATATGCTTGACTCTCGAATGTTGCATAGGATTTTTCGACAAGTTGATGGCACTAGTGTTGTCACAGTAGATTGGGATTTCATCTTCTTATACTGAGTAGTCTTCTAGTAGGTACTTAATCCAAAACGTCTGTGAACAACAACTTGCGGCTGACATATACTTGGCTTCAGCAGTTGATAGAGCGATTGAACTTTGCCTCTTGCTCGACCAGGAAACTAGGTTGTGGCCAAAGAAGTGACATCCTCCACTCGTACTCTTTCTATCAATCCTATTTCCGGCATAGTCCTCATCATAGTAGCCAATTAACCTGAAATCTTTACCTTTCTCATACATTAAGCAAAGATCAGTAGTACCTGAAGGATATCTCAAAATTCTTTTAACAACAATGTAATGAGACTCTCTAGGATCTACCTGAAACCTTACGCACAAACAAACATTAAACAGAATGTCAAGTCTGCTTATAGTAAGATAAAGTAAAGAACCAATAATCCCTCTATACAGGGTTTGATCCACCTTCTTGCCAGTTTCGTCCTTAGATAAAAAGCTTGAAGGATGCATCGGAGTTGACATTGGTTTTACTTTTTCCATATCATATTTAGTCAACAGTTCCTTAACATACTTCTGTTGATGGATAAAAATCTTTTCTTCGGTTTGCTTGACTTGTAACACAAGAAAATTTTTTAATTCTCCCTTCATGCTCATCTCAAACTCATTTTTCATCAAATATTCAAAACTAATGCATAACTACTTTGACGTTGCACCAAAAATAATATCATCCACGTAAATTTGAACTAAGATAAAATCATTCTTAATGCTCTTTCTAAATAATGTCTTATCTACCTGACCTCTACTGAAACCACTCTCAATAAGAAAAGAACTCAGACGATCATACCAAGCTCGAGGAGCTTTTTTTAAGCCGTACAATGCTTTATGAAGTCTATAGGCATGGTCTGGATACTTAACATCCTCGAAACCAGGAGGTTGCTTCACATAGACCTCTTCATCTATAAAGCCATTCAAAAATGCACTTTTCACATCCATTTGAAAAAGCTTTATGTCATGACAGACAACATATGCAAGCAAAATCCTAATAGCTTCTAGTCTTGCTACCGGAGCATATGTCTCATTGTAGTCTATTCCTTCTTGCTGATTATAGCCTTGTGCTACTAATCTTGCTTTGTTACGACTCACTCTTCCTGATTCGTCTAGCTTATTCTTAAACACCCATCTAGTTCCTATGATGGAATTTTTCGTGGGTCTGGGAACTAAGGACCAAACTTTATTCCTAGTAAATTGGTTCAACTCTTCTTGCATAGCTAAAATCCATGCTTCATCTTGAAGGGCTTATTCAATCTTCTTAGGATCTATCTCAGAGATGAACGCTGCATTGGCTTCTCTTCTGAATTTGGACCTAGTTCTCACACCTTCAGAAGTCTCTCCTATAATCAACTCTTCTAGATGAGAACTCTTATATTTCCAATCTCTTTTTAAATCAAGAGTCTCAGGAATATCTTTAACTTTATCTAAAGGAGTATCTGATGGTGATACTTCTTCACTATCAACCAAAGGTACTGGTAGGGTTTCATTATCAGTATCATCTTTCTTACTTGGTTGAGAGCTATCATCAAACTTGACATGTATAGACTCCTCAACAGTCTTAGAAGAGAGATTGTAAACCCTATAAGCCTTCGATGATAATGAATAACCTAGAAAGATTCCAGAATAAATCTTAGGGTTGAATTTATCCAGAACTTCCTTTGTATTCAATATAGAACACTTGCAACCAAATGGATAGAAGTAGGATATATTAGGTTTCCTTCCATTCCATGACTTATATGGAGTTTTCTTCAACAAGGGTCGCAGAAGCACTCTATTTTGAATATAATAGGCTGTATTCACAGCTTCTGCCCAGAAGTACTTAGGAAGATCCGTCTCACATAGCATAGTCCTTGCCATCTCCTGAATCGTCCTGTTCTTTCTTTCAACAACTCCATTTTGTTGTGGAGTTCTAGGGGTAGAGAAATTATGGAAAATACCATTGTCATCATAGAATATTCTAAACTTCTCATTTTCAAACTCACTACCATGATCACTTCTAATACTAGTTATAAACATTCCTTTTTCATTCTGTAACTTTTTGAAAAGGACTTTAAAACACTTAAAAGATTCATCTTTATGTGATAAAAACAATATCCAAAAAAATCTAGTAAAGTCATCAACAATTATGAGACCATACTTCTTTCCGCCAAGACTCAATGTCCTAGTTGGACCAAATAAATCCATATGTAACAACTCTAGAGGTCTAGAAGAGGTTACAATATTTTTAGAAGAAAACGTTGTTTTAACCTGTTTTCCTTTATGACAACTTTCACAAAAGAAAATCCTTGTGAAAACTTATTTTTAGTAACCCTCTTACCAAATCATGTTTGATCAACTTTGAAATATGTTTAAAGCTAACATGACCAAGCTTTTTATGCCAGATTAGTTTTTCTTCATCAGTTGATTAAAACAAGAAATATTTTGACTTTGAAAATCTTCTAAATTGATTTTGTAAAGATTGTTTCGTATTTTGGCAGAAAACAATATGGACCCATCCTTATTTTTGACTTCACAAGAATTTTGATTGAAAGACACTTCAAAACCAGAATCACATAATTGAATAACACTAATTAAATTGTGTTTTAAGCCATCAACTAGCAGCACATTATCAATACATGCAAAGGAATCTTTATCGATTTTACCGATTCCAATTATCTTGCCCTGCTGGTTGTCTCCAAAAGTTACCGATCCTCCCTTCTTATACTGAAGATCTAGGAATGATCCTCCCTTCTTATACCTGTCCAAGTACCAATGGTGCTGACTACTTCTTCTAAGGAAGGATATCTGCAAGAGATATTATCTGTCTCTTAGGTACCCAAATTTTCTTGGGTCCTTTGGGGTTAGTTTAACACGTTTCATAGTATGATGTTGATGCAACTTATGAAATTTCTGATGATAATGTGGCTGTTGAAATTTCTTTTTATGAGGAACAAAATTAGTTTTCTACTAAATATGGTTTTTAGTAAACCCTAATCCAGTTTTGTCATTAAGGTGTCTGTATTTCCCTAACATGTCGTTCATTTTTCTAGTACTTTCTGTAAAATTTGACAGATCAACTGAAATACTATTAATCCTTTGCTTCAGCTGATTGATTTCTTCTGATCTATCAACTACTCCCTTATTCTTTATCTCGTATACTTGTTTCTTTAAGCAGACATTCTTTTCTTTTAACACTTGCGTGTTTTTCAAGTTTTCATGTACTTCTTTTTTAGTAGCTTATATTGCTTCAGAATTGCATGAGAATCTTCTAACAATTCTGAGTATGCATCTTGTAATTCACTGAATTTTGAAGTTACCTCCTCATCACTTTCTCCTTCAGCTACCAGGAAAATGCTTGCTTGTATCGATGCCTCTGAGTCAGTATCTGATTCGGACGAATCCATATCTTCCCAGGTTGCCATCATGCTTTTCTTTCCTTCCCTACTCTTCTTTAGCTTTCTTTTTAGCAGTGGACATTTAGACTTGTAATGTCCTGGTTTATTGCATTCGTAGCATATGACAGATGTCTTTTCATTCTTCCCATCATCTTTGCTATTCTTCTTGAAGGAGGACTCTCTATTTCCTTTAGCCTTTTTCTTCCACATGCATCTGATCTTTCTCGAAATAAAGGATAACTCATCATCTTCATCGCTCGAATCTTGATCTGATTTACTAGAATCGTCATTATTAACTTCCTCAATCTTCAGCGCTTTCGTCAATGAGCTCCTCTTCCTTTGATTCTTCTGATTCTTTTGTCCGTCTGGCCTTCAATGCTATGGATTTGTCCCGTCTGGGCTTATCTTCTGCATCAAGTTCAACTTCATATATCTTGAGTGATCCAAGCAATTCATCAAGCTTCAACATGCTCAAATCTTTGGCTTCTTATACAGCTGTTACTTTCGGTCTCCATCTCTTCGGTAAACTTCTGAGGATCTTTCTCACGTGATCTTGATTGTTGTAAGTTCTACCGAGAGCTTTAAGTCCATTGATGATGGTTTGAAATCTTCCGAACATCTGATCTATAGACTCTTCATCCTTCATCTTGAACAATTCATACTGGTGTACAGGAATACTTATATTGGATTCTTTGACTTGATTAGTGCCTTTATGAGCGATGGATAGCGTATCCCACATCTCCTTCACAGTATAGCATCCGTGAACTTTATCGTACTCACTTCTGCTTAGGGACAACTTAAAAAGAACTTGGCCTTCGAATTCAGTTGGAATCTCGCTTTTTGTTCTGCAGACCATCTGATTCGTGGAATGGCATTTCCTTCTTCAACTACCGGTGTATACGGTCCATTTTCTATTATATCCCAAAGGTCGATATGAGTAGATTCAATGAAAAGATGCATTATGTCTTTCCAGTAGTGATAGTCTTCTCCATTGAACGCAGGAGGTCTAATGATGGAGGCACCTTCAGCTATATAAATGTGTGATTCTGCTATGGATCTTTATCCACACTTTGTTACGGTGGTTCTTGGACACCGAACTCTGATACCAATTGAAGTGAATCACACGTTAGTAAAGACTTAATATTCGATATACAAAAATGCATAAGAAGGGGGGGTTTGAATTGTATATTCTTTTAAAACCAATCCCCTTTTTGAAAACTTCTTTTGAAAACTTGTTCTTTTAGGACGATTGAATAAACGTTTCAAGAAGTATTGCAGTTAGCTTCTAAGTACTTGTATAAAATCAATAAAAGTAAAGTTGAGAGTTGAAAGTGAGAATCAACACAGTAGATTTATACTGGTTCACCCCAAACCGTGGGCTACGTCCAGTCCTCAGAATCCTTTCTGAGATTTCACTATACTTCTAAAAACAAGTATTCTTTTCTCCGAGCCTCTTCAGATCTCTTACAGCAAGTATTCTTTTCACACTTAGCCTCTTCAGGCTATCTGTTTTTCTTTCTACTGAAAGATGTTTCGAGCTTTGTTACAGATAAGAGTAGCTCTAAGTTTAGCACAGTAAAAATGTTTCTAGCTTTTGGATCTCTAGCTCTTTTGAAATTCACTATCTTTTCAGATTCGCTAATCTTTTGCAGTCTTCGACTCCGACTCGAATTTATAGCCTTCGTCTTCAACCGCTTCTTGATAACTGCTTCTTTCTTCTTGTTTCTTGATCTTTGAAGAATCAGTTATTCAATTGAGTTCTGTAACTAACTCCAACTGATTAACCGTCCGATGCAGTATCGGGTCTTCCGTCTGATGTTTCTTCCATCTGATGTTTTCTTTCGTCTGACGTTTCTTTCGTCTGATGTTTTCTTTCGTCTGATGTTTTTCTTCCTTCGTCTAATGTTTGCTTCCGTCTGACGTTTCTTCCGTCTGATGTTTTCTTCCGTTTGATGTTTTCTTCCGTCTGCTGACGTTTTCTTTCGTCTGATGTTTTCTTTCGTCTGATGTTTTCTTCCGTCTGACGTTTTCTTCCGTCTGACGTTTATTCCGTCTGATGTTTTCTTCTGTCTAATGTTTTCTTCTGTCTAACTAAAGTAGTTCAACAATTTCTATCATTATTTTTTATTTTCATCAAAATTATTATATGTAAAGTCATTTTGACTTAACAGTGACATGGGGGAGACGAGAAACAATTTGGTATATGACAAAATTGCTGTTGAAACAGATTTGGAAATCCAGAATACAAAAACAAAATGCTTGAGAGAAAGAATGAAGAAGCTCCAGAATTTTGACTCCTTTTGTTACAAAGGAAGCTCCGATACCAAGTAGAGATAGAAAATAAAGAAAAAATGTAGAAATGCTCTCTGTATTTTTGTATGTATGTACTGTGATGTACATCTTCCTATTTATACACCCTAGGTATCTCTAACTAAAGTAACAAATCAACTCAATAATACACAACGTTAATGTGCATGATCTTAGCAGAAAATAAAGGCTTGATTATAGTGGATAGTTGACTGAATGAAGATATGATAATATACGTTAATATCCTATATGAAAATTGGAACACACAAAAAAATTGCTTAATTTATCCTATATAAATGGATGATATTATTTCTTTTTATTTCTCGTTTATTTGGTCATTTCTTGGCAAAGAAAACACGATAAAATTAAATATAATGGTAAAGACTATTAACAACTAGTACTTTTAACAATTAGTATATAGTTTATAAAGATAAATGTTCGTTCATACCTTAAAAGAAAAGAAATTGAATCACCGTGCGCACAATTCCTCAACATATGGACCAATCCAAAGCATTGCATATAAAAGTTCTACTGTTGCAAGACTTTGAACTTTTAATTCAATTCACAAATATGATTGATCTAATTGTGTCTTATGAGATATACTTTATGAGATAGAAATCCTATGTGATATGGGTAAGAATTGCATATTAGAATTCTCTATAGTAAACCTATTTATCACTTTATCTATGTATATGGATTAGGATAAGCTAAGCACCTTTTTGATATATATCTCTATAGATCTTTATTCCTAGAATATAAGCTGCTTATCTTATGTTCTTCACGGAGAAGTTCTTGGTTAACCAAATCTTTATAGATTAAAGCATTGGTAAATTGCTTTCAACGAGTAATATGTCATCAACATATAGGAAGGCCTCTTATAAGAGATTAGGATGCAAGATAAATAGGGGGTTTAATGACTTTTAAGTTTGGAATGCAAGCTAACTAGTTAGAGATTACATCTACTCCATTGGAAACAATCATATGGCTTTTTTCTTCATTGATGGTCAGGCCTAAATGTGCTTTAAAATTGTTTAGTAATGCCATTAATAGACTAGATAAGTTGGGGTTAGCTCTAGAGACAAAGATCAAATTATCTACAAAGGATAAGCTTATAATCATCATGCTCTTACATAGTATTTATCCTAATTGATCATGCTTTTAATGAGCTTGACTAAAACCTCTATTCCTAAGGCAAATAGGTAAGGGAAAAAAGGATCCCCTTTCCTTCGACTTCTAGCTCCTTCAAAAATTTGTGTAGGCTCACCATTGGGCAATATTCTAAATGAAATAATAGTTATGCATTATGTTATTCAATGAATCAACATAGTAAGAAATATAAAAGCAAGGAAATTGATTATAATTTAATTACAATTTAATGAATCAAATGTTTTATAGAAGTCTAATTTGATAGTACAATTCTTACTTAGATGCTTTTTATTATAGTTTTTGAAGAGCTCTTGAGCCAACAACACATTATCTCCTATTGATCTACCCTTTATAAAAGGTCCTTAAAAAGAATTAGCTAACTGTGGAAGAATTTGTTTCAATTTTATAGCTAATAATTTGACAATTATCTTGTATAATGTATTGCAATAAGATATAAGACGATAGTCTTCTAAGGAGTTAGGAGATTGTACCTTAGGAATGAGGCATATAAATGTCTTATTGAGCTCCACTAATATGCTTTCGTTCCTAAAAAATTCAAGTACTACATCAGTCACTAAGGTTTTTGTGAGAGGTAAAGTTTTATGAAAGAAAAAGACATTAGGCCATAATTCCTTATTTGGATGTAGATTAAATAAATCCTTCCACATCTTTTACATCAAAATATTTTATTAAATAGTCAACTGCTCGTAAAGATATTTTCTTTTTGATTATATATTTCAAAATATTAACAGAAGATGTAAATTCAGTGTTGGTTCCAATTGTTTTGCCAAAGAAATTGAATTTTTCCTTATGTGATTCCTCTTTAGAGGTTAACAAGCTACCATTCTTAACCCTTAAAAAGAATATCTTATTGATATTTTTCCTTACTAACAGTGATCTATAGCAAAATTGTTACTTTTATCTCCATCTGTCAACTATAATATCCTTTATCTTTGCTTTAATAAGGAAAGATTAATTTCAACCATTTAATTGTAATGGATAAGTGCTTGTTTCTCATATTCCTATTAAACTACGTTATTAAGAGATTCATAAAGAGAGCTTTAAATGCCATCTAGTTTGTCTTTAGCCTCTTTGATAGCCTTTTGGTATTTGATCATCTCTTGCTACTAAGAATTTTTAGTTCATTTTTAACCCCTTGTTGTTTTCTTATACAGATAAAGATTGTGTTTCCACTTATCAGAGTATTAAGGCCCTTGGAAATTGCTTCATCAAACCCTTCCATATTAATCAAGTAGTTGTTAAATCAAAATAGAATGCTTCTTTTCTATTGATGAAATATTTCTTACATTAGAATAGGTGTACAATCTAATAAAATATGATTATTGAAAATTGATTTGTTCTCTAGAAAAGTAACCATCCATTGCTTATCAATTATAACTCTGTTTAGTTTTTTAAAAATCATAAACCAAATGGTTTTTCATTTATTGTTCCAAGTATAGATGTGGCCCTAAATTCTTAAATTAGTAACCTACAACCAAGTACATTCCATGAGTTCATCAGTATGATTCATCAAGTTCACATTCCCTTTATCTTATGCTAAGCAGATCATTTGATTAAAATCTCATATAATCATCCATTCCCCCTAATCTCCTAGACCTTGTTCCATAAAGAAGCGCTATAAAAGTTGTAATTAAATGCATAATCAAAAATAATATATAACCTTACATAATGAACTTTCATTTCAATGAGAAGATGTATTAGTTGTTCCTTTATAAATTCAAGTGTAACCTCTACTTCACTAGAGTCAAAAGCAACTAGTATTCTTCCATTGTAATCATAATGGTGGTTTGTAATGATGGACCAACCTCCTTTTTTAAAAAACAAATATGGACCGACCTCCTTAAAAAGCTTAGTTCTTTACATTTGTCTCCTTGATTTTGGTTTATAAAGACCTACTAGTAATGGTTTAGTATTATGAATATAGTCTAAAATCATTTTCTATTTATTAGGCTATTGAGCCATTTTGGTGTTCTAAGCTAGGATGGTCATTTGGAGGAGAGATTGAGGCTTTCTTTTTCCTCTTAGAGCTTCTTCTTATGAATTTTTGAAAATTATTCTTAACATAAGTATCATTGGAGGTTTTATTGATCTAGTTGTTTGGAATTCCTGTTAGTGATTATATTGGTTCTTAGTGCTCAAATATAGCCTCATTCCTTAACAGGGATGAGTTCTACGGTTACTTAGATTCTATAGTGGAGACTTCAGGATTGTGGGGAATTGCCTTCCTAGTGGATTCTTCTACAGGTATATGAAGTTCAATATTCATGTTGCTATCAATTCCCAAAGTGTTGATAGGAAGGTCCTCTTAGGATAGTTCCACTACCGTTTCATTGCGTTAGTAGTATTAATAGTTTCATAATTGACATCTTGATGCATAAGCTACTGGTATTCACTAGTTTCGAATTGTTTCCATATTAGTCTCCACACTTGCTTTTGCTTAACTTGATCTAGCCTCCAATTGTAAATAACTAAAACATGATCTTTAAAGAAATTGTTAGCTTCATCAAGTATTAATAAGTGAATGCTTTCTGGTAGCTCCTTTTGATGATTTTTAGAACACAAATCTAGGTATAAATAACTCTTCTCAATATAGTTGTTGCTTTATCTATAAACACACATAGCCTTCCAAATGGCTTAAGCCTCTAGTTATCCAATATTCAAAGGGAATATTATGGATATTCAGCTAGAGAGAAATTTGTTTCTGCCTCGAAGTCTAATCTCGATTTTCTAAAGTTATAAAAGTAAAGGCTTGAAATTTTAATGTCATAGGCCAACTTCTAATATCTTTTGAGCTTGGATGGATGAGCAAAATTTGAAAAGGAACATTTTTCATTATTAAGTAAGACCTCTTATAGACTAAGATGCTTCTAATGGTAGTTTTCCTAGTATTTAAAGTTGAGAAAGCTATCCTTTTGTCTATGAAAAAGCCAATGAGAGTAGATTCCCATTCGACGACACCTTCCTTGAGAATGTCTTTCTCTGAAGCCACTATGATTTTGCCTTTAGAGGAACAAGAGGGAAATAATAGAGCTTCAAAGATGGTGAAGCATCCCCCAAAACTTGCTTGGAGATAAGCTTTCAAATATTGTGTGGTAGCAGATTGAGTTACATGGGGTACCTGAATTCCTAGAAGTGATTGGACAATGAAACTAGGTATTGGAGTTGGCTAAAGGAGGAAAGTCCTTTATGATAAGAGTTAAAATTGTGGTTAAATGTTCTAACACTAAGCTTAAAAGTAAAAGGGTAAAAGAGAGAGAGAAAGCCACCCAAAGAAATTGAGAAGGATGCCAAATGAGGAAAAAAGTTGAGAAAGAAGAAAATAGAGATCTCAGCTAAAAGAGTTATATAGCCAAATAAACAAATAAAAGAGAAGAAGAAGATGTTCTGAGAGGAGGAAAAAAAAGGAGAAACTACAGGTGGTGATAAAAGAAGGATCAAAGGAGTGAAAACTAAAAGATTCAAGGAGCTTTAAAAGAATTAGCAAGGGATCAGGAAAAAGACCAAAGGAAGAGGGTAGAAGGAACTGTTAAGAGAATACCAAAACTAGAAACTATCTAAAGGGAAACGAATACTAGAGAATAAACCCACCATGCAAATCATATAATGTTTAGAGAGTAACTAGAGTCTCTCTTTCTAACAACTTTTAGAAAATTTTGAAATCCAATAACCTTTTTATAAATGCATATAAATATTTTTTATTTTATGCTGTGCATTAATTTTATAATATATATCTTAGATTAGAAAAAAAGAGTTTATTTCACCACAATACGCTATGTGCATGTATCATTTTTATATTTTTTTATATATGTTGATAAATTAAAATTAATATCAATTTATATTTATTTTATATTGTTTAATTACCTATTGTATAAATGATACAATATAAAACATAAAATGAAAAAGTCTAAATGCATTTAATTTAGAAGTTGATTTTTTTGGTATATATTTAAAATGGTATAACTATATATATATATATAAACGGTGTTCGTTTTTAAATAAGTGTAGAATAAATGCATTTTAATGTCTACAATGTGCATGCTTATTTTTAATTTGAGATTAATTATATTAAAGTTTAGTAAAGTAAGAATTTTTATATAAAGTATAGTACTTGTGTTACATTGTCACATGTAGGGATGGCAGTGGGTTTTCAACTCGATTAATATTTGCACCACCCAATCCGAAAAAATGGACATGGAGGCTAAAAAAATAGATTTTAAATGGATGTTGAAAAATGAATGTGGATATGGATTTGGAAATGAGTCTAGTGATAACCCGAACCGATGGATACCCATACCTGACCCGTTTTTTATTAACTATTTTTCTGTTTTTTAATATTTATGCTTAAATATAATAAAATATTAATATTTTCTGAGGAGAAGCAACTTTAAAATCTCCATTTTACTCCTCAGTCCTCACCTTTTTTCAGGTAAAAGTATTCCTTTCATTTTAATCATTCATGTTAAGTCAAAATGACTTCACGTCTAAATAATTTTGATGAAAATTAAATAATAGTAATATTAGAAAGTGATGAACCATTTTGATAAGATGGAAGCGGAAGCAAACTAAGACGGAAGCAGAAGCAAAAGTAAGACGAAAGAAAGTAAGACGGAAGCGGAAGCAAACTAAGACGGAAGCAGAAGCAAAAGTAAGACGAAAGCGGAAGCAAACTAAGACGGAAGCGGAAGCAAACTAAGATGGAAGCAGAAGCAAAAGTAAGACGAAAGAAAGTAAGACGGAAGCTGAAGCAAACTAAGACAAAAGAAAGTAAGACGAAAGCGGAAGAAAACTAAGACGAAAGAAACTAAGACGGAAGCGGAAGCAAACTAAGACGGAAGCAAAAATAAGACGGAAGCGATATAAGACGAAGACCCGATACTACGTCGGATAGTTAATCAGTTTGAGTTAGTTACAGAACTCA
>JAOQMQ010000007.1:12355423-12372075 GCA_027563845.1 Erythroxylum subrotundum | reverse complement strand
TGAGATTTCTTGCAAATAAAAGTGATGCTTTTAACGAGTTTACTAAGTGGTGTAGGTTGGTACAAAATGAAAAGAATTTGACGATTGTTGCAATAAGAACCGACCACGAAGGAGAATTTGATTGTGAACCGTTCGAAAGGCTTTGTGAAAAATACGGAATGGAGCATAATTTTTCAACACCAAGGACTCCGCAACAAAATGATGTAGTAGAAAGGTAGAATCGCTCACTTGAAGAAATGAGTAGAACGAAGCTGAATGAATACAATCTTCCTAAGTCGTTTTGGGCAGAAGCAATTAATACTGTGTGCTATGTCATCAACATAGTGCATCTTAGACGAGACAAAAACAAGACACCCTATGTTGGGACCCGATTTTGGAACCGGACCCCAACCGGAAAACAAAACGGAAAACGGAAAACATATGGCAGTAAATTGTTCACACTGAACTAAAAAGTGCAGTAAATTATTTGCCAAATCCTAAGTGGGAGCTTAGGTAGAGGACGTAGGTCTTAGCACCGAACCTCTATAAAAATAGTATTTGATTTTCTTCCCTACTCTCTCTGTTTAATTTATTTGATTGTTTGTGTATTAACTTGTTAATTTTTGTAGATCTTTGCGAAAAAGATTAAACGATCTATTCAACTCCCCTTCTAGATCGCTTTCAGTTTTCCCTTACACTTTCAATCTTTTATATACCCAATCTTTTGAATGTTGTGGAGTTCACGCAAAGACAATTTGAAGCTTTGGATATTTCTGTCTTTGTTCCAGTTCTTGATTGTGAAAAATATATATTGTCTTTGCATTAGACATTATGATTTTTATTATTCCAATTTTATGATTTTTTAAGATATACAAATCAAAATCTTGACTTATTATTATTAAAGTAATTTTGATTTGGAGCGTTAGTAAAAATCTGCTCTTTATATTTTCTATTTAGAAGTTATATTTTTATGTGCTATATAACCCAAAGGATATTCAAAAACCCAAACAATCTAATGAATTTGGATATGAGTAGTAAATCGTAAAAACCGATAGATTTTAAATGGATAATGGATTGAGTCATAAAAAATAGAAATGGATATGAATAGAGTAATACCCAAACCAAACCTTATCTATTATCATCCCTAGTCACATGTCAAAACTTAACACAAATAACTTGATATGATTACAAGGACAAACTTAACACAAATAACTTCATATGATTACAAGGACAGTGGACCTTCCTCGTAAGTCATGCTTTTGCATTGCTAAAAAGAGGAAAGAAAACGTTCAATGACCATGAGCATAACAGATAACCAAAAGTTCCTCTTATCTGTTTTTACGATAGGAACATATGAAATTGGCCAATACATTGAGTCAGATTGAAATTTACTTTGCCAACAATGGGTTACCACTCCCGTTCTCCCTAAACAGGAATTGTTGTTTCAAAAACTCTCATAGTAGCCTTCTGTGCCTGAAAGTAAATATATATATATATATATAGATATGAGACGTCAATCATGGGAAATTCAAAAATTTAATGCATCAAAGAAAGGGGAAGAAGACGGTATCTCACTTCTTTGTCCCATTTTGTGCGGATGGTGATAGTTAGGAGAGACAATGCTTGGACCACTTGTGCACCTACGTTTCCCAGCCAAAGTCCCTATGCATGCCCATATTTTAGAAAAGACTAAGTGAGCATTATAAAAAGAAGCAGTCAAAGGAATGGGAGGATTAATAGAATTCTTACCTTGCCACCAGTATGGAGGACGAAAGCTAATAAAACTCCACATGGAATTCCCACAAAATAAAAGGATCCAAGATTGACGTATGCACCAATCTTCTGCCAACCACATCCCCTAGCGGCCCCTAATTGTTTGACACCCATAGTTAACCACCATTTAGCTATGCTATGGTTGGTGAATGAGGATGGTAGCTTGTGTATTTCAACTGGAAAAAGGAAAAGGTTAATAGAACAAGATTCCTAAGTTCACCTGAAAGAACGCATTGGACACCATCGAAGATGTGGGATACTGCAATTATAGGTAACATGACTGCCACGTATTTGATCACCTGAACCTCATTGCTATAAGCATAGCCCCATATGTTTCGAATTGATATCAGTACTGTTCCCGCCAGAACACTCTCAGTCATGGCCAAGCCAAGGACCACATGTATGGCTAAGCGTGCTCTTTTTGAATTCCCCGCTCCTAATTCATTTGAGACCCGAGTGCTAGACAGAAGAAACATTTTTGTTGTGTTAGGCTGTAAACAGGAAGATTGCAGGAAGGCTGAGGCATTCTCCATTGTGTTACAGCTCAATTTTAGATTTTGTTCGTTTTTCCACACAAAGCATTTATCCTAAATGTCACAGTTGAGGACCCAATTGGAAGGAATTTATTAGCAGCAAAAACTCACCTCACAGCATTACTCAGTCCATAAGGAATCATCCAAATTGTTGTAGCTGTATTAAGGCTGCAAAGAGATCTTCTTTAGATTCACAGTCAGAGCAAACTTGAAACGAAGTGGACTGAACTGCTAGATTCTTAAGACTCAACAAATTAAGCATCTCAGTATATATATTTTATGAAGATACTAACCTAATAGAGAGCACTGATGTTTCTAACTTTGGGTTTGGGAGAAGACCAGATAGAAGAACCATCGTTTCAAATGACCAACTTTCCAAGCTGTACAAGATCATGCAGAAGTATCAGAATCAGCCGTATATAGTGAATAGTTGATCATATATATTTCTAGAAATACATTTAGTTTCTAAGTTCATGAAGTAATTAGTAATTACCAAATCATGAGAGCTGAAGGAATGGCAAGCCTCAGAAAATAGGGAATGTTATGCAGGGCTTCCTTGGAAAAGCCTGTCCAAGTTTTTGTGCACAAAGAAGAGAACTTTACATAAAGTGCCAACAGCAATACATTCATCCAATAGGAAAAACAGTTTGCCAAAGCAGCTCCTTTCATTCCAAGTCCAGATTTAAAAACCAGAATCCAGCAAACTGGGAGGTGAAGCAAAGCCGTGATTCCAGAGATAAGCATCATGGGAAATACTATGTTCTGTGTCTGTAAGAATTTGACGAGGCATTGTAGAAGACCATATGCAAAGATGGTTGGAATCAAGAAGCGTGCATATATTCCAGCTTGAACAGCCACATCTTCATCTTGGCCAAGAGCTTCTAAAATTGATCTTGTATTTGCCCAAATGATAGCAAGTGGTATGCAGGCAAGTGAAAGAACGAACATGGCTCTCTGTGTGTGTATTCCCAACATGTGATACTGCTTGGCTCCATATGATTGACCACAAAATGTATCAAGGGCACTTGACATTCCTAACTGTTTCATCACAGTAAGAGGAATCAGGTCAAAAATGTTTCATCAAGACGACGCAGCATGAGGTATCAGGTCATTTTAACCAAGAATTTCATATAATACTACAGTATTTCCTGGCCTAAACCAAAATTAAAGAGGCCTGGAAAAGTCAAGACAAATAAAATTGATTAGAATAGAAATTGAAGAACTAGATTTGTGTGGAGTAAGAAAAAAAATTGTAGAAACCAAAAATTTGTTGAACTTCATATATAATAGACGCAAAATATCATCATCATTCACCCTTCCAACTTGTAGCTTGTATTCTCTGTCTGTAATTGGGGAGATGGATTTACTGCAAGGTTTACGAATTACTGTCATCAAGAATCTATCTCCACTTACTACGGGGAGAGAAGAAATCGGTTGAAGAACAAATCAAATTCATGTACAACATATCGTATCCATTTGTTCTTGATTATAGAAAGAATCAACGTGATCTAGATTTCAAAGATAGTTCATTTGTATAATGTTGTCAATAAATTAGCAGATGTTTTAACTGACACTAAAAGGATGACTAAAATGCTCTTATTCGAATAGATGTCCTGGTGGGAAATTTTTTTACTGTTGTTACAGATCTATTTGCACTGCACTTGAATTGAGGAAGGCTGTTAGGAGCTAGTGCATAATTAGTGCTCCAGAAGTAACTCAAGCAAAGCAATCACTTTCAAAAGAAAGTTTAGTACCAGTAGGTGAGAAAACCTATACAGTGATTCAAATTCTTCAGAAACATGTTTTAAAGACTTGCTCTTCTTCATCATTTAAACTGAAACTAGAAAGCACCATCTTAAGCTATTCAGAGCCAATTTGTTGGACAACACCTTCCACGATATATAATCCTGACAACGAGATCTAGATTGGCTAATGACCAGGAGCTATTAAGAGCAGTTACATTTTTAACAATATTAATAATAAACAATAACCATGTTGGATGGCATCAGTTAACTAATGATTATGAGTCGAAGCATGCAACGACAAGAGAGCAGACGAGGTTGTTTGCTTAATTATTCTGCGCCCAAGTTTTCTTTAACGAGGAACCAGGCGTCCAGAAATGAATAAATGCGCCCCAAGTTGTCTACCAATGTCTGGGAGAGTAATGAATCACGCAGTCCTGGTCATTTTCCACTACATGGGTCCTCTCAAGTTTGTCTATAATTCATAAACGAACGTCACGTCGCGACAAACCTAACCTAACTAGTGTTAACATATTTAAATAGCTAAGTGAAGAAGATTCCTAGTACGTTGCATGTTCGCTTAAAAAATGATGTGAACTTTAAACAAATTGCATAATATGCTATGGACAAACATACTAGGACTCTATTGATCTGACCAAAGTACTTTTCTTTTTTGTATGGATTAATGACCAGAACTACACAATAACAGATTACCCTTCGCTCTTGGTAGATCAACTCAAACGAGCATCAACAGTTCCCATGAGAGGCTTAATGATGACAGAAGAAACTAAATAGTTGGACTTGAATCTCAAGTATGGTCGCTATACTCTATTACTAGGTTGAAGAGGGAAAGAAAGCTGGAGATAAAAATAGAAGAAAGCAAGAAAAGGATCATTAATGTTGAAGGAAACAAAATGAGGGCTAGACTAAGACTCGAAATTGTCTGCAACTCATATATATTGGTAAACGTACTAGTTATGCGTCCACATGTTCTCTTGAATTCAACATGCATGCCTAAATAGTATGAAAGTCCAAATGATGAGCTTTAAAAAAGCAGAACCTTTTCACTTGCACGTATGTGTAGAATTTTGAACTATTTGCTCCTCTTTCCTATTTGCATAAAAGAAAACGTATGTGTAACTTACCATCAAGCTAAAACCAGTGACAGTAGCAAAGGAAGTCGCCATTGAAGCACCAGAAAGGCTTAATTCACCAAGATGACCCACGAACATCACAGATATCATCTGTAAACAGAATTGCAACAGACTTACAACTATTAAAGGCCCTGCTAGCCATAACTGCTGCTTCAGTTCATCAACGATTTCCAATTTTCTAATACCACTTTCATGGCTTCTCTGTCTATTCCCAAGCTCATCATCAGCACCATCGCGTGTAACTCCAATCAAAGGAGCATTCAGAGACGACCTTTGTTCCTCACTCTCCATTTCGTTTGCATCCACCCACTTTCCAATAGTAAAAAGTAGAAGTCTCAGAAGTAAGAGACTGGAGCTTATATATACTAGTGATACTCGTATCACATTAATAATTAATAGTTTTCTGGATGGCAAAATAATCATTTTTTACTTGAAGGAAATTTGTTCGTGATGAAACTGAATTCGAATGATCACCTTAAGATCAGGTGATAAAAAGAATTAACGGCTGAAAAATCTTAAGAAGTAGTAGTTTCACAAACTTTTTAATTTTATCGTGTTCATCTTTAGCACAAACAAAAACAAAAACAAAAACAATCAAAAGCGAAATAACAAATAACATCAGAAATTTAACAATGTAGTTCGACACATCTTGCCTACGTCTGCGGGACCTTTACCCAGCTTAATACTTTTACCGAATTACAATAAATTTACTCAAGGCTTCACTGAATCAACACCACTCAACTCTTGATACTATCTCTCAACCTCACTTATCGTGAAAGTTTTTCACACCCAATAACATGACCGACTCGTGTTAACCTTGTCAGAGGATTTTTCTAAACAACTTTTAATTAAAAGATAATGAATAAAAAATAACTCAAGTGATGAATCAACTAAGAATAAAAACATAATACACTTGAGATAGAAAAGAAGACAACTTCCTAATCGGTTCATCTCTTCTGAAATAGATATGGAAATTGTTCACCAGCTGGACTGACCCACGACAATTCCCAAATCAGACTATGGCTGCTCAGTTTACAACTGATAAAACATACACGCAGTCCTCAAATAAACAACACATAAAGAGAGAGACACTCCCAACTGTGTGCTACTCCAACAATCCAATATCAAAACACAAGAGTCCCAAGGTTCTTCCCTCACGTAAATTATCCAGCTTCAACAATTCCAATTAAATCATGTGGGACACGACATAAACCATCCACTCAAAAAACAAAAGACACTTATGTGTCTTTCACGCACAGCCAAGGAGGATAAGTCTTCATTCAACAAACAATTAAACCATCGTCTATATCCAACAAAAAAAAAACAAGCGTACCTATATCCAACCCCCCCCCCCCCCCCCCAAAACAAAGCACACCTACAACTGTGTTTTTCCAAACTACAATTAGCGCACTTTACGCAACTGACACACATCTACCAGATTCTCGTCAGTCCTTATGGAGACATACACGATACACACCATAAAGAGCCACACTCCAACACGTAAAAACAATTCACTTAATTCCTATCTCAAAAATCCAGCAGTGCGCATATCAATCACCAACGTGATAGTAATAGACTTCAATTTTGCATAGGATTCTTTCACAACTATAAGTATAGCAACCGCATCTTTTTGAATCCAAGTCCAATTAATATCTTATATGTCTAATCAATAAATAAGATGCAAAAACTAAATAAAAAGATATATATTATATATCTTAACAATCTCCTCTTTTTGACATTTTTGTCACAACTCTTAAACTCCCCTTAAATAACATAATTGGACATATAAATATTAAATCCACAATGCTCCCCCTCAATTTAAGATTCAATAGGCAACACAAGTACAAGTCAAGCATAAACAATAAATCACAGAAGATTAGATACAACTTCAGTCAAGTCCTATCTTCTCCTCCTTTGGGACAACATATGCCAAAAGGACTAATTCAAGGAGCATCGAGAAAGTGTAGAACTCACTACTTTAAGTGGCGAAGAGCATCAGTAGCCACTTGAATGATACCGTCAATTCTCTCAATTTCAATAAAGAGAGCTGTATGAGGATTGATAGAAGTCATCTCCCAGACATCCGAGGGGCCAGATGTGGTGTACGGCAAATCCACTACCCGTGGTTGACAAAAAATCCTTGGAGAAATGTTCATCAAGGCCATCAACTCAAGTATACTCGACCATATCCTAGGAACTTCATTGGCATTTAAAAACTGAGAGATTAAGCATGGAAAGTATAGTAAAGAATGTGGCTTACTCTCAATAGCCAATATAACTTCTATAATGATGTGTCCAAGAATGAATCGCACCCTAGTACCGACCGCATAAATCAATTTGGCCGTGTCAAGTAGACAGAAACAACGTGTGTGCTCGGCATCCAGTTGGTCACAACTAATTTAAAGAGCACGAAATACTTTTGAGTAAGCATTGAGGAATGAGGTACAAAGCTAGACGACCATGCAGTCAATTTCCCACCAGTCAGTACGGTAGCAATTAATTCATTTGACACATTCCAATCATCATCATAAAGTAGATCACCAATCAAATTATCAAATCCCAGAAACATATTTAGATGAGAAGCATCAAAGCGGACTACCTGACCCCGCACATATACTACTCTATAACTCATAGTAGTCTCACTCAGAATATCACAAGATAAATTGCAGTAAAATTCTTTTACTAGATCTGAATCATATTGTTGCGGAAGCAATGAGGCTTGCAGTAAAAATCGCTCTGATAATAAAGTGTCTAGACCATATTGTTGAAACTCCTCTAAGTTGATTGGGTGATCGAGAACAAACCCGATAGTGTTGAGAGTTGCCCATTTTTGTTCAGTTACGGAAGAGTTGAACTTGAAGGAAATCACATTATCCACTGTCAGGCGAACAGAAGAATTACGTCAAAGTGGTCGGATTGTTTTCCGAGCCTGCACCTTTGTACGCTTCTAAGGAGCTGTAGGAGGCGCAATTGGCGGAGCAGGTGCTGTTGGAGTCTCATCGGAATCTAAAGCAGAGTCTTCAACCATGGATAATATGACTTGAGTAACATCATCATTTGGATCTAGTATTTTTTTTTCCGAATAAAGATAGTGTCGGGAATATTAATAGGAACCGTAGAAGATGACCCAGTCCCGGTGAATCTCCCGTCGGGTGTCGGATTGAGCATTAATCGACTAGAATAAAGTGTTGAAGCTGTTGTCTTCTTTTTTGACACCGAAGGGAACTTTTTTTTATGCCCATGTTTTCCAAAAAATAGCAAAATCCCAACCAAAATCAACAAATTGAATAAACCTTGAAGTGAAAAGAGGCAATACCGTAAAGAGAAGATATGGGTCTTTAGTGGAGGTTCACAAATTTCACATATACAATGAGTTCATGGTGGAGAAAGCTGTAACCCAATGTCGTGTGTGCCTTGAGAGCTTGAGAGCCATCATAGATGAGAAATAGATCAAGCTTTAGTGTTGATGTCCCTTTAAATCTAACAAATCCAATGCTCACGATGAAGATGTCTTCAACGCAGCTACAGGAGTGATTTGAAGCTTAGAAGTGGACAGATAGAGAAATGTAAGAACGACGTTGGTGAGTAGAGAAAGACACCTAGGGATTTTTTAATCCCTTGGACGAAAAACGTACCTAGGGATTTTTTTATTTTTTATTTTAAAACAAAAAATAATACATCAATAATGTAAAGCACAAAGTCGCAAAGCCCCTCGAAGAAGTTCAAACCTTACTGCATCAAGAGTTTTCATGAAGATATCCATCAATTGCTTATCCGTAGATACATGTGACAGGGTGACTATTTTGCTTTCCATAAGCTCTCGAATAAAGTGGTACCTGATATCAATATGTTTCGTTCTTGAATATTAAACTAGATTCTTAGAGATGTCTATGACACTCTTGTTATCGCATAAGATAGTCAACACATTCTGATCAATCCTATAATCTTCTAACATCTATTTCATCTAAAGAAGTAGTGAACAAAAACTACCTGCAGCGATATATTCTACCTCAGCAGTCGATAGTGAAATTGAATTTTGCTTCTTGTTATACCAAGAGATCAAATTGTTTTCTAAGAAGAAACAACCTCCTGAAGTGCTTTTCCGATCGTCTAAGTTTCCAGCCCAATTCGCATCACTATATCCAGCTAGATAAGATGTTGAGTCAGATGTATACCATATCCCAAAATCAGATGTTCCGCTTACATACTTGATAATCCTCTTGACCGCTGTTAGATGTGTTTCTTTCGGGTTGGCTTGATAGCGAGCATATACGTCAACGTTGTAACTGATATATGGCCTACTTATAGTCAAATATAATAAACTTCCAATCATGCTCCGATATAGACTGACATCAATGCTTTTACCATTCTCATCTCTGTTTAGTTTCGTTGAGATACTCATAGGTGTTCTCGCATTCCTGGCATACTCAAGACCAAACTTCTTTATTAAACTATTGGAATATTTGGTTTGTGATATAAAAATTACATCCTTCACTTATTTAACTTGCAAACCCAAAAAGAAATTCAGCTCACCTACCATACTCATTTCAAATTCGGATGTCATTAATTCAACAAATTCCTCTACCATCTTTGGATGTGTGGCACCAAACACAATGTCATCAACATAGATCTGAGCAATCACAAAATCATATTTAAACTTTTTAATAAACAGAGTTTTGTCAACACTACCTCGTTTATATTCTTGCCTGACAAGATATTATGTGGGCCTTTCGTATCAAGCCCTTGGTGTTTGTTTGAGACCATAAAGAGCTTTCTTTAGCTTAAAAATGTGATCTATATAGGCTGAATGAATAAATCCTCTCAGTTGCTCGACATACACTTCTTCTGTATAAACCATTCAAAAAAGCACTCTTTACATCATCTGATAAAGCTTAAACCCCTTCATGCATGCTATGCCCAATAATAGTCTGATAGACTCAAGTCGTGCCACCGGTGCAAAAGTTTCGTCAAAGTCTATTCCTTCAACCTGAGAATATCCCTGAGCTACTAACCTTGCTTTATTTCTGGTTACATTACCCTTTTCGTATGTTTTATTTCGAATCAATCACATTAGTATCCAATGGTCTTGGCACTAATTCCCATACATCATTATGTGCAAATTAAATCAATTCATCTTGCATAGTTGCTGCCCAGAACTCATCTTGTAGAGCTTCTTTAATGTTCTTTGGCTCGAATGAAGATATATAGCACATGTATCCCGCAAGTTTTCTATAATCAACCCTTTTTCTTTCCCTTGTTTTTCTTCTTTCGCTAACATCTCCAATGATGTTCTCTACTAGATGATTTCTTCTGATTCAAGAGGGAGAATCTCAGTTTAAATCATCTTCTCTCGAGTTTTGAACATTTAAAAGAATAATTTCTGCATCCAGTGTTTTGGTTGATTCATCATCTGAAGTAATCGACAGTTTTTCAATTCGCGCAGTAACTTCCTCAGCAGCAACTAATTGCAAATTTGGGCAAATTTTCAATCTTGTCTAGTTGCTTGTTTGAGCTGGTTCAGAGGGTTAGTTATGTAGATTTTCTTCTATCACGCGACCATTCAACAAAGATACATCATTTATCACAACATTTATGGACTTTAGCACTTTCTTGGTTTTTTAATTATACACTCGCGCAGTTACTTCCTTCATCACTTTTGCTCTCGAATTTTTCGAGCTGTTTTCGATCTCTAAGATTGTAACAATTAATGCCAAAAACATGAAAGTAACTCACATTTGGTTTCTTTCCCTTCCAGAGTTCATAGCGTATCTTGTTCAATATGCTTCAAAGATAAACTCTGTTACATATGTAGCATATTGTATTAACTGCTTCATCCCAAAATCGCATAGATAATTTACTTCCATTCAACATAGAATTGGCCATTTCTTGAAGTGTTCTATTTTTTCTTTCGGCAACTCAATTTTGTTGCGGAGTTTTAGGTGCTGAAAATTCTTGTATGATGCCATACTCATCACAAAAGTCATTAAAGCTTGTATTCTCAGATTCACTTCTGTGATCCGATAGAATTCTCAATATAGTCATATTTTTCAGATTCATGACCTGCACACATAGGCTTCTAAAAGCCTTTAAAGCATCCGATTTTCCTTTCAAAAATGATACCCAAGTATATCTCAAATAATCATCAACACAAGTTTAAAAAAATCTCATTCCACCAATGCTATTATGTTGTGTTGGACCAACCAAATCCATGTGAATTAATTCAAGTATACACGATGAGGTAACGTGTTTAACCCTTTTGTGTAGCACTCTTATCTGTTTACCCATTTGACATGCACTAAAAATTGATTTCCCTTCTTTGTTTATTATGGTTAGACCCTTCACGGCTTCCAATTTCGTCAACTTGCTAATGAGATCAAAATTTACGTGTCTAAGCTTTTGATGCCATAAATCAATGTTATTGTCATATGTGGTTTATTTACAAGTGGTCATGACCTACAACATGTAGCAATTGTCAGTTGATCGCTTGCCGCTCACAAGACATTCTCCTTGTTCGATTAGTACCCTGTATTCATCACTTGTAAATTTAACTAACAAAACATCATCACAAAGTTGGCTTATACTCACCAGATTTGCTTTTAGTCCATCGACATGGAGAACATTCTTGAGGGGAGGCAATCTATCTATGTTTAATGTTCCTTTACCAATCACCGAACCTTTTTTCCATCTCTGAAGGTCACATGACCATCTATAAAACTCTGATAATCGGTTAAGTAATTCTTTTCCCTTGTCATATGGCGTGAACATTCGCTATCAAAATACCAACCATTTTGCAAAGTTGCCTTCATCGATTTAAGAACCCCGAGAGCTTGCAATTCACTCTTTTTCACCCACGTAGATTTTGGTACTAAGAGCTGATGTTGAGATTTTTGTGTGGGACGTAGAATTCTTTGGCTTTGGCTTCTTTGAAACAACATCTGCAGTAACTGGTAACATCTTGGCCTTATATTTCCAATAACTCCGCAAAAATGAAACGTGGATACAAATCTTCAATTCATTCTCCATGTTTCTTCTTCTCAGACAGATCTGTACATATCATTTTTCTCCTCATTCACCTTAAAGAACTCACCCTTATAGCTAATGCTTTGAAGATCCCTTTTAACCTTATCGATTTCCATTAATTTTTATGTGCCTCCGTTCAACATTCTCAATCCTTTTTCGGTACTCACTAATCTCATTCTAGCTTTACCAAGCTCATCTAATGCCAACATCAATTTCTTTTCTAGCTCTTGGATGGTGTTCTTTATGGAGAGATTCTCTTCCTTCAATCTTTCATTCTTTCTACACGTTTTAACCCATTTTTCATATATAGCTTTGTAAGCCTTGGATCTCCTTTTTATCATCTAGGCATCATAATCTGATATTAGGTCTTGAGCTGAGTTGTTTGCATTTTTCTCAAAATTTTCCGATTTTCCCTCTTTTGTCTTCAGTTACTTCCTTCTCAGTTACTGTTAAGAAAGTAACTGGACTTTTGCTATATAAAGTAACTAACGTAGCACCATTTGTGATTTCTTCTTCACTACCATGTTCACTCTCGGATTCATTCTCACTCCAAGTGCTAGTAAAGGATTTTCCTTTTCTCTTCTTCAAAGTATTAGCACATTCGGCTTGAACGTGCCCGAAGCCTTGACACTCATGACATTCGATTCTCTTCACCTTCCTTTTACCCTTTTGAGTTTTGGCTTGTTGTTATAAGTTGTTATTTGATGCCCTCCCACTATGTTATATAAACTCGGGTTTGTCCCTTTTCATTCTTTTCAGCCATTCGCGTGAGTATTACCAAATCTTCATTCTCATCAGATTCATCTTCTGCATCATTAATACCCTTTCCAGTTTCAACCTGTAGTGCCAATCCTTTGTCTTTTTCTTGTTTACCCCTTAAAAGATCCATTTCAAAATTTGTAAGAATTCCAATTACCCTCTCTAATGACAGATCATTAATGTCGTAGGCCTCCTCTATTGTTGCAATTTTTGGAATAAATCTCGGAGGTAGTGATCTCAATGTCTTCTTGACTAGTTTTAGATTGGAATATTTCTTCCCTAGTTGATGTGCTTGATTCACTATATCTCACAATCTTTCATGAAAGTCTCTAATAGTCTCATTTTCATCCATCTTCAGTTCTTCAACCTCACAGATAACATCTATAGTTTTGACGTATCACAGATTTGGACCCTTCATGAATAGTCTACAAAGTATCCCATGCTACTTTAGCTGATTCACAGGCTGATATCATTGAGAAGCGTCCTTCATCAATAACATTAAAAATAGTATGGATTGCTTGTGAGTTTCCAAGTGCACTTTCTTCTTCGACTCTTGTCCATTCAAATGGATCTTTTTGAACTGCCTCTCCTTTACCATTAGTAATCATCGGATGCATCCACCTATGTACTACCAAATGTCAAGCTTTTATACCTTGAGCTTAAATGAAGACTTTCATCCTTGATTTCCATGCAGGATAGTTAGATCCATCCAACAGTGGTGGTCTGGTGATCGATGCACCCTCTCTTGTAGTCATGTTCACGAAACTAGGATCTGCACCAACTTGCTACCAAGTTCTGAATCGATGACCTCGCTCTGATATCAATTGAAAAATCGTAAGGAGTCGCAGTTTTGCAAACTTTCCAATTTTACCGTGTTCCTGTCTAACAAAAACAAAAACAAAAACAATCAAAAGCAAAATAACAAATAACACTAGAAATTTGGTAATGTAGTTCAATACACCTTGCCTACGTCTACGGGGCTCTCACCTAGCTTAATACTTTCACCGAAGTACAATAGATTTACCCAAAGCTTTACTGAGTCAATACCACTCAACCCTTGATACTATCACTCAACCTCACTTCTCGTGAAAGTTTTTCATATCCAATAACACGACCGACTCGTGTTAACTTCGTCAAAAGATTTTTCTAAACAACTTTTAATTAAAAGATAATTATTAAAAAATAACTCAACTGATGAATCAACTAAGAATAAAAACATAATATACTTGAGATAGAAAAGAAGACAATTAATCTCTTATATGTCCAATTAATAAATAAAATATCAAAACTAAATAAAAAGATAAATGCGACTATATATCTTAAAAACGACATTTATCCTTTTACATTGGATTGGAATGTTTAAGTTCGTATTTACTGTGAAAATGGTTTTAACTTCTACTCCAATTTTTATGAAAAATAATTCTTAAGCGTATTGTCGGACTATAACATGCACAAACTTTATTGTTAGATTTGAGTTTCATATACTCCATTTAACAATGTGTAAAATATTATAATTTACACGTTCATCCGCGTTTCTTTTTTTTTATTTAATTTTTGTATCCCTTTTTATTCGTAAATTTAGAAGTTTTATCTTTACCGGATAGGCCACTGTGCTAGCAGCATAGTTACTTATAGCAACGGCATTAAATGTTAATCACAAATGATCTATAAGACAAGAAAACTCCAAAACAGAATACATGTGAACAGAAACACCAAAAGTACATATTATTTTAATTAAGCCAACTGCAAGAAACCTAAAAATAAAAGATAAGAGACAGATAGGACTTGGTTAACAAATGTCCGACAGAGGAGGGGCGGAGACGAATGGCAATTCGGCTGCCCTACCGCGCCACAGCCCACAGTTAGTTTGACGAGGGTTCATTTTGTTTATCTACCTTAACACACCACAAGTTGTCAATTAAGAAAGTTTCGAATAATTTGCTTTATGGTCATCGCCTTTTTTTTTTTAAAATATTTCAATTTAAGTGCTTGCATCGAGAAGAATAAGTGTTTTTTTCAGTTAAAATAACAAAAAGCACTGACAAGACAAATACAAATTATTACCCTTAATGTGCAAAAGCATGTGACCGCATGATATGAAATACAGTATTATTTTTCTCAGCATCGTTAGATTGAATGTCATATTCAACTAGTTGGTCAAACTCTCGATTTCTTAACTTAAAATGTTATTTTATATAAAATTAACAACTTGGGAATTAAAATTTCATCAGTTAGCTGCAATTCACGTCTTAATATTTTGTAAAAGGTTTAAAGTAACTCCAATTGTTATTCTTGCATGTCAATTCACATGATAACATTTATAAAATAGTATAATTTGTATCTCCAACATAATTTCATTTATCTTTTATTAGATGGATGTCACAATGTCATCAGCAAGGGACATGTGACATGTCGACTATGCCATAATGCTTACGTGAATGTTGACATGTTTTAAATAATTTTTTAATTTGTCAATTTATGTTATTTAAAAGAAATAAAACTTATTTTATTATTAGATTGATTTTTTAAAAAGATTCCTCAACACCCAATCATTTCCTCAACCCTACATGAAGATTATATTATTGTCACTCACAATTTTTTATTCCCACCTAGCTTATGTTATCATCCAAACTCCAAAATGCAAGCAATCTTGCCTATGGACCTTGTTATTCTATTATTACAATATTCATTTTTGTCGTTACTTGAACTTATTGTTCAGACATCAACTATTATTACGTGCCTTGCCAACAAAAACACATTCCAACTAAGTTCATGTCTTACTGCGAACGGTTAAACAGAAACCAAATTTGGCTATTAAAAAAGTTGTCAATAAAAGTCTCAAAATTTTCGTAAAAATATCGCCAAATTCTCGTAGCTAAAAACTACAGGCGACGTTCTTTGCTAATTGTTGTTAATAGTTTTTCCTATGCTTTATTTTCGTAGCTAAAAATATTAGCGATGTTTTGAAAAATCGTCGCTACTAAATTTTGATTAAGTTTGGTTTTCATAGCGCAAAATTATTATTACATTTCCAAAATTGTAGTAAATTTTTTTTAGCTATCTTTCAAAGGTTTTTACTACATTTTTGAAAAAGGAGCCAAAAAGTTTTACCTACGTTTTTTAAAACAAATTTTAATATGTTAATTATAATTATTTGCGACATTTTTAATTCATATTATTGTACATAATATTTAGATTTTTATTGTTAATTTATTATATAAAAATAATTAATAATTTGAAATATTGTATATAAAAAGTAAAATATCATTAAATTGTACCAATAATTATATACACAATTTTAATTACAACCTTAACAATTCTTAAAAACAAAATAATAAATACAGAGATCACTTTACAAATTATAAATGATGAGATTACAAAATAAATTACAACGTAACTGGGATGACTAGGTAGGTTTGTCCATGTCAATGAGAGCAACTTCATACCTCAGCCATCATATAAGAAAGATAAGTACTAGAACCTCTAGATGAGAGCAACTTCATACCTCAGCCATAATATAAGAAAGATAAGTAAATAAAACCTCTGGAGATTTGATCTCCATCAATTGTGTAGAGCATATAACTGCTAAGTGTTTTTGCTCATGTATCTGCATAAACTGTAGCGCCCCAAATTAGGGGTTAGAAAATTAACGAAATTAAGTACGAATTATGTTTGTTAATTGCATATTAAAT
>JAOQMQ010000007.1:12321376-12339277 GCA_027563845.1 Erythroxylum subrotundum | reverse complement strand
CTGTGGTCACTGGAAAGAGAGTATTTGAGTGATGAAGCATATGGGAAATAGAGAAGCATATGAGGAATTAATACCTCTACCGTATTGATCAATCAGATGGAAATTTCGAGGAAAAAATTTATTAAGGGGGGAGAATTGTAACATCCCGTCCTCATATTAAGGGCGAGGACCCGAAATTTCAGTACATGGGAGCTCAAAGAGAGATGAAGGAAATGCATTTTTTTGCTCATGCATCATGTTAGCATATATGCACATAATTATTGAACGTTTGCACATAAAAAGTGGTACATGCATTCATTGACAACTTCCGGTATAATTGATGCTAAATGTGATTTTATTGAAAATGAGAAGTAGAGGGAGTAAAAAGAGTGATCTTGGTATGAGTTGTGATAAATAAAGATTTAGAAACAAAATTGGTAGTGATCTGGAAAATGTTCACTGAGAGTGTTTTGGTCTGTTAGCCATAAATTTTTTCTTTAATAATCCAAACAAGATGATTCTTAATTTGGATTAAACTAGAAACGTATGGCTACATTTTGTATGAAGACATTAAATTTCAATTCTATCTCTAAGAGTCTCAAAAATGTCATGAAGTTAAGAATTGGGTGCAGTACGTTGGTGTATGAGTAGGAAATTCATCTTCGGACTTTATGGGCAAATTTGGGATTGATATAAATAGATTTTAGCAAAGTTTCCTTCTGAAAAGTTGTAGATCTTTCTTTTATCTTTCCAACGGTATATAATATGAAAATTTTGGACAACGAAGTCAAAAGTTATGATCTTTATAAGTGGAGACGCTCGGGAGAAAAAGTAAGACGAAGTTACTGTTCATCCACTTCGTCTCACTACTATTCATCTAAGACGAAGTTACTGTTCATCCACTTCGTCTTACTACTGTTCATCTAAAACGAAGTTACTGTTCATCGACTTCGTCTTATTACTGTTCATCTAAGAAGAAGTTCCTGTTCATCCACTTCGTCTTACTACTGTTCATCTAAGACGAAGTTACTGTTCATCCACTTCGTCTTACTACTGTTCATCTAAGACGAAGTTACTGTTCATCCACTTCGTCTTAGTACTGTTCATCTAAGACGAAGTCACTTTTCATCTTCTATCTTCTGTTCTGTTTTTGACCCCTTAGATGAAAGAATTTGCCTTTGAGGTCTTCATGCAAGTTGTAGCTCTTGAAGTCTTCTTTCCAACCATATAAAGAACACCTTAATCTGATATCTGTAGGGAAAGGTATGATAATTTTCCCAACCTTGTATCGTCTCATGATGTCACTTCGTCTCGAAAATGACGTCATATCGTCTGTTTTATTTTTGACCACTCAGATGAACGAATCTGCCTTTGAGGTCTTTATGAGAGTTTTAGCTGTTGCAGTCTTCTTTCCAACCATATAAAGAACACCTTAATCCGATATCCTTAGTGAACGTTATGAAAATTTTCCAAACCATGTATTATCTGATGACATCACTTCGTCTAAAAAATGACTTCATATCATCTGTTCTGTTTTTGACCCCTCAAATGAAAGAATTTGTCTTCAAGGTCTTCATAAAAGTTATAGATCTCGAAGTCCTCTTTCTAATTGTTTAAAAACAAGATCAATCCGACATTGTTTGTGAAAGTTATGGAAATCGCACCAAAATAGGTTCGTTTTGATTGAGGTCATAAACATGGTTGCTTCTTTTGGCCATAACTTCTTCTCTAGACCTCCAAATGACCTGATTCTTGAACCATTGGGTTCGTAAGACATTGGTCTACACTATGCCAAAAATTATAGCTATCTAAAATGAATGGAGAAAGAGTGAATGAAAAGAGTGGGACAGGTACAGTTAGAGTGATCCTAAGTAAGATGAATTGGTATTATCTCACTGAACATACTTCAGTATTTTAATGTTTTCTGGATCAGTAGAGGTCCAAATGAGATGATTTTTGTTTTGTGAAAAACTAGGGACATAGAGCTACAAATGGTATGATGAAATTGGAATATAATTTAGTCTCTAAGATGTTTAAATTTCAGTTGGAAGTTGTGCATCGTATACTGTGTGGACAAGAGCAATCCAAAAATGTTTGAAGTATATCTTTTGAATCACTGAACCAAAATGAATGATTTTGGTGGCATTGGAAACTTAAGACAATGAGGGATATTCTTCTGGAAGAAAGTATTATGTTAGAATGTGTAAGGGTACTGTTGGCAAGACACTTAAGTTTAAAAGAACTTAAGCCTATAAGGAAGGATAAAATGGACTTTTTGTACTCATTAAGGGCATAAGTGGAAGAAAAAGTATTGTCTTGTTTATAAATAAAGGAGAAAACGTGAATAAGAAGATTCCAGAGAAACAAAATGAGTGGATGAGAAAAGAGATAAGAGAGAGAAACATGAAAAAGAAAGAGAGAGAGAGAAATAAGAGAAAACAAGCTAGAGTTTTAAATTTCCTTAGCCTTCAAGAGATATTTTGAAGTGTTCAAGAAGAGAAAAAAGTAGAGGAAGGAAAGAACTTCCATTTGAGCTAAAGACCTCTTCATTTGGTGAAGAATCAAGGTCAAGTGTCCGCATACAGGCGTTCCAGAATTTGGAAGTAAATGCTATTTTGGAGCGTACTGTGAGTAGACCGAGATGGTCTTACTTTATTGTTTTTTTCGTTTATGTCATCAATTGAGTGTTTATGAATGATTATGATTGTGAATGTGATTTGGATGAACTAAGAGTATTAAAGTGATTGCTAAGTGTTTTCTGAATGGGTAATTGCATGCAAGTGAAAGTGTGAATTCTCAACTATATGTTGAATGCCGGACTACGGTCCGATGATAAGCAGATATGATTGAATAAGAGCATGCACATATGAGTGATGCATTCCATTGCATGAATGCATGCAACATAATGACAGTTGTGACCAGAGTAGCCACCGATTAGAGCTACAAGCTCAACGTGTGAAAAAGATCCTCGAGCACAAATGTGATTCAGAGCCTCAGGCTCAACGTTTAATGAGCCCTATATGGGACAGTTATTAATGAGCCCTATGTGGGACAGTTATCAATGAGCCCGGTATCTAATGGATACGGGACAGTTTAGGCACTCGGTCACAACAAAATAACAAATGAAAAGAAAGTCTCATATGCACTGCATATTCATGATATGAATGATTTCTAAATGCGATATGTGTTGAATGTAATATGTGAAATGACTGATTAAGTGTATGTGATTCATTATGATTGTTAATGAACTGATGTGAATTATGTGAATTGTACGTGTTATGTGATGAGTGAGCCATTGATGATGGTCACTCACTGAGTTCGCAAAACTCACCCAAAATTTGCAAATATTTTTTAGGATTCAGTAGAATACCTCGTTAGGCCAACGGGAGTATACCTACAACTTCCAAGTGAAGGATAGAGGTCGGAATCAGTTTACGTTTGCATTGCATTTCTTTATTTTGTATAGAATTGTTATTCCGCAACTTTTGTTTAAATTTGTATTTTGAATGACTCAAGTGTTTTGTAATTGTGAAAGGGCCCGAATGGCTATTGAAATTTGTGTTAAGTGAAAATGCTTATGAATGAATGAGGGCCCAATTTGAGTATCGCTTTCCACATATATTGTGTTGTGATTTCAAAGAAAAAAAAAGGTTTACTGATTTTTAAATGATTGAGTGTTTACCACACCACCCTCGCGGGGCACGGACTCAGATATCACCATCGATGTCGGGTTCGGGTCATTGCGGGAGTGGGGTGCTACATCTAAGCTCTCATTAATCGCTCATATTTACTACTTTAGCCTCCCACAGGTGATGGGATGTTACAGTTTACCCATATGTTAAACACAAGATTGACAATGGGGAAAAAACCTGGCTTTAGTATAATATCTAGATGGACGCAAGCCCCCTCAACTGAAATACATAGGTACTTCTCTTGAGAAACCGCATTCCACTTCATCTTATAGTATCCTCTTTGATTTGTAATGGAACTTGGAGAGGGGATTTTAGAGGATTTCATTCTTTGGCCCAATTCTTCTTCAATTGGACAATGAGTTACTAGCCGATTTAATCATCTGGACTCTTAATCTGAGAGATAAATTCTCAAAAAAATCATGCCATTAGTTGCTAACAAGGGGCTTATAAGTGGTATCTTAGTCCTCTCTGCTATGGCAAAACACCTTTCAACCGAAAGCAGCTTTTATTTCTTGGCTTGCGATTAAAAACAGGCTAAGGAATAAAAGCCAATGGTACGATTCTGAGGACCATACTTGTACTCTTTGTTAAATGGGCTTAGAAGATAGAAATCATCTCTTCTTTCTATATAGTTTTTTAAGGGCAGTCTGGATTAGGATCTTACGCATGTTACCTGATACTGGATATCCCTATACTTGGGAGCAATCTCTTAATTTGGCCATAAATAATTTAAAGAAGGGTAAGCCAACTGCTATTCTATAGAAGGCGACATTCACTTCTACTATATACTTCCTTTGGAGAGAGTGGAACTATCGAATGTATGCTAATCAAGAAGAGGGGAAATACCAATTGGTTGACAAGCTCATAAATTGGATTCGATCCATCTTAATTACCAAAAATTTTCGGAACACTCTCTCGTAAGATATGAAGAGTAGATGACATCTCTAACATGTTTTAATATGTAACTCTAATTAGTTTTATTTCCTTCTGTTAGTATTCTTGTTAGTATAGATTCAAGTTGAACCCTGAGTTTTGTAGAATTAGCCTTGTCAAAAGTTAATTCATTATTTATTTTCCAAAAAAATATTTTTATAGATACATAAGTAATATTTTATATAAAATTCTCATGTCAAATCTATAAACTTTTTCTCTAACATATACTAATACATTTATTTAAACATTTTCATATTTTATAACTTCAATCAATGACGAATGACGAATTGCTCTATGGCATCTAAATAGCATACGAATATGTGATATATGTTATCTAGAGCCGAACAAGAAATGTATATTCAAATTTTTATTCAAAAACTTCCTTATCCAATTAACTAAAAAGTAGAAGAACGATTTCAAGAGAAAAATAGTAAACATATAGTCGACTATAACTTAGGTGGAGCTATTGCCATTACAAAAGAAATATTAGCACAAAAATGTTTAGAGGCAAAATTACATAAAACATTAAGGCATAAAGATATACAACTATGTTGTTCTAAATATGCCGAAGTACCACAACAATACAGATGTGAATTTACTCATCCAAAATATAAAAAGAAACATGCACACTTTACTAAAAGATATAAATGAAAAAATATCCTCAGAAATATGGAAAATATGGAAAACAATCTTATCGACCTTATAGAATTTTTTTTAGATGCAAAAATTACTGACAATTTAGACCTAAAAAACAAGCAAAACAAGCAAAACAATATTGTTACCCTCAAAAGAAAAAATCTTGCAAATGTTGGCTATGTAAAGAAAAAGGATATATATTATGCTAATAACTGTCTAAAAAGAAATCAAATGAAATATAAAGAAAAAGTGAATATCTTAAACTCAGCTTTAGAAGAAAAATTAGAACCAATCGAATCTGACTATGAAACAAATTCAACTATTTCATCTATATATCTCTATGAATCCCAGAAGTCAGAATCATCTGCTGAACCCGAATACAACCTTTATTCAAGTGATTATTCAGAATAAAAGAGTAAATGCATATATTGGCACTGGAGCAACTATATGTATAGCATCAAAACAATTATTAGCTAAATGGAAAAAAAATAGAAAAAAAAAACATTACAAATACGCATAGCAGATGGAAGTATAAAATCAATTTGGTATGTAAGTTACTATAATAATATAGTTATTGAAAAATATACATTTATGGTCCCTTCCATTTATCAACAAGAATCTGGATTACCACTAATACTAGGAAACAATTTTTTAAAATTATATAATCCATTTTGTCAATATCTTCACTATATCACTTTAGAAACACCATTAATAAAATCCTTACATCAAAAGTCAATTATTCTTAAAATTCCTATCTATCATACCACTTATTATCAAAAATTAAAAGTGTTAACCGACAAATTAGATTATCTACACTTCTATCTTCTCAACAATAGGTCTCTTCAAATTGAAATTGAAACATTATTAGAAACTATTTGTAGTGAAAATCCTTTAGATCCACTTAAACTAATAATAACCTACTTATTGAAATCAAGTTAAAAGATCCTACACAAGAAATAAACATTCGAAATAACATTCCATATACCCAACAAGATGTTCAGGAATTTATTTCCGAATGCACAAAGTTATTGGATAAACAATTAATTTCTCATAGCACTAGTAAGCACTCAGCACTCGCTTTTTATGTTAATAATCACTCTGAATAAAAACGCAGAAAACGTAGGATGGTCATTAACTATAAAAATTTAAATGAAGCAACTATCGGTGATGCCTATAAATTACCTCGCAAAGATTATATTATTAATAAGTTAAAAGGCCATAATTGGTTTACAATATTAGATGCAAAATCTGGATATTGCTAGTTAAGATTACACGAAAATACAAAACCACTTACAGTATTTACTTGTCCACCTCAAAAATACTATCAATGGAATGTATTACCTTTTGGACTTAAACAAGCTCCTAGTATTTATCAAAGATTTATGGATAACAATTTAGAAGGATTAGAAGAATTTACTCTTGCATATATAGATGATATTATAATTTTCTCTAATATAGATTAAAAAAAAGATCATTTAAAAAAGGTACGAATAGTACTTAATAGATGTCAAGAAAAAGGTTTAATTTTAAGCAAGAAGAAGATCAAATTAGCACAACAAAAATATAGAATATTTAGGAATTGAATTTCATAATGGCTTCCTCAAATTACAACCCAATATTCTTCAAAAAATGCAACAATTTCCAGATATTTTAACCAACCGAACTCATGTACAACAGATTTAATGCATACTTAACTATATCTCTTATCAAGGATTTTTTAAAAATTTGGCAAAAGAAAGGAAAAATTACAACTAAAATGCAGCACAAAATCACAATGGAGTTGGACCACAGAAGACACCGCAGCGGTACGTAATCTGAAGTATTTATGCAAGGATCTACCTGTTTTATATAATTATCTTCCCAAGGATACTTTCCTGGTACAAATTGATGCCAGTATAGACATATAGGCAGGCTGCCTTTTGGCACAACCTCCCAACCAAAAGAAGTATTTATTATGCAAGTATATAAATGAGACTTTCAATCCCGCTAAACTAAAGTATCCAATACATGAAAAGGAAGCACTAGCCTGTCTCAAGACTTTGAGAAAATGTTCAATATATTTATTGCCTGTTGAATTTATAATTCAAACAGATTCCATGTATTTATATGGATTCACCAGATATACTATTAAAACCAATTATAATCAAGGACACTTAATTCGTTGGCAACTCGAATTAAATCAGTACAATTTTCATATTCATTATAACAAATCCTCTGCTAACAGTCTTGTAGATATTTTAACCAAAGAATGGAAGCATCCATTACCAATTTGAAGGAATCATTATCTAAAGACGAAGCAGCATTGGTTGAACTACAACAACAAGTAGGAACCCTGACAAGAGAATTAACCAACTTCCAGCTACTATTACCCTCTTAGAAAAACAAAGTATTTCTGAACCACCAACTTCCCTGGCTCCCACATCTACACCTTCGATTCAACCAATCACTCCACAACGAATTACCCAGCTTTCTATATCCACTCCTTCCTCTACCTCACCTATTGCTCAACGAAGAGAAGACTTTAAGGAAGAAAAGGTCTATGTTATTTTTAGTGGACCTATGGGAGGCATTTATGACGAATGGCATTAAGTCGTTGTACACATTACTAGCAAATCATCCATTTTACACAAAAGTTTTCCATCTAGACAAGAAGCAGAAAAAGCCTTATCTGACTTCAAACACCCACCTTTGAAGCCTCAATATAAACAAGTCTTGGAAAGACCACCATTAGAACCAAGAATGAAGACATTGGATAAACCAAATAATAGGGATAAAATCAATGCAGTACCCAAAAAAGCATTTAAGGACGAAGTACAGAAACTTACGTCTGAAATGTTTTGTGAATGTTTTCAGGCCTTAAACGATTGGAAAGCAGAACAAAAAAATTCCAATATTATCCACAAAATCGCGATAGATATGGACCCAAAGAAATTATTTTTCCTAAAGCAGATCCACTCACAACATATTTATTCTTCCAAAGTGGGCTTATAGATACCATTTATTTAACCAATTTAAACATTCTCTCCGAATTTCCTACTGGGTTTTTACAAGCAGTCAAGACTTATAAGGATCAGTTTGCCAAAGATAGAGAAATGTTTTTCAAAATCTTCAGCAGCTACCCTATCTTCAAGGAAACAGATAACATTAAAGATGTTGAAATCAAAGTTTCCAAAATAGCATTCATTCAAATTGGAATCAGCAATGGAATATATCCACCTATTGACAAACCACCAAGACATACCTTCGAATGGGAAACAATCAATCAGTTCAACCTCAACTGTTTAGAAGGAGTTTATCTATAATGCATACAGATTAATTCCGAATCATTCATAAAGGTAAATTACAAAGGACCAAATATGATCTTGATCTCTGAATATAAGTCACCAATTACCACAGAAGCACTTCAAATAATCAAACAGTTTGAGCAACCATTCTCAGTATTCAACGGTATTTTTGAAGAATTATCCAAACAATAGAAGTATGCCATTTGTCAGCAACTCAACAATCATACACAACATAAGTGTATCTATTGTCCTACCACATCCAAAACTGACAAAGAAGACATCGGTTCTATTGAAGAAATAATAGAGGACTAAGCAGCAAGGACGAATCTTAAAAGGATGTAGGCCCCACTGTCGGCCAGTAACTAAAGCAGATTCCTCTGCTTTATCTTTCCTTTAGTTTTATGTACATATATTCGCTTTTACTTTACTTTTACTTCTTTTTTACTTTTGTCAAGAATCTTTCTGTATTTTGTCACCAGTCAGTATTTTGGCCTCTTCTATCCTTCACTGCCTAGATAATGTAACATAGAGCCTTCACTCTAGCTATGAAATGAAATAAACTACCTTTCAGTTCTCTTACTTTCTCTCATCTCCAACCCTCTCCTAAGATTGGCTTCAAACGAAAACGAGAACAGGTATGAGTCTGTTAAGTTTTTATCGTTTCATCACCAACCATTTAATTTAAATATGATTTCACTTTTGTTTTTAATTCATTAATCAGTATACATGTTTATTTATCTCCTACTTATCTTCTTGTTTCATACTCTAAATATTTCCAATCTATGTTGTTTTGTTTCATTATTAATCATTTGTCTTTCGTTCTATATTTATCTATATAAAACTTTAACTATTTGGATAGCTTAAACATGCCAGAATGGATTTGCAATCGTTGCCAAGCTATCTGGAATTATATAGAGCTCACTGAACAAAAAATTTGGTTTAGCAAGTAGATTATAGAAGCTAGAAAGAATATGTATTTCATATTATCTTTTCTTAATATTCCCAATCCCTATACACCTAGAATGAACCAATGCTTAGAAAGCATTCAAGAATATGAAGAAATCTTAAAACAAGAACAAGTTGAATTAAAACAGTATCATTTACTCTTTACAGAACATAACTGTACCCACCTAGAATCAGGATCAAGCCATTAATCTCGTATTCAAACATGTTTATGTTAAATAATTTAGTTACAATTTCAATTTTCTCTATTTATTCTTGCCTCATTATTATCTATGCATGTTTACCTCTCTTTATCTTCTTATCCATCTGTTTAACTTATTTAGATTCCCGCTCTTTGTATATATTTTTGTTGCATTGTTTTAGACATCAATTTAAGCCATCAGTCTTACGGTATCTATTAGCATATATGTATTATAAGAATACGGGACAAACTAATTTATCATTCTATTCTGATACATAAATCTCCTTTACAGATCTATATAATAAATATTTAGAAAATGGCCAATAATTGTTCTATTTGTAGATAATTATTAAACCATATACAATATGTTGAACAATTAGTTACAAACTATCTAGAAGAAAAATTATATTTTGAAAATCGTTATAATTATTTACAATTTGTAATCAACAATCCCAATGGAATTAAACCTGTAAAAGAAAAATTAGAATTAGCTCAAAATCTCCATCAATTTTATACACAAGAGTTAGCTTCTCTAGAAAATACATTAAGAAATCATCAAATAACTACCCCATATCATCAAGATGACTGAACAATAGCAAGAACAAAACATCTTAGAAATAGATAATTTAGACTTAACTGAATCAACAGGAACATTTCATATAAATACTTTATTATCAAATGAAAAACAAAAACAAATAGCTAAACCTCAATTAAATTTAAAATCAGGACAAGATATACAATCTTCTCTATTTAAACACCTGCTAGATTGCAAAAATATTATTTATTTTGGTAAAATTGTTCATGAAACTCCTATTAGAATGGATCAATGTAATGGACATATTCGTATAAATCTAATCGATCAAGAACAAATTGCTAGACAATTACAGAAAATACTCGAAGAAAAAAGACATAAAATTGGATGTATTCATTTATCTACTATACAGATTCTTTTAAAGTCAACTTTTCAACAAGGAATAGATTCACCTATAAGAATGGCCATTGTTGATGAACGAATGACAAACCTAAATGATCAAATAATAGGAATAATGAACGGTAATTTAGCCTATGGAAAAATTAAATTCAACACTCGTTTAAAGTTAGGAATTCTTAGAAAATCACATAATTTAGATGATACAATAACAATAGCTTATAAATTTTATAAGGAAGATTTAATGACACATGGACAATATCCTTTTTCAATCACCTATCAAAATAGTTATGCTTTAACTAATTCTCATCATAGCATCGAATTTTAAAATACTCGTAAAATTTATCTTGACCAACTATTTAGTGAATTAGCTAAAGTAGGAACAAACATACGAACAAACCTATGTATTTTACCAGGAATTCAATATCCTATTCAAATAAATCCAACTATATGACCTAGACATTCTTTTGACGACATCATTATATCTCAAACTAATCCTAATTTTCATAGAACACAGTCATTACGTTTACATAGACCTATTAGATTCACTAAACCTGGACAAAATTCAGAACAAATAATAAAGATTACTGATCCTAGAAGTAATTCTGAACAATCAGTAAAACAAGACTTAATAACAATTATAAAAAAAAGCAATTAAACGAATTAACAACTCATATTAAACAATCATGTGTTACCAAATATGTTATGGAATTAAAAGAAAAACAACTACAAATAAAAATATTAGTCAATGAATTGTTAAAAAACCAAACTGATATCAATAAAATAATACACCAGTTAGTCAACAATAATAACCAAAATAAAGAAACTATAATCTCTATACAGAAAAATATAGAATAGTTAGTAAACCAAGTAGAAAAATTAGTCGAAAGAAACACAAACAGCGAAATGGTATAAGAGCAACATTCCTATTTATGGGAAACACAGCCTAATATTAATGTAAATGGGTATTATGGAAAAGGAAGTAAACTTCGAAAATTGCCTTTTGAATATACACCAAAACATGTAACATTAGGACCTGATGGAGTACTTAATTACGTTGCTTATAAAACAACTGGAGTAGTTCTTGAATTTTTACTCGATAATGAGGAAACCATAAAAAATAGCACCGACTATTTAATTGCTCCTAATAATATAGAAACTTTTCAAGTAATATAATATGAATAATGATCTCATTATAATTTTATTTCTAATATTTATATATATATATATATATATAAGATAAAGAAAAATTTTAACTAATTATGTCACAAATATACAATAAAACCTTGATTGTATGCCATTAATTAACTTGTTTGCCTTCAATCATAATTTTGCCATATCAATGTCATCTTCATGCCAGAGTCGGCCCAGCCACAAGTGTCTTTTTTACATGCGACACATTATTAGGAGAATTTTCTCAAGTACATCTAAGATATCATGAAAAGATTTTACATATTTGCATCGTAACTATTTACATGTTTGAGTCTTTGAAACCCAAAATTTGTATTATAAATACCCTGTGTTGGCTGAAAATAAGGGAGAATTGATGAGTTTTTCTTCTTTTTTTTTCCTCTGTGTATCGAAAATTAAGCTTTACCAATTAAGTTGAATATGCAATCTATTTCTTTTCTGGTGTAGTGAGCTGAAGCTAATTCTTTATTATCAGAACTTGGTTGTCAGCAATCTTTTGTTTCTTCAAATGCAGCTTTTCTATTGCTAATAATGTTTCCAGACAATTAACTCAGAACTCGTAAACACCATGCTATGGTGGTATAAATGAACTTTTGTTGCTTAAACCAATACTGGTTTTCACACGGCAAGCAACTATGCAGAATAACGTTTTGTCATGGAAGGAAAGAAATGAGGAGATGAAAGGAACATTCATTTGAAACTCCTAATGATCAATAAATCGTATCTGCCTCCCACTATATAGTGAGCTACTGGACTAGAAACTTGAATGCGTACCCCTTTGAACCTGGGACACAACATGCGAGGGCATTTTTTCTAACGTGTAATGTTAAACCACCTTAGTTTAAACGTGCTCCCATGTCATCTCAGGCCCTCCAAATTAGCATATGATTATAATGTGCGATATATTGGGCTTCATTCCATTTTGTTATTTAATTTAGTTTCATTGCATCATCTATAGCTGCAGATTTATCGATTTTGGCAGATTGTACGAATAGGAGTCAGAGTCATCCAATCCAACAGTCGTTAGTTCAAGGAACAGCTTAACATATCTCCAAGGTCACCATACGTGCTTGTTTTTCCTTTTACTGGTCTTGATGTAACAAACTAAGAATATAAACCTTTTACTCGCCTAACGCATTAGCCAAAGAGAATTCTACCTCCATCTTTAAATATTGTCATGCTTTGCATTTCTCAAAATGCGGACTACCAGTACCACCCAGTAGGACTTACTGTTAATGAGCTTACAGCTCGTCACCAACAGATAAGCCACGGTAATGCTTGCTCTGGTACATGCTGAGATGAATGAATATTTGGAATACCACTTATGGTTTGTACCCTATAATGCCAACATAATCAAATATCCAAATGAAACAAAAAAAAGGAAACACCAAGTAGACCTTTAATATTGGAATAATTTGACATAGTTTAACCTTAAGCATGATTTGATTTGGTATTTATCTGACTGGCACTATGTAAATGGCCTCATTTTGTGATCACCCCATTATATCTGTATGCCTTTAGTGCCCACGATTAGACCTTCTCCTTCCCACTAATCACAATTAAGGAAAGCCTCTTCCTTCTATAAATATGGACTCTTGAAGCCAATGTCCATCAACCAAGCTTCAGAGCAGGAAGAAAAAGTACATCAAGACACTTCTCCGTTCAATTTTGGTATTCATTTGTTACTTGGCTGCTGACATGTCTCTGTTACTGATTTATACAGGTTTATGATGAAGACAGTGCACGTAGTTCTGTTTTTTCTTGGATTGGCATTCTTGCATCATCAACTTGATGCTAGAAGGTTTGTATCAGAGGAAGTTAAGACAGGAGTAGCTAATAATCAGTTTGTGTCTAATATTCAATCAAGTCGTAGACTGGACGTTGTTAGTGATACTGTAAAGCATCCCGAACCTGATGATCAGCCTGGAAAGACAGCATCAGTGCCAACTGCCAATGACCATACTGATAAACAAACTAGTAGCACTTCCACTAATAAAACCAGCGACACAGCCGACACTGATGATGACTCCAACACTAGTTATGGGAACTATGGCAATCCTTCCGGATCAGCTACTGAGACTCATCATTTTTATACAAGCGATTGCCAGCCTAAAAAGACCTGCTGATTAGTTATGAAAGCAGTGTAAATGTATATAAGATAAAAAATGTAGTGTAGAAGAGGCATGCAGCACTAGTATATGCAAGAAATGTGCTCTCTTCAAATAAGTAAATTTGCAATATTCATGTACAATTCCAATGTTAGTCGTGTTCTTCCATATGTATGTCGTGGTTCTATGATTAGTCGTGTTCTCCCATATGTATGTCGTGGTTCTATGACTTCAAGGCTTCTACAGCTTATAATAAAAGCAATTGCCAGGTGTGCGCAGTTTCTAGTTTCAAGGACGATGCTTACATATAAAAAACATGTGAATCTCATCTTAAAGATGGAATCAACTTAACGGAGGAAAAAAAAAAAAGTTCTTTAGAGGCATAAGCTTCTTTATTTTCAGACATCAGGACTCTGTTAACCCACTCGGTTCATAATTTGGTTTTGGATGACATGTATATTTCACAAACATATGCAACTGACAAAAGGTAAGGACAGTTCCTTGCTTTGCGCTCTGGATCCAGATGTAAATAAGTTTAGCAGTTTACCAGAGAACTGCAAATTTGCAATTATCTTTTCTCCAGACTTCAGAAATTTAAGTGCTTTGAAGCAATAACTAAAACTTACTTGTACCTTACCAACCACTACCTAAAGTAGAAACTTTGAACTCCGAGCCAATTTCTTTTTTAAGCTGTGGTATACATCATTTTTAACAGGGGCTTCAAATTGACTTTAATGGTTTCCTGTTTTTGTCCACAGTCAAGAATGAAAGGAGTTTATCGATTATTCACTAACCGAAAGCCACCATTAATAGAAAGTGCTTAACCGTGCAAAAGATTAAACTCAGAAGGGAAATGTTTTCCAATGTACAAGAAGCTTACGTGCACACCATAATGTGATGATTACTTAATAACTGGTAACTACCAACATTGAACTTGGAACCTAGATATTTTCTCCTATAAGGTAAGCAGTTAGAGGCAGTGAAAATACAAAAGCCATCATATTGTGTAAAGATCATTTCTAGCAGCAGAAGTGCAGAAGCAACAAGTATCAAATCTAAAACTTGGTAAAATTTGTGAAACAACCCCACGATTTGGGATCTTCTCATATATCACGTCCCTGAAGTGCATGCAAGTATCTGGCAAGCTGACACGATGCACATATTCACTTACTAGAGAAGTATTAATGTACAATTTTCTACAAGCAGAATATTATAGTCACATTCTGCTACAGTTTCCCACTATCCTTGACCCTATTATTATTGCATTGCATTTATTGTCCATCCTAATATCTCATAGGAAAGGACCTCTGAAACACTAATTATAAGTAAACATCCTATCAAATTCAACCTTGTGAAGGAGTCAAAACAGATATTAGTGATGGAGTCCCATAATATTGAGGTCATCAATATTTTCTGGACCTGGAATAGTAATAGGGTCTTCATTATGAAACTTTTCCTTTCCGTAAAATCATAGTATTTGTCCTATGTTTCATATGGTCTTCTCACACAGGCACCCATTGATGCTTTTTGTTAACTTGAGCAATTTCCAGGTTACCAAAAATCCTTGCAAGAACATGATCCATCTCTGAAATGATGATATCGCACTCGATCTCTCAATATAATTTCTCGATTGTATACTCTTGAAATAAGCTTGATGGCAGAATGACAATCCTCACACACCCTAAGATTCTTCACAACCCGAATGGTTGATCCTGGTTTTGAGTTGATCAATCCAAAGGCAATTGCAAGCTTTTCACTATGATGCTTTAGTGCATTTTCCTTCTCTTCCTCTTCTAAATCAAATAAAACCTGCGAAGTGTTTGGTGAATAACCCTCCATCTCTATCCTATCGATCATATGTTTTAGCATCAGATATATTTCCTTCATTTTTGAATGAGATCCATCGCCCATTCTAAATTCATGAATTGCACCATTCTGTTCAATCATACTAATTCCAGGAGTGGTCTTCACTCCTCTTTCCTTCATTAGCTTCCTCACGTTTGCAACATCATCCCATCTCCCAGCCTTTGCATAGATGTTTGATAATAGTGCATATCGACCACTATTATAAGGCTCCAATTCCAGTAAAATCCTCCCCACTTTTTCACCCAACTCTACATCACAATGTTTCCTACAAGCACCTAAAAGGGCCCCCCAAACAGCAGCATTTGGCTCCATTGGCATTGAAACTATAAGCTCCTCAGCATCAAACAAGTGACCTGCTCTACCTAGAAGATCAACTGCACACCCATAATGCTCCCTCTCAGGCTCAATATCATACAATTCCTCCATAGAATAAAAAATCTCTAATCCCTTTTCAACCATACCAGCATGAGCACAAGCATTTAAGACACCCACAAAGGTGATCCCATTAGGCCTAAACTTTTCTCTCTGCATCTTGAAGAAAAGCTCAATTGCTTCCTCTGCTTTACCATGCATTGCTAGCCCAGATATCATGGCATTCCAAGTGAAGACTTCTTTCTTTTTCATTTTCCCAAAAACACCCCACGCCAAGTCAAGCCGTCCACACTTGGCATACATATCCGACAAAGCAGTACCTAAGATAGCATCAAATTGAATGGCATTCTTTTTGACATAAGTATGGATCCATCTTCCCTGATCAAGAGCCCCCAGGTTAGCACATGCTGCTAGAACACTCGATAAAACAAACTTTTGAGGCCTGATTTCCTCTCTTTGCATATGATAAAAAACTTCTAAGGCCTCTTTATAATACCCTCCTTTAACATAGCCGTCAATCATACCACTCCAAGATATCTCATCTTTCTGTTTCATTTGATCAAAGAGCTCTCTTGCATCATTAACCATTCCACACTTGGCCAAACCACTAACCATTGCATTCCAAGAGGCAACATTTTTATCCCGCATGCTCCTAAAGAGTTCTTTTGCCGCCTCCACATTCCCAAACTTTAAGTACCCATCAATCATCACATTAAAACAAAGGACATCCGATTCACCATCCTCATCAAGCATTCGCCTTGCTTCCATAATGCGGCCAAATTTTGCATACATTTGAATCCCCGCACTTCTAATGTGCACGTCTCCACGAAATCCATGTTTAACTACATGGGCATGCATCTGCAACCCTTCATTGGTTGCCTGTGCAGCAGTACAAGCCTTGAACAACGTAGGATAAGTAAACTTGTTAGGCTTAGCATTCCGAACAACCATATCACGGTAGCACTCTACAGCCTCATGCGGTTCGTTGTTTTCTAGACAACCTTTGATAACAACGTTGAAACAAAAAACATTTGGATTTAGGACACAATCAAACACCTTCAAAGAGAAGTCCAAGTTGTTGAGATAAGGATTAGCATAGAATTTGACCAAAGTGCCAGAGACATAATGATCTTGGAAGTGGCCACTCCTCAATATCAAACCATGGAATTGTTTGAGAAAGTGGATTGAAGTGTTGTTGCAATCGGAACTTACGAGGGATAGGATGGCCTTTTGAGAGAGATGGGTGGTGGGTGTTGTCTCTGATGAGATGTGCTTTTGTTGAAGATGATAAGGTAGACCAGTGACGGCCGTCGTTGAGAGCATAGTTTACTTTCTGAGGATTGGGTAAGATTCTATCTGATATCAGGGAATTGCTGCTTTTCTTATGCTTCATTTATTTGCGGTTTTTTTAATAATGAAATTGAATTTTGGGATAATTATTACTAAAGTGGTTAATCTATAAAAAAAAAATTAATATTATTATTTAATTTTAAAAATAATAAAATATGCATACTTGTAGTAATTTCTTATAGAAGTAAGGTAAATTTCATAGTTAATGATGCTAAGTGTTGATGCTGTGAAAGAAACAGACCCAGAGCCTTGGAAGAAACCAGGACTGATCAAACCACCGTCGGTGAAGTCATGTTCCTGGATGATGTTGCAATAGGCTACACTTGCCCCTTGCAAATTTCTGCTGTGAAAGAAACAGACCCAGAGCCTTGGAAGAAACCAGGACTGATCAAACCACCGTCGGTGAAGTCATGTTCCT
>JAOQMQ010000007.1:12278698-12295119 GCA_027563845.1 Erythroxylum subrotundum | reverse complement strand
AAACAAATATGCAAGTGCTCAAGTAGAATATAATATCACTCCAGTACAGCTTCGAAGTATGTATTAAAAGCAAGATAAAATTATTAGACAAATGTGGAATGATTATATTAGTTCTGATTAATTTATGTTTTCTTTTGTAAATGATACTATAGATATGATTTGAAACATTATAGTATAATTGACATCTTTTATTGATTAGAATGATATAATATAATTTTTATAGTTTATAGAATTTTATTATATATAATTGATGTATAAATTTATTTAATTATATAATTTCCAAACATTTTATTTTTAACCATAATAAGAATTTTCTAATTTAACCATACAATTTGATATGTTAAAATAAATAATTAAAAATTAATATTAACGTCTAATAGTATAATTAAAAATAAAAAAAGAGGATGAAACCAAACATGTTTTTCTTTTTAGATTTTATTACAAATCTCAACTAAACATATATTTTTTAGTTTTTTATTACAAATCTCTTCCAAACATGTTTTTGTTTTTTTAATAAAGAAAAATAGAAAGCCCTAACAAAAAAATAAAAATAGAACCAAACATGTCCTTAATTTTTTGTGCTTATGATCTTAAAAGTGAAATGATATTTGGTTACAAAAGTTGACATTTTAAAATGATTAAGAATTGTTCAAAATAGTTTATGCAATAATAAATAAGGTTTATAAGTGCTAGATTTTAAACGGTATACAAAGTTTAAATTCTTATATAATGAAGTTGAAATTTTTTGCATCTAGAGTTAAAAACTTATTTCTAAAATTTGTTGATTTTTATTTAATTTAATAATATTAGATAAGAGAATAAAATTTTTCATGAGTTTAGTATGACATAATATATAATATACACTTACTAATATATTAATATTTATTATTATGTGATTGAATAAAATTTATTATTATTTTAAGCATATCTTTCATATCTCAAATGATATAAAATGGTCATTATAGCAATTTTGATATTTTTCAATTAAAATTTTATATTATTAATAATTTATCAATTTAATTCTTCTTAAAATAAGAAAGTTATAAAGTCAAACATGTAAATTTTAAGATAAGAGAGTTAAAAAAATTGATGTATTATAATGATATGGCAAATTTCTCTATTATAATTAGAGATGACAAATAGTCAGTTCTGTTAATTTTTTTAAATTAAAAGTATAAAATAAGATTTTTTTAATTGGGTTTATTGTTTTACTTAAAATAGTTGGATTTCAAGTTGGCCTGAGTCTAGGCCTGATCTATGGATCGGCCTATTAAAAACACTTGAATCTAAACTTATGGGTTGTCCATTGTCATCCTTAATTATAATAGGAGTGACATGGTTGTTGATACGATATATTAAACATTTTTAATATGATTTTTATATTTGTATTTTTGTTAATTTAGTTAATAAAAATACTTAATTGAAAACTACTATTATTAGAAGATTTGATTAAAAAATAAATTTATTGGATTAGAAATTCAATACACTAGAAAACTTAAAAATATCAGATCTTCCAATCGTTGAAATACTAACATAATGACTAAACAAGAAAAAAGTGAGACGGAAACTTTTGTTTACTTCTGCATAATCAGTAGGCCGCAGAAACTAAAAAGGAACAAGATGTTCTAAGCTACAATTTGCCACGTCAGCTTCGCATGATCTGCATCCGAAATACTTGTGGAAATTGAGGCTGCAACTTGGCACTATGAAGTTCTCGAGGAAGTAAAGCAAGAAAAGGAAAAATGAAATGAACCACACAAGCGTGCAAGGTTCCAGCTTGGAACTGTCCGCCCAACGGCTGACTCCCACGGATAAGCCTCACCACACCATTTTCAGTGTCACATCCAAAGACCGAAATGTAACCCAATAAGTAGATTTATTTTCACGACTGAATCATCATTTTCTGATGAAACTTTGCTCAAGAGAATCTGCTTAATCAGAGACCTTTTTCCATTCTTTTGAGTTGTTGGGGGCTGCATGAGTTGTCAGGAATTCTTTAACTATTGGTCCTTCTTCAAGTTTGGGCACTTGAAGTTGTTGAATTTGGAGACATGTTCACTGTTTCACACTCTCTTTCTTTTAATTTCAATCCTTTGTCGACCAGGCAAGCATATTTATCTACACCGCCTGCTTCTCGAATTCGCCATCGCTTCACTACTCGCCGATGGTTGAACCTCCCCAGTTCAGCTTTTGGTTCATCAAGGTGACTGTGTGCATATTCCATTTGTGGGTGTTCTTTTTCTGACTGATTTGATTGATTGTCGGCCAAGTGGATTCTCTTTATGGGAGGCTTACAAAAATGGGCTATTGGCTTTGCTTATTATTATTCTCGGACCTTAAAGCATTTCGAGGTTATCCCTTGTTATGTGACGAAGAAAACAAAATATTGAATTTATATCGTTGTAGATCACATAACTGCTTACTGGGACAAGTTAAAGGGAGTTGGTGCATTCCAAGGGGGAAAACGTAAGAAAGAGTGATGCTTTGATTTTTGACTTTTGCCACTGTTTTTGTTTCCTAAACGATTTGAAGCGACTGATAACAATTGTTGTTAACTGGTTGTTGCTGAACTTGGAAGATGATGACGGGGATGAGCGGAAGCTTTTTATTAGTTTCAGGACAGCTTTATCTTAGTTGCAAATGGGGTTACTTTTAGCTTAGTTTGTGCCATTGTCTAATCATTATTTGTTTGATATTCGAAAGCACCTCTTCTTCAAGTTCTCTTCCACAAGCGTAATAATTTTTAAGATGATGCTTAAATCTGGTTCATTTCGTTTCTCCTCACATTATATGGCACCTCCGGCAACAAATGCATTAATTAGATTTATTTCTAGTCAAGTGATGCAATCATGCTGTTGTGCTAGAGTTTGATGATATTGACAGTCACCAAGCCATTGTTTTGATGCGAAAAGAAATCTTACAGCTAATTTTTCTATCATTTCTCTTCTGGGCGGTGGGGGCTATTGCAGGTTCAACAACTTTATTTCAGGGTGCTCAATTACCAATACTGACATACAGTTGAGCGACGTTATTGCTGATGTAGAGGTCCTGCAAGATTCATCAGCTGTTGTGCCCGATTGTTCTTCCCCTATAGTCCATATCAAGTCTGACATCCTTCAGCCTGAATCTTTGGGTTTACTTTCTGAAACCACTTATGTTGACCATCTCCTGACAGGATTGACAGTATGGTTACTTGGCTTGTGTTTCGTTTTTTCTTATATGGTCTCTAAGCTCAGGGACAAATATTAGTCAGGGGTCATTTAAATTTTTGTCACATTCTCTCTCACGACTCCTTTCTTTGATTATCAGGTATTATCAGAGGAGGAGCAGAACGCCCTTGCTGCTACTCCAGCACATCCTAATGGACTATTTGGTGAGGCTTATTGAACTTGCCCCAAGTGAATTGAGCGCTACCATGGACATTACATTTGTTAGGCTTTATGTTCTGTGTAGAGTGTAGGTTTTAGTTTCCTAAACTTTGATGCTGGAGTCTACCTTTTACATTCAACATAGAAGTAAAAGGTATTATGTATTAGATTTGAGACTATCTGGACAAGTATGTGTTTAAGAACCTTTGAGCACCCTCTTGTAGGTATATTTTTAACGGCTGTCAGTATAAGGCCACAAATTCTTAGTTGTGTGAAAATTCCTTGGCCCAAGATGTATTTGAGGTTGTTGAATGATCACCTTCCATAGAAGAAATTGGCAGAAGATTGCTGTATGTGTGGTTTGAAGCTTATCTTCTTTCCTTATTGTTTCTGTTTAATAGCATATTGTCTCCACAATCCTTTTGCTGTTAGACTAGTCAACCATGAGTAATTTCAGCAGGATGCATTACACGAAGTTGCTTCTTCTGGGATGTGGTCACTTAATTGTGGACCAGTATCCAGTCTTGCTATGCAATTAGTTGCATTAAGCTTAAACTTGAAAATGACATTGAACCATAGCTTTTGGCCTTTCCTTGACATCAATTGTATCAGTTGGTTTATGTGGCTTCTGACACGAAAGATTCACTTGTTTCAGCACTTTACGCCTGTTGCCTTGCCGGGTATCTTGTAGAACAGCTGTGGAATTTTGCTTGGCCATCTGCTATTGCATTGCTTCATCCAAGCCTTCTACCAGTGGCAGTATTGGGCTTTTTCTCTAAGGTTGTAATCCATCCAAATGGATAGACTTGAAACATGTTTTGGTGGGAGCAAATGTATTAACAAATTGTATGTTAAACAGCTTGCAATAATTGTTGGAGGCCCTTTGGTTGGCAAATTTATGGATAATTCTCCCAGATTACCTTCATATATTTCCTTAAACATAGTCCAGGTAACTTTTTGGGTTAAAGACATGGACCTCTTCTTTGATTTGTACTTTTTGCAAAATGCACTCTTGTGTTTCAAATTATTAGGAAACACCTTACGATAGGAATACTAAAAAGGGACTTCTAGGTAAATTTCTTTTAAGATTTTCTAGTAAAGACTATTACATAATGGACTGTTGTGACCAGACAGTGTTAATATAGACACAATTATGTGTACAACAGTCGATAACATGATGATTTGCATTAAAATGCCTTGACAAGTATTAACAGAAGGTTCTTTTTTAGCATTTCTAACGTTAAAAGGTGTTTTCCAGCAATTTTGAAGCATAGGGGTGCATTTTGGAAAAGTACAAACCATAGTGGAAGTCTTGAGTCTTTTACTCCATCTTTTCCTTTATATATATATATGTGTGTGTGTCCATGTTGAAAGTGGTTTGACTCTTCCAATGTCTTCTTAATATCATGTTTGTTTTAGGCAGCTGCTCAATTATTATCAGCAGCTATGATAATCCATGCCTATGGTGTTTCACCTACTTCTGCATCCTCTTTTCTCTGCCGTCCATGGTTTGCTGTGCTTGTGTTAGCTGGGGCTGTTGAAAGATTATGTGGAGTAGCATCGGGAGTTGCTGTAGAGCGTGATTGGATTGTGTTGGTAGTGCTTTTCCATACTTCTCTGTTTATTTATATGCACCAATGAATTAAATTTTATGTTTTTTGAAAAGTTTATGTGCTCTCATGTTGTACTTATTTGTACAGTTAGCTGGAATCAACAGACCAATCGCACTAGCTCGAGCAAATGCTATTCTTAATCGAATTGATCTTCTTTGTGAGGTTATACTTGAACCTAAATCAGCTTTCATGCTCAAGAATTAATATTTAAATTTGTATTTATTATACATCAACATACAGTGTGTCAATGATGTGATTGCCCACTTAATATAACCAGAGTCATATGTTTCTTAAATGATATACATGTTGCGTACATATTATTACATAGGATAAGTTTGTGATTTTGTGGTGTGTTTAATGGAGGAAAGCTTACTTCTTGACTAAAGTTTACATGTATATCAGATAGCTGGAGCATCAATATTTGGCGTTCTTCTGTCCAAGTGTGAACCTGTGACATGCTTGAAGTTTGCTGCAGGTTTAATGATCTGTTCATTACCAGTTATGGTAATTGCTTTATGCTTTTCCTCCCACGTTTTCCTCTCTATTGTAATTCTTGCTTTCATACTCTTACCTTTTATCCCTGTTTCTCAGATTGGGCTCATGTGGTTAACAAACAAACTTTCTGTGGGAGTTCTTGACCAGACTAAGTCAATGCAAACCTGTTGCAAGGATCCCAGTGAATCATCTGTTCAAAATGCTAATAATATAGGTAACAAATGCTTCCATTTTTGTTCCTTACCCAATTACAGCAACTTGTTTAAAGTAATTTTCTGTATAACCAGTGGGTCTGAGCATGGAGACTATCAAGCTTGGGTGGAAGGAATACTTGCAGCTACCAGTTCTACCAGCCAGCCTTGCCTATGTTTTACTCTACTTTAATGTTGTCCTTGGTCCTGGCAGTTTAATGACAGCATTTTTAACACAGCGAGGTAAATCCCTTGGCCTAGTTTTCAGGGGGCAGTTATCTACGGGATACACACACACAGACACATATATATGGAGTTTTAGACCCAAGCTTTTCCTAACTTCTAAAGTAGCTTGCGCATCTTTATAGAAATATTATTTTGGGAACTTTTAATAATTGCCGAGGCAATTAAACATGCAATATTGTTGGCAGCAACAATCCAAGTTTTAATTATGTTGTTCTGCTAAAACATGTAAATGCTCTTAATCACTAGAAAGCCTATTCTTTACTTCAGGTGAGAGAAAGAGACATGAAAGGAGTTTTGCATGTGCTTCAACGTGGTTGTATTCACTTATGAAATCTAATTCTAATTGTGCTTCCATGCTTGTTTGCATGAAACATTTGGATTTGTTTTACAGGGGTCAATCCAACTATCATTGGAGGGTTTAGTGGATTGTGTTCTGTCATGGGTGTTGCAGCAACATTCCTGTCTGCAACCTTGGTCAGACGACTAGGCATTTTGAAGGTTACATTATTGTCTTGTTTTAGTTGGTAGAGTTCTTCTAGGATTCTTGTTCTTAGCCATGTACTTAAAATTTGTTTCCCTATGACCAGGCTGGAGCAACTGGACTTGTATTCCAGGCTTCACTGCTAGCCATAGCTGTTGGCGTATATTGGAGTGGATCTCTTTCAAAGCACACCTCCCTTATTTTCTTGGGATTGATAGTGAGAACCATCTTTTTCTCTTGTTTCCTTCGCACACGATGAGTTTTCGTCAGTAGACTAGTTTTGATTTGGAAAAGTAAATTGGCCATTAGAGGGTTGGTTGCATCAAAGCAGGGAGATGTAGATAACAATGTATCTTTGTTTATGTTTTATAGTTTATTGTTTCTTATAACACTATTTCAAAAATGTCACAGATTGAATCTGCTAGTCTTGGTAATGATTATCCTTCATATGCAGGTACTATCAAGGTTGGGACATATGTCATATGATATTGTTGGGGCGCAGATTCTTCAGACTGGGATTCCATCATCTAAAGCAAATCTTATTGGGATAACAGAGTTTTCTGTAGCGAGTTTGGCCGAGTCGATGATGTTGGGTGTTGCTATAATTGCAAATGATGCTTCACACTTTGGGTTTTTAGCACTGCTATCTCTATTATCTGTTATTGGTGCAGCATGGATGTTTTGCAGATGGTTACTGAATCCAACAAATGAGCAAAGAAGTCCATTCTCATTTGAGCCACACTTTTAGATTTTATGTAGGTATTCTTTTCAATTTCATAGTAAATTATTCACTTTGGGAGATAGTTTCAACTTGAAAACTCATTAGTTAGGCAAGGACGTTTATGCTGATGTGATTATAACCTTATTAGAATTTTGATAAGCAATGCCTCAAATCGTGAGATGCATGTTCTTCATGGAAATCACGCCTTAAGACTTTGATGTAAATGCATTTGGTGGAAATCATGGTGACATGGGTTGCACCTGCTATCATTTTAGGGAATAGTATTGCCCTTTGACCTAGCAAATAACTGGATTAGGGATAAGCCAGAGATTTCTCTTTTGTACAGAGAGGTTTTAGTTGACATATCAGTTTGTTCTAATCTAGTCAGTCCGTAAGGTTTGCTGATTTGCTACCTTTGGGTGTAAGGTCGAATACAAACGAGATGGTCTTGAAGTTCTTTATTGGTTTCTACCATTGCCATGGTTATATTAGCTAACTTCTTCATCTTCATATTGTGAAACAGTTGCTCATCAACTAACTGAAGTGGCAAGACCTTTTGACTTAACTCTAGGATCAATTAGATAGCCAGAATATCAAACACACGATGGTTTACTCTCTACTCAAAAAGAAGTGCGAGGTAAATCTCTGAAGCCTTGTTTTCCTTCGAAGGCTATAATGTAAAGACTATAGCTTTGTATTATGCTTCGTAATGGGCTGAAAGGAGAAAAACATATGTATTATGCTGGTTCTCCGTGTAAATGACCGAGCTTGAACTGAAATCTGATTCTTACTGTTGTAGAGCTTCACATGTATGAAATTCTGAACAGAGTTGTAAGTCGTTCGTCTAATTCAATTCGTATTCTGCAATAAAATGATAGTTCTGTAATTTCACTTATGCTCATACGTGCGGTTACCTTGTTCTTCGTACACAACCATTGGTCAGAAGTAATTGATCTACTCTAGGTAGAATTTCTCCTTTACTGAGAACGAGTTAGGAGATCCAGATGTGATACAAGAAGCTAAAGAAGTTAATAGAGAAACGCGTGAAGCTTGAGGGGTTGGGACGTGGCAAACTGTTTGCTCTTCGTATCTCTGTATTAGAAAAGCTGGCAATGTCAATGGAGTTTGGCCATTGATGCAACTACCAATGTCTACCCTGGTCTGGTGGTGGAATAACTGCACGTACCCGTCACGCTTCAACTACCCATGTCCCGAGGAATTCAACAGAAACCAACGCCAACATAAATTCAAACTTAGAACTAAACAAACATACAGTAATTACATTGCATGGAGCATCAGCTTATCCTTAATTGTTTCGCACGACAGTGGAAAACATCAAACATTGTTGTCGTTGAGAGTCGTGTCTCGAAGTGATACACGTCTTTCCACCCTTTCCTTTCGTTTGTCAATTGTTTCTATTTATTTATTTTGTTGTTTTCAAGAAAACAAAAGGCTTTGGTTTCGAGTTAAAAGACATACACGTGAATCGAGAGGCTAATAAGCTTCTTATGAGATGAGAGGCACATACCGCCATTTTTATGTATCTCGGACGGACTCAGTATTCAGCAAGTCACGTAACTGAACTGAGAGCAAAATATCATTAACCTCCCCCGTGTTCATCGCGTGTATTCTACTCCTTTCGTCACTTCTTTCGTTTCTCTGCATCTTTATATTCTTTGTCATTTGTCACCTTTGATTGGCTCTCGATATATGTTCACCATCTTTTCACCAAACTTGACATTTTCTCTCCTTTTTCTTTTTTCTGCATGATACACGTGTGATCGTCAGATCCAACTTCTGTTCTCAGCTTATTATGAAATCATGCATTTAATACCTCTTACCAACTAAGAACACTATTTTTAGTATAAGCATAATCTACCTATAATTACTATCTTTGTTAGGTAAGCTTATCGTGGATGTAAGATACTTGGAGCAAAAAAAGGTTGAATCCCCATCGTTGAAGATACTTAACATCGTTAGACGATGTGATATTTTGGTTTTAAAGTTTGAAAGGAATTCATAAGTCTTGTCTCAACATCCATTGTTTTAGTTGTAGGAGTAGGTTCCAGCCAACCAATGACAGTGGAATTGAAGCTTAAGTCCAAGGTAGATATAATTAAGGTGAAAGATACACACATGGGGAGGACAATGGAACTTAACCTCAGTGAAGTGAATGGACTCCATGTGCATGAACTAATCGACTTGTCATATCATTTTGAAAGCTACAACTCCGTCAAGCAACCTTATACCAACAAGATAGTACGTTATAATTGCTGCAAATGAATAGATTTCTATGAACTATCCTTTTTCTTTTAATAAAAGCCTCCAGGCCTTTTCCGGGAAACTATACATTCCATTTCCCGGAACTGAAAAGAATTTGCTCACGCACTAAAGTCCTACACTACTCCCAAAGACTCTTCTTGAGAAGGGACATTTATAGATTTACATGAATAGCCCACCTTGAAAATTGGGTGGCATAGAGAGAGATAGAGAAATAGGTGGTGGAGAAAATTTCCCATCCATCAATCCCAATATCATACTAACAAAGAATGATGTGAAAGAACACCATGTGAGTTCAGTAATGAAAAGGAAAGAGAAAAGAAAACCTTTTTTTCTCCTTCTCTCTTTCTCAACCACTGTCAAAGATCTTCTCTCCCCGTCATTTCTCACAAAACAATGCCCCACAGTTCATCATTTTCAGTTAGACAAGTATTAAAAGTAATTATAATATAATGTTCTGTAGCTTCCTCTTAACAGCAAGTCATGTTTCCAATATCAGACATCGCTTACTTTGCATTCTACAAGTTTGTCTGGCCGTGTAATAGCCAGTTTTCTTTTCTTTTTAAATGTAAAAATCATTTCCTTTTTCTACCAGTGAGAAGTAAGATTAAAGTTGAAGAAAAAATTTTGTTTCTTCCGTTCCATTTCCACCACCACCACCTTATGTTGATGTTGGTTGCTACAGTGATTGAGACTTGAAAGCGCCCATCTTTTCATGTCTATTGACACTGATAGTTGATATATCACTTGGCTTGTTCATGTCCACTTTTGACCCTCTATTTCTCTCCTCGTCACTTTTCTTCTTTATTATTATCAAGCACTGTGTTGGAGTAAAGAACCATAGTTTCAGCTCAGAGAAAAGAGAAGTGGGTAAAAGAGAACAAAGTGAAAACGAAGTCATGGGTTCTCTAGGGACTGAAACTGCGAAGGAGAAGGCAATGTGGCTCTATCCCAAGATTATGGGATCTGATCCTTCTGAGAGATGGGGGCACTCTGCCTGCTACTCTAATGGAAGTGTTTATGTCTTTGGGGTACGTATGTTTTGGAAAGAACGACACTCGATTTGTTTTCTTCTCTGCTGAAGTTAAATTTCTTTAGCTATACAAGTTTGGGTCTCGTTAGTTCTTTTCTGTTTCTGCATACTTGAATATATATCTTCTCTATATGGTCTTCGTTTTCTTTGGTTCCTTAGTGTTTATTTTTGGCAAAGCAAGCATAAACTTTCTTTTATGGTTCGTAGTTGTTTCCTAAATTTTCTTCTGCCTGTTGCCTTCTGGAATGTTAACTATAGGTATGTTTTGGTTGTAGTTTCTTTATTTAGTTGGACAAGGTATTAAGATAAAGATGATTATCATCCAGCTTTCTTCGTATAGAACACACATACTGTCTCTCAGTCTACGTCTCTGTCAAGGCTAAAACCTGCATACCAAGTTATGGTTCGTATCTTGTAAAAAAAAAAAAAAAAAGAGAAGAAAATTTCTGGCCAAAAGATCAAAAAGAAAAAAAAGTAGTTTGTTTTCTACTGGGACTGGGTTATCTTTTTTGTTTTAAAAATTAAGCTCGTTTTCAAGGCCAAGAACATCTTCAAGAGATGGCTTGGTGATGTTGGAGGTTTTAAAATTTTGGCTGAATTTACTAATATCTTTAGCGTATTGTATCACCTCACATGTTAATAAAACTTGCAAGAACTATTTGAAGAACACGATGAAGAAGAAGTAGAAATTTGGGCGGGTTATGAGCTAGCCAATTTTATATTAGCATGTAGCAACCAGTTATCACACGGTCTTATATCAGCTGAGTGTGAAAACTTAAAGAAAATCTGCAAACCAAGCATTTCACCACCTATGCGTGACCCTCAACACCTGCAATTGTTTCTTTTATGCTTACATGAATTACAAGAAAGAGCAAATTTTGATAACATCTTATTTCCAGGGATGTTGTGGAGGTATGCATTTCAGTGATGTTCTTAAGTTAAACCTTGAAACCATGGTATGTAACACTCTAACCACGTCAGGAAAAGGACCTGGTCCAAGAGACAGTCATAGTGCTGTTCTTGTTGGGCACAAAATGATAGTATTTGGGGGCACAAATGGCTCCAAGAAAGTAAATGACTTGCATATATTGGATCTCGTGACCAAAGAGTGGATAAGCCCTGAATGTAAGGGGACTCCTCCCTCTCCTCGAGAAAGCCACACTGCTACATTGATTGGGGATGCTAAGATGGTCATATTTGGAGGTAGTGGAGAAGGAGAAGCAAATTACTTGAACGATGTGCATGTTTTAGACCTCAAAACCATGACATGGAGCTCTCCTATTGAACTCAAGGTTGATATTCCTGTTCAAAGAGATAGTCACAGCGCTGTTGCAATCGGTAACCAGCTTTTTGTATATGGGGGTGATCGTGGAGATAGGTATCATGGCGGTGTTGATGTGTTGGATATGGACAAATTGACGTGGACAAAGGTATTAGCTTCACGTTGCATTATCTTTACTATCTTGTTCTTATAGACTATGGTGTTCGTAATGGTTAATTCTAATTTATAACAGCTTCATGTTCAAGGATCTTCACCTGGTGTTAGAGCAGGGCACACAGCCGTGAATATTGGTAACAAGGTAAGTTAATCCCATGTAATTAGTAGAGTTTGTACTGTGGGACAAATTATGCTTTGGAACTGTCTCAGTATTCAATTCATGAAAGAATGAGCAACTCTACGTGGTCTTCAGATTTACATCGTTGGAGGAGTGGGGGACAAGCATTATTACAATGATATTTGGATCCTAGAGTCAAGTAGTTGTTCCTGGACACAGCTTCATATACGCGGTCAGCAACCTCAAGGGAGGTTTTCTCACACTGCTGTTGTCGCAGATTCTGGTATTATCATATATGGAGGGTAAGTTACATCGATAATATTGTGTTCAATAATAATAATTATATTGCTCTGGCTTATAAATTCACTCTCTGTCCTCTTGTATTCAAGTGCAGGTGTGGGGAGGATGAGCGCCCTCTTAGTGAGCTGTTGATCTTGCATCTAGAAGCTGAGAATTCCAAGAGTCCTTGTGACATTTCCCTGTCCAAGTTTTTTGGAAGTAATTGGAAAAGGGAGAAGAGGAGAGCACGCGGAATAGAAACTAACTTGGTAACAAAACTATCTCTAAATTTGCAAGCCTCTCTATTCAATATTGTAGGAGCTAATTCCTTTTCTGTTGTAAAGCAGAGAACGATGTTGCTTGGAACTCGTGAAACGTTCAGTAATCCAGTTCATGACCTTGAATTAGAATCAAGACAACCGTTTCAGTTTCATTCAGGTTGTTCTATAATCAAAATGTTTGTAATGAGCAGAGATTGTAGATTCCAACTTTGATTAATTCAATTACTTTTTGGCAGAGAGTCCTTATCCAAAGAGGAAAAGAACCATGAATTACAAGGGATGGGACATTCAATCAGAATTAGAAAAACATTCTGTTTCAACCTCCCAGCATTCATCTCCATCACAGTCTGATCAGGAGCCGACACCAGCTAGGAAAGCTGCTGATTCACTTGCAGTATGCCAAGGACTTAATCTGTTCACTTCATCAAATAACATTCCAAGGAACTGCCAAATTAATGAAGTTATCAGTGACCAGAAAGAGCCCAGAAATATGGTGAAGAGGGCCCCTTACGATCTCCAATTTATAAGAGAGAATAAAAAAGCTAACCAATTTTCTGAGGCTGCTCATTCAGGAAGACAAGGAACACAATACCTATCAGCGGAACAGAAGCATGTGGAGGCTGGTTCTTCTCATAATCTGGTAACTATTAATCTATTATCAATCTATGTCTGAATTCCTAAGCTTTATGTGCTTGAATTTTTTGTTCCTGCTTCTAAGTGACATCATGTTCCGCTATGTTGCTGGATACTAAGATTGGTGCGGAGGTACGAGGCAAAGTAGATGGAGCCTTCGACTCGGGACTGCTAATGACTGCCACAATTGATGGAATGATGTTTAGAGGCGTCTTGTTTCCACCTGTAAGCATCCATTATTTGATCAAATTAGGACCGCCGTTTTAGAAAAAATGTTAAGTTGAAAGAACACAACTTTTTTGCATCAGGCTCATGGGTTCGCATCCAGAGGGACGATTCTTGCTCAAAATGCAGCACCTCCAGCAAACCCAGTCGCAGTTAAACCATTTCCAAACCTAAATCAAAATGAATCATCAAAGGCTTCACAGCCACAAATGTCATTCACAGGGCAAGAATCAAGTCGGAGCTTCAGACACAACCATCAAAAGATCAGAGCTTTTCCAGGAATCAAAGGCACACCATCATTTGCAAAAGATTCAGAGTTACGAAGTGATCTCCAAGGAGTAGTCTTGACCCTGGGAGGCCCTGGAAATGGTCATGTTGGACAAACTTAGATTTCTCAAGTTACCACGAATATCACATCCCTCGTAAAAATCCAAAGTCATTTTCACATTCCCTTTTGTCCAAGATGGTTGTGGAGGTTTAAAGCTTCAAGGATCGGGCAAGTAGTACTCTAGCTGGTCTCAAGCTTTGGCCTTTCCTACTAATCACCTGCAGAGAAGCAGCACTTAGTTAATGTAATATCTAGTACTTAAATAACACGGTTTTTTGTATCATACCTTCCAATTATCAATCGTCAATGGATATAAACTATGATAAGCATGTTGAGATTGATTCTTCTTACGAGTCTTCAACGAGATAGACAATAGAAGAGAGTGAGAGGCGTAATATTAAAAAGTGAACAATGAAATAAAAGAAGAAATAATTGCTTGTAATAACGATGGTGACGTGCGTGGGACTTGAGATGTGATCAGATGATTGATATCGCGTGGGACCCAGCGATAATAATAGTACCGACGCTACACACAATAACAAAACTGTCCTTTAAGGAAAGAAATAAAACACCCGCGGTTGTCGCGGGATACTGTGTCTGTGTTAGGGGAGGATGACGGTAAACGACGTCAGTTAGAGAGGAGATGTGAGTGTGAGACGGAGTCAGCCGTAGTCATAGTCAAATAGTCATTAGTCAGTTCACCACCACCGAAATAGTTTTGCGATAAGATGTTTGTCCTAATCATCATCATCAATCTCAATATCAAATATCAAATCACACACTGGCAGACACATCAGATCAGATCAGAGCCTTTGATTTTACTATATTGTCTCGTCTTCTTCTCTGCTCGACACGTTCAAATCAGGCACACTGACACTGGCTAGATTCCCTTCTGCCCATTTTCTAAAAATGAAAGCTCATTGTGGGATTTTCCTCTGATTATTATAACCCCAGAAAGAAATCGGTCTGGTTGTAGCACAAACTGTACTAAGCAAATTCTGACTTCCAGAGCTTATTCTAACACCTTCTTTCATCCTCTGGCACAATGATGATTTAGCTTCCCGGCTGCTACATATGCCAATAGCATACATCTACGAACCAAACCAGCATGATTTACTTCCTTGTATTCAGACACAATGTCAATTTGGGTGACGTTAGAAGAGAGCTCAAACGATTGATTAACCTATTTAAAACTTGGTTTTTCTTCAAATGTAAAAAGAAGGATCAGTTCTAACTGTAACCATTAATATTTGGGCCCAGTTTTGTGATCTTAGTAAAATTTAGCATATTTGAGAGAGGAATACTCTCCAGAAGAAGAAGGAATACTCTCCAATTTGTCACACAATCTTTCACCCAAGTGGGCTTGTTTATAATACGTTTGGTCCTAGGCTGGTTTGCATCTACTCCCATTTCGTTTTCACCAACTGGTTCATTTGCGCTATTGCCGGCCCGTTGAGATTGATCTTTTCCCCTAAGGTCAAAATTAGGGGAAGTGACTTTGAATTGATTTAGGGATTCCCACGCTGCTTCTTGTTCTGTCTGAGAGTTCCACTAGATGAGGATTTGAGTATGTGCCTTTCCTTTTATTTTTACTCTTCTTGTTCCCAAAATTGCTGTTGGTTCATGGAGAGTTTGGTTGCCGACAGTTGAGGCAGGTACTGGAATCAATTGGGTTGTTGGTGTTCCTCGACATTTCTTCAGGAACGAGACGTGAAAGACTGAGTGGATTAGAAAGACTGAGTGGAAGCTCCAGTTCATACGCTACTGCGCCAATTTGTCGTCAGATTTTGAAAGGGTCGTAATAGCATTTGGCTAGCTTCTGGAAAGAGCGTAGTTGGAGACAGATCTGCCTGTAGGGTACGATGGTAATACCCTGATAATCTTAGGAATCCTCGTAGGTCACTAAGGTTGCTAGGTTCTGGCCAGTCCATTATAGCTTTAATCCAATAAAATTGTTTGTGGAAATGTAAACTTGTTTGTGGAAAAAAAGATATCATAGGAACCATAGAATAATCCAATAAAATTAGGCCAAGTGTCCGCCACCATTGAATTCCTAGAACCACATCAGCACCATATATAGGAAGAATATAAAATGGAACGGTGAATGTATGAGTTTGAATTGTTTTTTTTTTTTTTTTTGGGTGAAGATTGCACCCTTGAATTGTTTTTTTTTTTTTTTGAGTCACACCCTTGAATTGTTAAGTCTATATATTTTTTTTTGGTTACAAAAAAGAGAGATTAAACTACTTTAGAAAAGAAATACCACAGGCATCAGCCCAAACAATTAAGGAGAGGGCGTTAGGAATATCAACCCAAATCCGAAAAGTTGAACCAATGCCATGACCCAATTTAGCCAGACAATCTGCTGCAAAATTACTTTTGCGAAGCACATGCTTAATATAGCAACTTCAATTTCTAGCAAGTAGAGCTTGAATATCCACAATTAAAACAGACAGGGGATGTGATGAGAGAACACCACAAGTCACCATCCGCACCGCCGCCATGCTATCAAATTCTACAACAACTTGCCGAAAACCGTGATCCCACGCAAAAATCAAACCATCTCGAATGAACCATAACTCTCCCACCAAGATAGTTGTAACACCAAGTCGAAACGAATATCCCCCTAGCCAACGACCAAATGAATCTCACAACAACCCCCCACCACTAGTCAGCCCAGGATTAACAATG
>JAOQMQ010000007.1:12233375-12245772 GCA_027563845.1 Erythroxylum subrotundum | reverse complement strand
TTCAAATTCAAGAATTTTCCTTTTTCTTTGCACATGAAATACTCACCACCATTTCAATCTTCCAAGAAAAGTTCGGGGTCCAACACCCAAACCTAATGAGAGGGAAGAATAAAATGACTAATACAAGTTGTGATAGGAATAAATCAGAGTTTTTGATAGCTAAGATGATCATTGGTGATAAACAATCACTATCTATTATCGATAGTGATAGGATGTTGCGTACCTCACTTCAATCAACCTTTAAGATCTCAATTAGGAATATTATGTAGAAAGATATTTTCAAGATTTACGATGATTAAAAGAAAGAAATATGGAATATTTTTTCAAGTATTTATGAAAATGTAGCCAGCACATCAGATATGTGGACAATTGACATCCGAAAGAAGGGTCATATAATAATGACAGTACATTACGTTGACAATGTCTGGATTCTATACAGTCGAACACTAAGGTAAATTATATTTTTTAACATTGTTATCATTTATTTATTTATTATTCTATAATTAATATTTGTTCATATTTTTAAATGGTAAGTTTATTTATGTTTTAACACTACATACAAGTGAAAGGTTGACAACCATATTAGTAGATTGCTTAATGGATTAGAACAGCAACACCAAACTCTTTAACATAAATTTCCATAATTTTAGCACAAAAGATGAGATGATCAAAAAGTTGAAGAATAAGTTACAGGTTGGGAGCTTGTTGAATGGTGAGGGGTTGTTTCATGTGCATTGTTTTATGCATATCATAAATTTGATTATGAAGGACAGGATAGCGGTGATAAAGAAAGTAATAATTGATCCAGTATAGTGTAGTGTATTGGAGTGAACACCCAAAAGAGTAGAATATTTTGAAGAAACTGCACAATAATCACGCATTCTGTGCACAAAAAAGTTGATTTTAGATTGTCCTACAAAATGGAATTTAACATTCAAGATGTTGGAGTCAGCAACCAAGTATGTTGAAGTCCTTAGTAGGCTGAGATAAAGAGATTCTCAATATACATACTTGTTGATAGAAGAGCAATGGGAGTTGACTAAAGCATTTTATGCGAAGCTGGAAATATTTTATAATGCTATTGAGTTATTCTCAAGAACAAAATATCTAACTTCACACATTTGCTTTAGCAGTATATACAACATTAAAAAAAAGTTTTATCTGGTTAGATATTTGATTATAATAAAGTGATCCAATGGAGAAACTCAATTCTTGTTAGTATATGGTCGGACAAACTGTGACAATCATTTTTATGTTAGACCCGAGATACAAGATGGAGGTAGTTTATTTTTATATCAAAATTTGTATGGTGATTAGGCTGAAGAATATGTTGATATCATTAAACAATTATGGTATGATTTGTTTAATAATTATCAACTAAGATTGGAAAAAATCATGAACGAAATAGTTTAGCTTTAGCTTTAGTTCATAAGAATACAACAAATCCCAGTTTTGTACAATTCATCAATAAAAAAGGCCAGGAGTTCTTAATATGATGGAGTTAGACAACTATCTAGAAGTAGGTGTTATGACTAGCTATAAGTGATAAATCCTTTTTTAACTTTTATCTTTTTTTTTCATTTGGATAATAATAACACTACGATACTCTTTTGTTTTAATAATGATTTTCATAATAGGATCATGATACACTGATACTTGTTACATAGGCAGACTCATGAATTGATATTATTCTTAGTTTTTAGTTAGTTTTTATAGTTTTTGTTTTATATGCATCAAGGAGGAAGATTTGGATCAAGGATTAAAGAGCGATTGACAACCTCTCTTAACTCTTTCTTTTACTATTTTCTTCTATAATGGGATTTATTTTTTTGTCTTTTATTTTTATTATGTTTAGTAGCTAAAAACCTTAGCTAGGGTTAGAGATGTAGCTTATAAGGATTTATGTAGCTTATAAGGATTTATTTATTTATTTTTATTTATATATTATTAACTAGTTAAATTTATTCTCCTTGAACCAAATTGTTGGATTTATGGTTCGCTACCATATATTCAATTATAAGAAATATACAATAGACTGACATATGGAGTATGATTTTTGCACTAAGAGAATAAACACATTAATGTTAAAGAATAATGGTATCCTAGACTTGAATGATATCTATACATATTAACTATGCTTAATGATTTTGTTTAGGTTAAATTACGCACGATGAATAATAGTTGCCTAGTTAGATATACTTATGTGCCTCGATGAATGGCATAGATATATTAGGTTTATTGTTATTTCAACTTACATAATCAATTGTATATGATAATTGGATATCCATATAAGTGAACCCCGAATACTTAATGTTTGTTTATTTGATTTATTTCATTAGTTTATTTTCTTTGTTTTAGTTAATTTATTAGCTTCATTATCTTAAAATCAACTATATTATTTTATTTTGTTTTCTTGTTTATCTAAGATTAATAGGATTAGTACTAATTCTCTGTCAGACCAATAATTTGGAATGTCTCTAATTTTTATTTAGCTATCTACGATTGACTATGTACACTTGCAGACTAGATTTAGTTCAAGTTTTTGGCATTGCTGCAGGGAAACTAATTTTAATATTTTTTATTAATCATAGTTCATTTTATTTTATTTTTATTTTCTTTTAGTTTGATTTCTTTCGTTTGTTTTAGGTTATCGATGCAAGATAGAAGATTTAACAGTGACAACTTGGATTTCCTAGTTCAATTTGATCCTAAGACATAATGAACTTGTAAAAAGGACCAAGCTATGAGAAGAAAAGAGATGGTTGCACAACAAGATAACTTAGTATGGATATAGAGAAGCAATCATAAAGGATTCACATAAGGATATACAAATTACCAGTGATTAATATCAGTCCCTCATATGTTAAGTTAAAGAGTGAGGAATTATGAGCTTCAGAATCTACACTTGCACATGATTTTTATCAGATCATCTAGTGAAGACACGATGACATTCATCAAAGAGTTTTATTATGTGATCTAAACATTTCCACTTAATGGCCTCACAAAAGACAAGTTGAGAATGAGGTGCTTCTTATACTATATGAGAGATCGAGTAAGGATATGGTTAATCTCTATAAAGGTGGACTCTTTTGAGGATTGTGACCAGGTCTATTTACATTAAGATTTTTCCTACCATATATGACTAGTAAATTAAAGTTACAAATACAAAGCTTCACATAGAAGGAAAAGGAAGTATTTCATAAAGCTTAGGAGCAATATAAGCCTCTACTTAGTCAGTTCCCTCATCATAAGTACTCCTTGCAAGTGGTGATGTAATTTTTCTACATAGGCATAACATTAGCATGTCAAAATTTGGAGGAATTTGTGGTTTAAGAAATTATCTAAACAAATACTGCCAAAGAGATAAAGGAGATCATAGAGACCTTGGTAAAAAAATTCATAAACCAAAGTGGTGAGAGGGAAATCCAAGCCATCCTTTATAAAGTGCAAGCATCTTCAAATATAGCAACATAAATTGCAAATTTATCAAACCTTACAAAAATGATTTTAAACCATGACATGGACAATATGGAGGTGTCCTATCATTATAAGATATATGATTACCTAGCCTACATATGCATGAATGTTGAGCCACCCTCAAATTACAATAAGGAAGCAAAATATATGGTTGCCTATGAACGAAAATGGGACATGAGAAATGACCCCTTCTCTAACATATATAATCCAAGGTTGAGGAATCACCTAAAATTTTATGGAAGGATCAGGGAGCAACTGGAGTAGGAAAACGTAAGAGACCACTTAGGTTTCAAAAAAGACCTCAATTTCAACAATAATTGTCAGAAGACAAAGGGTTGGAGGATATGATAAAGCAATTTATGTCTTCTATAAATGCTTAGTTAAAATAGGTAATACAAACAAAAGAGCAAGCATTCATAACTTTAGTGAGAAATTGTCCAATTAGCTAAAGTGGTAGGAGAAAGAGTTCAATGACAGCTTCCAAGCAATACCAATGTTAACTTTAAAGACCAAGTGTGTCTCGTCATATTAAGGATTGAAAAAACACTTCGATATAATGTTGCAAAAGACATGGAAGTGTTGAGTTAGGAAAAGTTGAGGAGCATTTCAAAAAATAAGAAAGCAAAAGAGAACCAATAGTAATCTCACACACATCTGGCACCTGTGTTATTATGAAGAATGTGAATAAAGGGAACAAAAGAAAATTGACATCAGTTTCATCTATCATCCAACATTGATCACAAAAAATGAACTATCTAAGTGAAGCCATATAAGTTGCTAATTTCATAGCCTCAAAGGCTAAAGATGAAGATCAAAGAAGATGGATTCAATAAATTTTTGGCAGTCTTCAAGAAATTAAACATCAATAAATCCTTCACTAAAGCATTAGCTCAGATGACCATCATATGTGAAGTTTTTGAAGGAGATCATCTCTAGCAAGAAGAAATTATAGGAGTATCTTATGGTGTCTTTGATTGAGGAGTGTAACACTATCTTATATTATCAGTTACCTCTAAATTTAAAAGGATCTAGAGAGTTTCTCTATCCCTTGTAAAATTGGTGATTCAAAACCTATAAATTATTTGTGACTTTTGTGCTAGTATAAATGTAATGTGTTTTTTTCTATTTTTTTAAAGCTAGGGATAGGACAACTCAAACCAACAAACTTATAACTCCAACTAGTGAATTGTTTCGTCAAGTGTTCTATAAGGGTTATGGAAGATAGTCTTGCTAAAGTTGGAAAATTCATCTTTCCAACTAACTTTTTAATGATGAATATAAAGTAGGATCTTGGGGTTCCTATCTTATTAAGGAGACTTTCTTCAACTTCTAGCAAAGTTTTATTAATGTTACTGAGGGAAAGCTTAAACTTAGGATGGGAAAAAGAGAGAGTAGAGTTCCACATCTTTCAGAAAATAAAAATAATCTCACCCTAGGTGCAGATTATCTTAGGATAAATATACATGACCCTAGTGTGTATAGAATTTGTAACATCCCAGATCACCCGCTTACAGATATTGTCCGCTTTGGGTCTTGGCCCAGCCAAGCCCTCACAATTTTGCTTTTCCCAAAGCCTTCCCAGGAGGTCACCCATCCTAGAACTACTCTCACCCAAGTACATTTAACCTCGGAGTTCCAATGGGATCCGGTGCATTAGGTCTGGAAAGCGCGTCTGTAAGGGAGAGGTATCCGTACCTTTATAAAGCGTACTTCGTTCCCCTCTCCAATCGACGTGGGATCTGACACTCTCCACCCACTTAGGGCCCAGCCCTCTTTGGGGTCTAGCCTAGCTGGCACAACGGTTCGGGTACCGGCTCTAATACCACTTGTAACATCACAGATCACCCGCTTACAGATATTGTCCGCTTTGGGCCTTGGCCCAGCCAAGCCCTCACGGTTTTGCTTTTCCCAAAGCCTTCCCAAAAGGTCACCCATCCTAGAACTAGTCTCACCCAAGCACATTTAACCTCAAAGTTTCGATGCGATCCGGTGCATTAGGCCATGAAAAACGCGTCTGTAAGGGAGAGGTATTTGTACCCTTATAAGTCATACTTCGTTCCCCTCTCCAACCGATGTGGGATCTCACACTCATTCTAGATGAGTGGGTGGTGATACTAGGTGTCAACGTAACCCTGAAAGACGCATCTTCCCTGGTGTGGGAAGAGTAAAACCGTGAGGGGATTGGAGCCCAAAGCGGACAATATCTGTGGGCGGGTGGTCTGGGCTGTTACAAGTTGAGTGTGAGATCCCACATCTGTTGGAGAGGAGAACGAAGTACGCCTCATAAGGGTACGGATACCTCTCCCTTATAGACGCGTTTTCCATAGCCTAATGCACTGGATTCCATCAGAACTCTGAGGTTAAATGTGCTTGGATGAGAGTAGTTCTAGGATGGGTGACCTCCTAAGAAGGCTTCGGGAAAAGCAAAATCGTGAGGGCTTGGCTGGGTCAAGGCCCAAAGCGGACAATATCTGTAAGCGGGTGATCTGGGATGTTACAAAATTCATTACACTAGTGGTGATAATTTGATGAAAATTATAAAATTTTTAGGACCTAATAATTAAGAGGAGGAGCATACTAAGAGTGATATTGTTTATAGGATAAAAAGAGAGTTGAATCGTTTACCTTATACCAAAGAAACATATGAACTAAACCTAGAGTCTTTACCGCCTCATTGGCATTTTGTAGACTTAGGAGATACTCATATAGGTCCTATTAATTTTTGTTCTCCTTTGTGTTCTATGTAGGAAGGGAGTCATGATCATCCCGATAGTGATCCAATATAAACTAAGAGCTTAATGAGGCATCTAGCTAAAAGACCTCTAAAGAAGCACTTGTTGTTTAAAGCTTACTAGTCATTGTTTAAAGCTTCTCTAGGATTCCTATTAAGTGCTGGTGAATAATGGTTGCTACATGCTTCATCTCTGGGCCACTTCTAAGATGATTTCATTAGTGTTCAGGCTTGTCATCAAAATCTATTGATATGGATTATAGTGACTAAAAAGTATGAAGAAAAGGGGATTTTGTAAGAATATATGGATGACGTGGCGATCCATGTAAGATTAGTATTTTTAATACAAGTTTGTTACATATTATATTATATGCCATATATGAATTTTATTTTTTAATAAATTAAAAATATTAAACACACTAAAATAATTATGAAGAAAAACATATGAAGGAGTGTATAATTATTTTAGCGTTGTTGATATTTTTAATTTATTAAATAATAAATTTATATGTGCCACAAAAATAATATGTGGTAGTCACGTGACAAAAATACTACTATAACATGTTTTGCCACGTCATTCACATTAATAGAGAACTTAACATCATGCTATTTTTGTTAAAAATTAAAAGTTGGAGTATTTTAACGCCATTTTTTTAATGTTTGGGCTATAATACAAAATTGAGTAAATTTTATAAATTTTTTCAATTAACCCTTGATTATAAAGAATAAAAATCAAATTAATTAAGTGTTTGAATGCCACAAAAACATTTTTTTTCTTTGATAAGTTCAAATTTTAATTAAACAAAGTAAAAGAGCTCTCATAGATTTCAAATAACAAATATGTTTAAAGTTGTTCTAATTAACAAAAAATGTCTTAAATACTAAATAATAAAAGACTAGGATCAAGTCATATGGGTTATAGACTTTTCTAACATCAATGGGAACGATATGGGACACACCTATGTTTGAGATCATAAATCTCTTTATAACTTTATGAAGTTGGAAATAGTATAGGACATGCCTATGGTTAAGACCGTGGATCGTCTTGTAATTTTGTAAAGTTAGGCACAATTTGGAACATGCTTGCTATTAAGATTGTATCTTTAATTGAGTTATTTAAAAAGTTATATTGACTAGTATATGATCATGTTGAAGGTCAAGTTCTCATCTAATCTTTAACTTGAACTAAGCTAACCTATGTTTGTCCTTTAATTTGGTTTGATTCTACATGTTTAGTACTTCTTTCACAATATCATTAAGCAAATCTTAAAGCCTTTTCTTCTTTGTTTGTGTAATTGGTCCACTTAGCAAACTCAAAGGATCAAAAGTCACTTGATTCCTATTGATCTTGGGTATTTTTAGTTTAGATCCCCGAATGGTCACTTAGATCAAACTTAATATTAGGTCCCAGGTTCAAATCCCCAAGGCTTCAAAAGTTCATAAAGTTCTAGCAGTCATTGAGACTTTTGAGTTTGATTTCCTAAACAACTAATTGGATCAAGTTTGTCATTTTCTTTTAATATGTGATTTACAAGATATTGTATCCTTCAATGTGCACTGCAATTTTAAAGTGGTGCAAGTGGTTAGTATGGAATCCCCAAATGCATCTATCTGCTAGGTGTTAGGAGTCCCCATAACTACCAATATATATTGAGTATGTGTTTTACAAGTTACTACATACATTTAAATTTTTACTTAGTCTACATCATGAGTTGATGAAATACAAAACATCATAGAGTAGTTTACCTAACTCTTCATTATGCATCATGTTTAAAAACTGATCTAAGTGGCTAGAAGGAGCTCTTTAAAGGTCCTAGGTTTAAGTCCCCAAAGCTCCAAAAGTCCATAAAGTTCTAGAAGATATAGGCATTTTGAGTTTGAGCCCTTAAATAACCAATTGGGTTAAGTTTGTGGCTTTTTTTAAACCTACTAGCGCCCTAAATAACTAAATTGGTGTATGTGATTCACATGTTATTACATTATGCATACTAAAATTTTGGAGTGGTGTAACTGGTTACTATGGGCTCCTTAAGTGCCTCTATGTGTTGGAGGTGTTGGGAGTCCCCACAAATACTAAGATATTTTGAGTCCATGGTTTACAAGTTATTACATACATTAAAGGGTTACTCAATATGTACTATGACAATGAAATCCAAAATATCTCAGATGAGCTTACCTCACTCTTTTTTGTGTATCACGTTTAAAGGTTGATCCAAGTGGTCAAGTGTCTCAATTGTTGAGGTCCCAAGTTCTAGTCTTTAAAATTCCCTAAATCCTCAAGGGTTAAGGTCTTTAATTTTTTTTAATTTGGTTCATCAAACAACCACATTGGACAAACATGCCATTAGGTCCTAGATGTGAGTCCTCAAAACTCCCCATATTCATAAACGTTAGAGGTCTTGGATCTTTTAAGTTTATATCTTCAAATAGATATTTGGATCAAGCTCAAGGTTTAATTTGAATTTGTTAGTTAACTAAGTGACTAAACCCAAAAATACGTTATTTGTAAACTACAATATAAAATTAAGTTTTTACTCTATGTACACCATGAAATAATAAAATCTAAAACATCTTAGAGGTGTTTCCAACTCTTTATTTTATGCCACCTCATAAAAAGTGATCCATGTAGTTGGAGAGGACTCCATAAGTGCCTCTAAGTCTTGCAACTCCCTGAATATTTGAAGAACATAATTTGTGAGTTATTACATAAACTTGATGATTTACTTAGTGCATATAATGAATTAACAAAATCTATAACATCTTTAAGGGGTTTTGGCTTACTTTACATTATGTACCACTTCTTAGAGATTGGTCCAAGTGTTTTTTAAGGACTCCTCAAGTGCTTCTAAATGTTAAGGTCATGGGTTAAGTTACTAGAACTCCCTAAGTCCTTTTGAGACACTAGAGGTCTTAAATATGTCACTAGATAACCATTTAGATTGAAATCGTTGCCAAATAATAGGTTAAGTCCTCAGAACTCCTTATATCCTCAAATGTTAAAGGTCTTGGTACTTTTGAATTTTAAGTCCCCAAATAACCACTTAAATTGAGCTCCTCGATTAGTTTGAGCTTATTTGTTCATTGAGTGTCTTATATAAAGCATTTGGTTTGTTAACTATGAGTAAAGATGAAGTACACGGTTCATTAAGTGTCTTGTTTACATTGTTTACACACCATGCATTAATGAAATCCAAAATATCTTAGAGACGTTTACCTCACTTTTTATTGCATCAGATCACAAAATCAAATTTTAAAAAATTTGGAAGAGTTTACCTCAGTTTTCATTGTATATCACCTCCTGATAGGTGGTCTAAGTGGTTAAAAGGCTACTCCTTAAGTGCTTTCAAGTGTCGAAATCTTAGTTTCAAAATTTTCTCTCTCCAAATAACTAGAACTCAAAGTTTGTGAGATATTGTAAACTAAAAAAATCTAAAACATCTTAGAAGACTTTGGCCCACTCTTCATTATATGCCACAACAGGAGTGATCCAAATGATTGAATTGGACTCTTTAAATATGTCGAAATGCTGGGGTCACAAATGAATGAAAGGGGACTACTTAATTGTCTCTAAGTATTGATATCTTGAGTTTAAATCTTCGTAATCATATAGATTTTCATTTCTTAGAGATCTTTTATCTTTAAAATTTTACTTCAAACACATGGTAAGTTCTCAAAATTCTTTAAATTCTTAAGTGTTAAAAGTCTTGATTATTTTAAGTTTAACTTGTGAATAATCACTTATATCAAATTTATTGCTTAACTTAAATCTATATATTCGTCAAATGATCACTTTGATTAAATTTAAAGGCCATACATACCAAAAATTTTACTCAATCCATATTATTAATTACAAAATAAAATAATTCAAGGCATCATAGAGGAGTGATTTTAATTATGACTTTAATTTTTTCATATATGGAAAAATAAAGCATAACAAGGACTTTAGTTTAGATATAGGCTCTTCTATATGACCTTTACTTGATGTTTGTCCATTCAATGCTTGTGTGGATGGATTCTTCGTAGATGGTAAATGTTTCAATTTCAAATCTCTGACTCGTCTATTTCTGTTTGAAATTAGTTTGATTAAAGTTTTTATGAGTTAGTTGGTGTTCGAGCCAATTTTGTGCTTCCAGGACTCCTTCCTACACATTCTCCACTTTGGTTACTATGTACCAATGGCTTTGTATAGCTCTTCTTAGATATTGCATTATTTTGATGGATATCTTTTGTTCACATTCTAATACAAGTGTACGAGTATCATTAGTAAACATATATACAATATGTCTTTCTGTGGATTTGGAGTAAACATAAAGTTGTACTTAATTATGTGTGTTTTGATATGATTAATTAATAATGGTGAATGATGGTTCTTGTTCCTTCCTAGCTCAATCTTCTTTCACAACTAATAAATGCAAAAGGCTTATGTAATGTACATAATGCCTTAAGAAATAAGTTGTAAGAAACACATATGATAAGGTTAGTGGTCTTAGGCATGAGCGTCAGACTAACTGCCTGCCTTCTTACCATATTTCTTTCTCCAATCATCTAAATAAATCCGGCAATATTGCACCATTATAGTTGATCTGCATGGATGGATAGTTCATATTTTTGGATTCTTATTATTGCAATTGGCCAAATTACTTTCCGGAGTATTCATAAATTCATAATTTATTGATCCCATCTTATTAGCTATAATGAATAAATGAACTTTTTAATGAAAAAATAAATATTTATAAAGGATAGAGATTATGAAACCAAATGATAATGTTACAATAAAACCATGTTTCCCTTGTGTTAATCTTTAATGGTACTCAAGAGGGGTAAATTGGGTGTTCGTAAAAATTCAACAACTTTCCTAACCAAAGTACTCAATTAACAACAATCAGTATAAATAAAAACGAGCTAATTATTTAATATAAATCAATTATCTAATTGAACAATAATTTAACTAGGATAAGGAAGAAGAATGCAAATTGATTTAAAGTGGTTCAACAAATAACCATTTCTACGTGAAGAGGAACCTCTATAATTCTACTATAATTCTTCTTTCAAGGTGAAAAATAACATTTAAACAACCTTTCTTGGTAAAAAGGGACCCTTCTTACAATCTTTTTCGAAGGTGACAAGGAACCTTAATCTCACTTGTATCACCCCCCCTTAAATACAATATTATTTTTGCCCAACTAAATATTACAACTCAAAACACCTCACTTTATTACTTGATAATGCCAAAAGAAGCTCACTCACACAAATATGATACAATAATGCTCAATTGATTGTGTGTTTACAACACCTAAAATCTTCTTGATGTAAAAACCAATGAGAAAATACCTATTTATGATGTTTTAAGATCTTAAATAGTCCTTGGAGCTAAGAACTAGCCATTACAACAGCTATATATGATGTACTGGTCGACCAGTACCAGATGCACTAAACATTGGACACTGGTCAACCAGTACACATACTGGTCAACCAGTATGGTACATTGGTCAACCATTACATCAACCAATGCTATAAACTCACGATACATCAAATTTAACAACTTTAACTTATATTAGTCAACTACTAACCTACATAGGTTGACTAATCACCCAAAAAAACATGATTTTAGCAACTTCAAATGATCAAAACTAATCTATTTAAGACACATATGATTAAAAAATTTTCCAAAATCTTCACCAAAGTTTATTTAAAAGATTAACAGGCTTTTATATTAAAATCAAAAGCTTTAGTACCTCTCGATGAATGTAAAGACTCGTGCAATAAAGTAAGATAAAATGATTATGCATAGTAAGCCTTTTGGATCATCAAATTAACAAAGTGAGTTTAAAAATAATAATATAAAATGTGAAATGACTTTGATGAGCCTTGTTCTTCTTTTGATATTTTTTAATCTTCATTTCATCAATTTCAAACTTTAACTTTTTTCTTTCAACTTTATAAGAGTTTACGACTTCATTTTGTTCTAATATTTCTTTTCATCAAAATAATAGATACATTAGTAGTAATTATGTTTTGTTATCGTCAGACACTATTTGGAACCTTCATTGGTTCACTAATCCTCCCCTTTTCGATGATGACCAACCATAATTTAATATGAAGAGCATAATTGATTATCAAAAATGAAAAAGAGATTCAACATCAAAAAATATATATATACGTAAATATAAAAATTTACTCAAGCATATG
>JAOQMQ010000007.1:12188217-12214673 GCA_027563845.1 Erythroxylum subrotundum | reverse complement strand
AAATGTCTTCAAATTATATAAATTTCAAATAAAATTGAATTTAATAACTAGAATATATTTAAAATAAATATCAATTTTTAAATAAAATTTAATTTTAAAATTATTTATTAATAAAATAAAATAATTTTATTAATAAATATTATATAAATGATTAAAATAATTTTATTTAATTAAAATAATTTATTTTTCATTTTTATCTAGCATGTAATTATCCTTGACATTAATAACCAAAAAGAATTTTGTTTTTATTTGAATGAAATTAAAAACATAAACAAATATTAAAAGACATAAAAAGCTTTTATACACCGAACAAAATTAAAAATATTTATTAATTGGAATCTAACCCAAAATCTAGTAATTTAAACCTTAATTAAAAAAGAATTATAAAAATATCAATATTTTAAAACATAATATAGAAAAAAAAATTGAAAAGCAGAGCTCTGTTCCAGAGACTTCACCGTCCCTCGCTCGGGCTTTGTCTTCCAGATACGTCTAAATCTTCTCGCAACAATCACCCACCTGGCCTCTCAACCCCTAAGCAAGCAATCTTGCACCATTGGCGTCTAGTTATGGCTAGAGTTACGAGCAAGCACGGCCGCGACCAGACTCTGGTTGGTTCTCCTTCTTCTGTTTTTTTTTTTGTTTTTCCTAAATTGTGTTTGATTTGTGAGAAAACAATCTTTTCAAAAGGAAAGCTAATGTCTTCACTATATTTACTTTGAAATTTGTTTCTCTTTGAAATTTGTTTCTCTTTCTTCTTGTTTATGATATTAAGTGTATTTGGTTCTTACATGAACTACTCATATTTGCATGTCAAAGAATCGATTTTTCACTGACGAGGAATGATATACGTTTATTTATTTTGGTATTGGTTGTTCTTCTTTGCTTCTTTTCCAGGATTTCCAGGGATTTTTGAATGATTTGCAGGATTGGGAGCTTTCCCTTAAGGACAAGGACAAAAAGATGAAGCCGCAATCGTCTGAGAAGGTAATCCACTTTCCCCATTTCATAAAGCCTCGAATTTTGCTAAGTAGATGAATAAAGCTAGTTGTATTCTAGTGGTTTTAGAATTTTTGATAAGAGTTTATCAAGTTACATAGCATAGGAAGCTGTCCTAAGGTGCATTAGCATTCTCACTTCAGATACCAAGTCATTGCATATCTTGATGTATGGTTAACACAAGTATGGCGAAGTGTTTGCATTACCGTAATTAGTTCATTGGCGGGTAATGCTTCATATTTTCTTAACAGAAGGTTGACCAAGATGAAAGATCAAGAGGAAGAACTGTGGATTCTTCAACAATTGGTTCTAGACATTTTGACTTCTATAGAAACTTTGATGCTATCAATAATGTAGGAAGAGGTTCTGTTTCAGAGGAGACTACTGTCGATGCTGCTTCAGAGAAAGAACTGGTGGGGTTTATCTTGTCCTGTGAGAGCCAATTCAAGAATTCTGATCCTTTGACTACTATTAATGATTGATGATTTCAAACATGAAAAATTTTCAGGGTAATGAGTTTTTTAAGCAGAAGAAGTTTAAGGAAGCTATTGAGTGCTATTCTAGAAGCATAGCATTGACACCTACAGCCTTAGCCTATGCAAATAGGGCAATGGCCTATCTTAAAATTAGAAGGTGAATTTTCCATGTCATATCATACCACAGAATATAGGTGCATATTTCATGTTTTTCTCATTGCTTCGAGCAGATCCCCATGTTTAGTGATTTCCCCCTTTTTGTATAATTGATGGCCTGAGAGGGTTATGGATATTGGTCTAACAATGAGCCTTGTAATTTTCTAACAAATTGCTAATTAGATTTCAAGAAGCTGAGGATGACTGTACAGAGGCCTTAAATTTTGATGACCGCTACATAAAAGCATATTCCCGCAGAGCGACAGCTAGAAAGGAATTGGGAAAATTCAAAGAAAGCGTTGAGGGTATATTTTTGCGGTTTACCTTGGTTTATGTTCTGCGAAGTGAATCAACTTCATACTTCGTTTAAGATTGATCTGTCATAGTTAACAAATATAGCTGACTGCAGATTCTGAATTTGCTTTGAGGTTGGAACCTAATAACCAGGAAATAAAAAAACTGCATGCTGAAGTCAAATCATTATATCAGAAGGCAAGTATAGTACTTGTACCTTGTTATTCTTGTGGATAGATTGATGAGCTCATTTCTTTTTAGTCATCACCGTTCATTCTTTCAGGAGGTTGTCCAAAAGGCATCTGGAGCACTAAGGTCTCTACAGGGAGCACCCAAGGGAGTTAAATTGGAGGCTAAAGAGAAGGGAGAACAGGTTCGTTCCATCTCCAGCAACATAAAGAGTACTGCTGCAGCTACAGGCAAAAAAGATAAGATCAAGGTAACTACGATAACAGGGTACCTGCCTTTTTATTTCAATTAGTTTATTTATAGTTTGGAAGATTCTGGTAACTTCCCCCTCACTTTCTCTCTAACAGTTGAATTAGGAGCTTTGCAAAATATTGGCATATATAGTGCATAAGCTGCACTTTTTGACTGCAATGAGCGATAGAGTTTAATTGATTTATGTTGGCAGGAGAATGGTGAAGAGGTCCCTATCAAGAAATTTACATCTGTTCAAGAAATAGGAAACAGAAGTCCAATGGCTGGCAGTACAACTGATGCTGTAGTCAATTCTCATGCAGAGACTAGTAGTTCCCATGTGGAAGGTATCCAGGTGTGGCACGGGATCCTTCTGTTAGAAACATGCTTTTAGACATATCGATATAACTTCTAGTTTCTTTAGCGCTTTTTGAGAGGGTATTTACCTTGATGGGTTGTTCTTAATTGTCAATCTGGTGAATTTTCATATTGGCTTCTCATTCTATTTGTATTCCTTATAGCTATTATTTATTATTTAGTTCTTTTTTCCTAGAGAAATCACATAAATGGAAGGCAAGAGCTGAAGGCCTCAGTGCAAGAGCTTGCATCTCGAGCAGCTTCTCATGCCATGGCTGAAGCTGCAAGAAACATAAGATCCCCTAATTCAGCTTATGAATTTGAAGTTTATTGGCGAGGTTTTGCTGGTGATCATTTATTGCAAACTCGCCTCTTGAAGGTTTGTTTTATGGCTATGAATCAACTCTTTCTTTTGATGAGCCTGTTGTTAGACAAAGAAAGCCTTGAAAATTAAGCGAAACCGGTGACATTTTATGTGTGCATGATACTGTCTGTATGCTACTTCCCGCAAATAATTTTGTTCTTTCAGTTCACTTAGCATCTATGCTTTTCCTTTGCTTGAATTGCTAGGCTATGTCTCCAAGTGCTTTGCCAGAGATATTTAAACATGCATTGACTGCTCCTATACTAATTGATATCATCAAGTGTGTTGCCACTTTTTTCATGTAAGTCCCTACTCATTTATTTAAATAGGATTGTCTGCTGGTGTTGTTTGTGCCCTTTGCTTATGCTGTCTGATCTTTAGCAGTGATGATATGGATTTGGCAGTCAAATACCTGGAAAGTTTAACCAAAGTCCCAAGATTCAACATGCTTGTTATGTGTCTTTCATCTGTAGATAAGGCCGGTATGTTTCTTTTCTCAGACTATTTATGGATGTAAAGCTTGTAGAGAGTATCTAAGGCCTGTATGTTTCTTACACTATTTATGAATGTAAAGTTTGTAGAGTATTTAACATCTCTGTCATTTGTTACGTTTTCTATCCTGCCATTTTCTATTCGTAATATGATTTTAGCTATTTATTCAGTTGATGGCTTACATTAGATTTAGTCTCAGATATATGCTGAAATTGAATTTTTTGTGCAAATTATTTGTTTAAAATTTCAATTACTGGCATACAAGTGTGCTGACTATTTTCGTTTTGAGCAGAACTGGCCAAGATATGGGATTGCACTTTCTGTAGTGAAGCAACACCTATTGAGTATGCAGAAGTCCTCGATAACCTACGATACAGATACTTCCTGAAATAATAACATATCTGTTATGAACTAATACTTTTTGCTAATGAACATATCTATTCCCATGTACATCTCCAACATGAATCGTTTTTGTTTGTGTATTCACATGCTCCACTTCTCTTTTACTGCCCTCTTGGTGGGCAGTTTTGAAGCGTATGCCACGATACTTAGTTCTTCTGTAATTCATTCGTTGCTTGCTGCGCTGTAGCTAGTCTTATTTTTTCTGATAAAAAACAAAGATATTAAACATTTAAAGGGAACTCAAATCTTCAGGGAGAAAAATATAATGTATAAATTATGTTTTCATAAGAATCAATGTATACTAACTCAAAATATTTTTTAATAATTTAACATTATAGTTTGTATATATTTTCAAACAAATTTCTAATAAAAGCGTGCAAATTTTAATTTAATTATAAAAAGAGGAATAAAATTAGGAATCTCATTAATTATAAGTCATAACGACGAAGGGAAGACTTGAATTACAATTAACCCTCGTGAAGTTGAATGGTAGGAACGTAAGCATGATTTACCCTAGTACTCTTGATTACAATAAGAGAGGATAATGGCAATACCAAATTCTTCTTGTCGAGATCTTGTTCTGAATGATAACGGCAATACCAAATTCTTCTCGTGTCTAGATCTTGTTCTGAAACTATGGCCTGTGCTTTTAATATTTGTAGGGGAGAATTTACGGGACGGATCCTTTGTCTATTTTCCCCTGTCTTTATCATGTCCCGTGAATCTCAGTTATTTATTTATGCGAGATCTACATAAATAGATAGCTGAGATTTATGAGATAAGATAGGGACAGAAAAAAATAGACAGAAGATCCTACAAGAGAATTTACGGTCTCCATGCATATCCCGAAACCATCGTTGAAGTTATTAGCTATAAGAAAGTCTGAAACTTGGGCCTTTGGGAACTCAACATGATGAAAAAAGCTCAAGCTGTGTGGCAGCTTCTTATTTGACCTGAAGCTTGTTTTTTGGTACCTCAGAAAGGAATTCCAACTACAATTATTATCTATACAATACATGTGATTATGTTGCCTGATGAGAACTTCCAAGTCCACGTTCAATACTATATTCTATTCTATTATTTATTTTGGGAGGTTCCTGATCATCCCTGTAGCCTCTGATGTACGTATCCTGTTTTAATAGCACACTTTCTGTATTCAAGTTCTCCATTTCAAAAACTTAGCTTCATAAAACCTGTTCTAGTGTTGTTTTCTTTAGCGCGTCTTTTATAGGATGGTTTGTTTGTTGGTGGTGGAAAGCAAAAGCAAAGGCATGCCAACCCCACAAACAAAAGGAGGCGTATAGTCAAATCAGAACAGAAAGAGATGAGACAGTCTTTCTAAAAGTTTCATCCTTACAAATATTCACAACTTGTCTGCATTCACTTTCGACAAGTTTCTTGTCCGTTCAAAGTACCATACATATTGATATTTTACGAGCGATACTCTTCCTCTCCCTGTGAACTCGTGGCGGGGGAGAATACACAGTTACACAGACACACCATTCCGTTTAGGAAACTAACGTTCTGCCCCGAAGGGTGGCCCAATCGGGAGTCCCCCCAACCCTTGAAGAAATTGGAAATATATAAAATCAGTCCCTGGATACATTTATTAGAACTTTAATTTTAATAAATGAGGAAATATTATTATTTCATTATCGTAATGTTTAATTTGTATAATCAAATTATTTTAGGTTACTAAAAGTATTAAAGTGAAAAATTCAATAATATTAAACTCTTATTCCAGAGAAAATCTCATTCAATTGTGATATTGACATTTCATTTAAAAATAATAAATTTCACGATTCAAACAATTAGTCTGAACTTATTAGGATAATCATAATAAGTCTCAAATATTTGTAAATTAGTTGGTTCAAAATAACATTCAAACTAGAACTTAACATTAATTAATTGAATATAATAGGATTCCATATCAATTAAATTATAGCAATAAACTTAGTTAAAAAGATCAAATCATAAATTAAATAATTGAGATAGCTACAACTATTTAATTTAGTTTTCTTATTTCTCATAAGTTAAATATGCAAATTCATAAATAACCTATTTGTTACTTGTACTAATCTTTCATGATAATTACGGATCACTGAATTCATGGATAAATAGAGAATAATAAATATCAAATTAATTTGTCAGACTAATCAATATCAATTTTTCATGAAATATAAGAACACAAAATAAAAAAATGCTTGAATTAAAACAAGACTCTAAGTTTAGAACAAAACATCACAAGGTTACAACTAGAACTTTAAATCTCCTTAAAGTAGAGTATTCGAATTTAGTCACACATGACCATAGTTCAATACCAAAAATAGAAAAAAAAAGATAAAAGATGGAGAGAAAACTACAATGAAACAAAATAGAATGACGTGAAGAAGCGCTTTTTTTTATTTTGATGTGTATAAGTGTTAGACGTATTTTTCTCCTCTATTCCTACTCAAGACCTAGCCTCCTCCAATGTTGCCAAGATTCCTATCTAAACAAATCCAAATCCTTACATAATAAGGCTAGAAATAAGTTGCCTAAATGAATTCAAACTCTTGAGGTAAATCTAGCATTAGGTGTAATCTCACCTTACTCACTACAGTATTTTGTCCACTTTTTTCAATATATGTGATTTTAACTAATAATACTTTAATTTGATGCAATCTCCAATTGTCATCTCTTAAAATAAAATAAATATTAAATTTTCCATTTAAGCACTAAAATTAAATCAAAAAAAGTGATAGGTTCAATTAATATAACCAAATAACATCTTTAACAAATTCTCCCACACAAGACTTATGTTTGTCCTCAAGCATACATTAGAAAAGGAACTGTTCGAATAGCATCTACTAACATCACCGAAAACCTTGATTATCATGAGTTCTAGTCTTAATAAGAATGCTAGTTCTTACTATTCATATGTTATGATATGATATACCACACCAATTCGTTTCTTGTTTCTGATTCATCGACTTTTTTTTTCAGCAAGAAGAATAGGAAAGAAAAAATAAAAAAGAAAATAATATTATCCTTATAATAACCTCTTGTCTTCTTTCATGTTATCTATAAATATCCCACAAGCTAATATACATTAAAGCTTTAAGATAAAATAATATCTAAGAGAACAAGCACTCATAGGATAATTTTTAGAATGAAAATATAACATCTCATCAATTCCATCAAAATCAAATGACGTAAGACTGACACCCTCTCATGGATTTCGCTCTATACACTCAAAATGTTTAAAGTTCATTAAGCTCTTAAATCAAAGCATAGGAGTTATTTCCATAAACTTGGTCATAAAGTATATATCCACAACTAACCAAAAATGAAATTAATGCATAAATTAAAGGGACTTACTAAGGTTTATAATATAGCTTAAGTAAGATATGACAAAAAGAAGTTTTTAGGTTAAATAAATTAAAAAAAATTATTCAAATCATCCACGTAAGTTTTAACTCAATTTCGTCCAAAACTCACTTGATTTAAATAGCATCATTTTTAATCACCTCACCTTTTTTTCTTTTCTTTTCTTTTTTTCTTTTATATAATTTTATTTCTTTTTTAAACAAGAACATCATGGAGGAGATTTCTCTTCTTTTTTTATAGTTCTCCCCATTTTTATTAAAAAATTAAAAAAATCAAAACAATGCAACTTGAATCAACTAATTTACTTTTCATGGATCAAAATTCTATGTAAATAAGCTTGATACAATTCCTTCAATTTGAGGGCTCCAAATTAGTAAGGACATCAATAAAAAAAGGGCAAAAGTGGCTTATAACAAGGTTAGTATGCAAGGAAAAAAAAAGGTTAAGGCTCTCATTGGTTTTCTAGGGATAAAAATTAAAGTAGGCTTATCAAGATCAAAAATGGTTATCTTAAGTGCTCTTATAATCTTTATGCACAAATTCATCAAAAATGTAGTCTCAACATGTATTCAAAAACAAGTTTCTGCATAAACAAGCTATGTTTGATAACTCATAACAAAAAGAATTGTACAAACTCAAATGTGATGAATGCTCATAGACTTAACGCTCAAATAAGTATCAAAATGCATCAAGTCTTGCATACTTTCATTCAACAAAACAAATAAGATACTTGAAGTAATTTAATGAAAAACATTAATCATTTTTGTCTCTTTTAGGCATTATAACTTATACCAAAAATGTATCTTAACTTAAGGACTATCTATAAACAACAATCAGAAAATTTTGAGGATATCATGAGGAATAATTAATATATGAATCATAGTAATCACAAGTTCAAACACAAATCATAAAATACTCTCTCTCCCTCACACCTAAATCATACATTATTCCTAATGTATGCACAAGATGTAGCGCCCCCTTACCGTAGAGTACCCACCCGGGGGTGGGATGTTACACAAGATGCTCACATGAGACAGAAATAATCAACATAAAATAAAGCACAGAGTATAATACTCCTTTTAGTTGTGAGCATCTAAAACTAGATGCATCATGGTGTCGGTGGATATAAAGGTATCACCCCTATTAATTGGAGCAGAGCATCCAAATTCCTCTCTAGTTTAGAAATCTTATGTTCCAATCTCTCCAGCCAAAAATGATGTTTATGTCGAATTTGTATACCTGGATGATACAGAGGTTGTGGAACATTACGATCCTCTTATTGATTTGATGATGAACCTTATCAAAGGAGATAACATGATACAAAACAAAATCATATCTTTTGTTGCTCGAGCAACCTCATCCTACTCAAACAAGCCCTATCTAACAGTTCCATCTCACTGTCTATATGCATATCAGTGTCAGTCATATAAAAAAAAAGAGATTAATAACCAGATGAATAATAAGGGAACCAAGATATAAGCTCTTGTCAGAAGAGATAACAGTTTTAAACTATGTAGCCAACTAAACATCAATGTGACGTGTGCTCTATGTACCATACACCAAATAAAAAACAACTCAGCTTTATTACAAGTACACGTCATGGCCTTGTTGAATAATTAAAAGCCAAGAAATGCTGCATATAAATCCATTCAAGCTCATTAAGATCACCACCTTTATATTTATTTGAATGATAAACCAACGAGTCCAAAGACATTGATTTCCACAATCTAAAAGAATCAAAATCTCCATACTACAAAACATATTCTTTGTATCCAGTGGAATTAGCATATTCCTCATTTATCAATCCTAAGGCCAAATTAAATTTGGTGATGCTCTATTTAAATTCAACACTCATTAATCTATACTATACCACTTTGGGACTACGTAAAGAAAAATTATCCAATTTATCAAATTTGATGGTAGTATAAAACTTCCTAGTTAATTAAATAAATATCAGATAACAAATAAGCAGAAAATGTCTCCACCTTATATTAGTAATCAAATCATCAAAATTTTCTTTGATATACAATTCTTCTAAGGAAAGTTAATGCACATACTTACCCACATTAATATGTTTGTCAGGTTTTGATAGCCACATACCTTTGTTTTCTTTCTTTAGAGCTGAAAGTGAGATATCTGCAAAGATCCAACCCAACTAGTGGCAAGATAGATGTGTAGATATCGAAGCATGCTTCCTACTGGTACTTGTGGTAGGTCTAATGTCGGATTGATTTTTTACAGTTGGATTCACCTTAAACTTGCCTTTTGCCACTGTTTAATTAGTATCTTTTGAATGTCCCATAATTATGATAATTACAAATAAGAAAACTAATCCTAAAAATAACAAGAACAACCTTATAATTACTAAAATTAGAATTAAAATGAAAAATAATTAAAATTATTTAACAAAAAGAACTGAAATAAAACTAGAAAGTAAATGGGACGTCATTACAACAATTTGGAGAGCTGGGTTGCTTGGTGTGTTCTTAGGAGATTGGTGCATTGTTATTGGGTAAGTGGGAGTGTATGCCTACTACTTAGACGTGTAGCTCTCCTAGTACTGTGTGCAGCCAGAGCTGTTATATGGTGCAGTATGGGGGTATGGTGTTGGTGGCGTGTGTTGTGAAAAACTTATGTGTGGGCTGCTTTGAATGTTGGACGTGTAGACCTGTCACTGGACACATAGGGATGGCAATAGGTCTAGCCGGGCCTAGGCCACCCCTAGCTCGACCCCATGGGCTAGTGGTTTGTGGCCCAGATCGTCAGCTAGGGCCAAAGTTAGGTAGGGCCATATTTCCCATCCCTATAGACACCCGTTGAAGACTCCGGTTCATGCGGCTTGTGGCATTATGGCATTGTGGACCTACATCAGGTAAAGCAGCTACGTTGTAGTGCGCTTGGGTTGAGAAGCGCGTTGCACTTACGTTGAGTGTGTGCCTGCTAGTGGTCTAATGTTATGGATGTTTGGTGTTGTGTGACAATGAGACTAGGACGGGTGGGCTTCTTGAAGTTAGCAGTGCATTGTGCCTGAAACAAAACAAAACAAATTAGGGTTTTGTGTTTCAATTTTGTTTTGTTTTTATTATTTTTAATTATTTTTTAAAATTATTTATATCATCATTTTGTTTTCTATTTTTATCTCTTTTATTTATTTTTAATATCTAAATTAAAGTTATTTATTTATTTATTTTAAAAACACAATTTCTTTAAAAATAAAACAAATCATTAACAACGATATAAATAATTTTTTAAAAATAACGATTAAAAATTAATCAAAAACAAAACAAAATTCAATCACAAAACCCTATCTTGTTTTGTTTATCATGCCTTATGGTTGCTAATATTTTGAAAATTTGGAGTTCCATTCTAGAAATTTGAATCACATATGGTGAGATCTCGTCTTATGAGTTTTAATATTCTAAAATTTTGGTAAGGTGTGATCAGCCTTATGAATTTTATTATTCTAAAATTTTGGGTCTTTTATCCCGACAACTGAATTATATGAGGCGTGATCTCACCGTATGAATTTTAGTATTTTGGAATTTTTAGACCTAATTCTCCATTAAGCCGATAAACTAACTTCTAAAAAACAAGCAAATGAAAACTATATATAACTAAAACATAATTAATAAAAACTATCATGTCTTGTGTTGCCTTCTAAAAAGTACAATTATTTAACGTCATCATGCTCATCAGAACTTTTTTTCTCAAACTTCGACGTATTAGGGAAGTGTCAAATCAATATCCACCACACTTGAAATCATCATCTCCTCATAAAATGGTTTCAATCTATGTCCATTCACCTTAAAAATCTTCCTAGTATCTAAACTTTTTTATTTCCACTACACCATGAGGAAGTGTATTAGAGACAATAAAAGGGCCAAGTCATCTAGAACGTAACTTACCTAGTATAAGCTTTAATCGAGAATTATATAATAACACTTTTTTCCACCTCAAATTGCTTCCTCAAGATCATATTATCATAGAACAATTTGGTTTTCTCTTTGTAGATTCTCGAATTCTTGTAAGCATCCAACCTTAATTCCTTTAGCTCTTGCAATTGCACCTCCCTAGCTTTTTTCAAATTCATGTTACAAGGTTACACCGCACAATAAGCTTTATGTTCAATATCCACCCATAAATGACAAGCTTTACTAAAAACCAATCAATAAAGAGATATTCCTATTGGTGTTTTGTAGGTTGTACAGTATGACCAAAGAGCATTTTTTAGACGTAAACTTAAATCTTTTCATCCCAGCTTCACCATCTTTTCTAGAATAAATTTCACTTATTTATTTGATACTTTTGTTTGCCTATTCATTTGTGGATGTTATGTAGTAGCTACACGATGATGCACTGCATACTTTTTTAAACAACGCAATCATTGCTCTATTTCAAAAGTAGTTTCCTTGATTACTAACAATGGCTCGTGGAACTCCAAATGTATTGAAAATATTATACTTTATAAAACCCATAATAACTGTATAATCATCAGTCTTAGTGGCTTTTGCTACCACCTACTGTAAGACGTAATCAACAGCCAAAAGTATGTAAGAAAAACCATGAGATGGAGGAAAAGGGCGTATAAAATTAATGCCTTATACATTAATACCTCAACTATAAGAATTGGGGTTTGAGGCATCTCATTTCTATGAGATAATGTGCCTTTCTTTTGGCATTTGTCACAAATTTTACAAAACACATAGCCATCTCTAAACAAAGTCTCCCAATGCAAATCACCATCCAAAACTTTTGTAGCAATTCGTTTAGGACCAAAGTAACCACTACATGCATAATTGTGACAAAATACACAATATCCATATGATAAATAGAGTGAAAATCATTAGGGTACTTTATTGCTTCAAAAATATTGAACTTCCATATCTCTCCATCAAACTTAACAAAAAGAGTACTCTTATCCACATTAATTTTTGTCTTTGTTGTCTTCATAAATGACCTTCCAAACAAATTTGAAGTTGAATGTTCAACATTTTCTCCATCCATTCTGGAGATGTAAAGGTCCATTAGAAATATCAAACTGTAAACTTGGACTAAAACATCCTTTATAACACCAATAGGATGCATATAAGAATGATCAACTAGCTGAACAATCACATTAGTTTCTTACAGAGAATGCAGAACTAAAGCTCGGTAAATTGAGTATGGCATGAAATTAATAGATCCAACTTTATTAAGGTTTCTAGGATTTCTCTTTCATATTTCTCTTCTTTTTATTTATCCAATCTACAAGGAAAAAGAGGTACACATGCATTAGTTGATATCGGTGAAGATAAATCTTCTTTTACCTTTACTGTTTCTTGAGTTGGAGCTTATCTTTTTTTTTCTCCTTTGTCATGCTTTTCTATCTCTCTATTGGTAAGGAATATCCATATTGAATTTCCTTCCTAATTCTCAATGTCATTGCACTCACATTCTCTTTAGGATTCACCACCATTTATGAATATAATTTTACCAATGCTTGTGCTTCCAATTTACTAATTGAGGTGGCTAATTAAGTGATCTGATTTTCCAAGTTCTAAAGATTTGCTCTTGTTTCCTCTTAAAATTGTTGAGTATTAGTAGCAAGTGACTTAACAATTTCATCCAAAGACATACCCAAATTTAAAGATTGATATTGAGCACATATAGTTTGATAGATGGATATTTGACTATATTTTACCATCTATATTTGATGTATTTTGCTTGATATTTTATACTTTTATTGTATATTTGGTACTAATTTGCTCCAAATGTGTTTAAAGGTGATAATTGCCTTCATGGACTTAAAGGAGAGGAATTTAGACCCAAAAAATGGCTTAAAATAGGAAATCAGCAATCTGGAAAGAGTGCACGGCCATGCACTTTCATGATATCCGGCTATTTCCAATTATGCACGTTCCTTTACACGATCGTACATAACCCAAAACCTAGATTTTCATATAAAAGTGATGTTTTAGAGGTAAATCAAAGAGGATAGTCACCAGTATTGTTCTGGGCAGTTCAAAGACGATTCTAGAGGCTATTTGGAGCTTAATGAGCAGAAGACATGGGATTTTTAAAGGTAGATCCATCAGAACATAAGATCGGACGTCTACGTTGACATAATACATGAAAGAGAACAATCAAGGAGATTTAGAATTATGATTCTGAAGTTTTCTATTCTGTTTTATTTTTATAATTATATGATTTCATGTTTGAAGATGTATAGCCAAATTCTCTATTAGTATCTAAGTCAGATGAACCCTAGTTGAATACTTTGACCTGTTTTGATTCTTCTATTATTGCAATTGTGGTTGTTGATTATTGAGATCCAATTATTCATTTAATTTATTATCTATTAATCAAATTACAGCGATTGAGAAATCCTAGGTTTAAATAGATCTACAATAATTGGAAAGAGTTTATTACAATCCTAGATATAGGACGATATAAATCTTCTATATTATAGTCAAACCTAATAAAGGGATTCATAATATAGTAACGCAATCCTATAAGTTTTGACATAAGTAATTCAGTTAGAGACCTTAGGATTAGTTGTTAATAGACTCAAGGTCAGCTACTACCTTAGGAATCTCCAAGGTCCAATTATTCAACAACATAATTGCATGACTAATCAATCGGTTAAGTGTTTAAGGGGATTCGAAGCCTAGGTACTAATTATCTAATATTAGTAATTAATTTATTTTTGTCAATTCTTTGCTTTAAATAGTGTTGTTTGTTTACTTTAATTGTTTAATTTTAATTTCATTAATTCAACCACAATCAATCTGTAGGCTAGATAATAGAATAATAGTAATTACTAGTACTTACTGTCCTCATAAGATCGACCTATATTTGCTGGTACTAGCTACAACTACGTCGTACACTTGCAGTATGAAATATCAGCCACTCACAAAACAATCCAATCATAAATGTTTAAGGTTGTCTATTTGATTATGAGGTTAGTATCATTATTACCCTCCTTAATTCCTATAACCAAAATTCAGATGATCCTTCCATCCCATATTATAACGATTAGAATAAAGGTCATATTTCTGTTGAAGTTAACCAAGAAATCCACCCATTGCATTAGCTTTTTGAAGGGAGACTTGTTGTAATGTAGGGCATATATCTGTAGGATGTCCAGGAAATGAGCATATTTCGCACACTCGAGCTGATTATAATTGACCTTCAGTAATTTGACAAACTAGAGCAATTAAATTCAAAATTTTATCCTCAAGGTTAGCATTACTTACCTCATTTAGGTGCTTAACAACTTCTTCCATCCTTATCCCTATTCGTTAAAAATTTTCGACCATATTTGAAATTAATTACCTAAATGCTTCTAGTGTCTTATTTATCAAAGCTCCTCTACTAGCTACATCTACCATACTCTTATCTATTGGTAATAACCCTTTATGAAAATATTAAATCAAAAGTTGGTTAGGAATTTGATAATGCAGGCAGCTAGCGTATAACCCTTTAAACCTCTGCTAATATTTATATAATGTTTCTTTGGTGAATTGTCTTATCTCACATATCTCATTTCTAATATTGGTTGCTCATGATGCATGAAATAACTTCTCCAAAAACAACCTTATCATCCCATTCTATATTATCACTTAGCTAATGGGAAGATAATATAACCAATCCTTTGTCTTCTCTTTTAATAAAAATAGAAAGGCTTTGAGATTAATTTCCACTTCTATTACTCCTTGTGGCTTCATTATAGAGCAAATAACATGAAATTCTTTCAAATATTTATGTGGATCTTCACCTGAAAGACCACAAAAAAGGGAGTAAGTGAATCAAACCATACTTCAATTTGAAATCTACCTTAATATTTGGATATCTTATACATAAGTGTTGTTGAGTCAAATTTGGTGTCACTAACTCCTTCAATATTCTAGTGTTAGGATTTTCCCTCTTTTCTTCAACTTCTTAGAAATTAGAATCTTCACCAATTGTTAGCTATATCTTAACTTTCACTTCTGGAGGTGAATGACCTCTTCTTTGCTTAGTCTCTTTCCTTAAAAGACTTGCCATCTTCTAAATTTCCGGTTTATATTACAATTCACCTGTATGAGAAGAACGAGTCATACAAGACAAGAGATTAGCAATCAATTGTAAAATAATGCAAAGAAACTAAAACAGTTCTCCAACAATGACGTCAAAATTTTAGTCAACTAGTTGAAGCCCTCGAAATTAATTCTGATTCACTAAACTTTTGTAGTAAATGTGGAACCATGTCAAATCCTAAAAAAAACTCAAAAGTAGTTTCTTAATTTCAATTGATAGAACAAAATGGAGGATTAATGATTAATTAACTAAATTTAACAAGGAATAAAAATAAATTAACTAAATATTAAAGTAAAAAAATTCAATGGTAGTTAACTCTGATTCTAGGGAAAGATCTCATTCAATTATAACATTGATCATTAGTCTAAAAAGAATAATTTTCACAATTCAAGCAGTTAGTCCAAAACCTATTAGGATTGCCATAAGAAATCAAATTTTCCTAAATTAATTGGTTCAAGCCCATCATCTAAACCAAAACTTACCGTAAATTAATTGGGTATGATAACACTCCATATCAATTAAATGATAGTGATAAACTTAGTGAAACAGATTAAACCCTAAATTAAATAATTGAGATAGCTATAACTATTTAATTTAGTTTTCTTATTTCTCACAAGTTAAATATGCAAATTCATAAATAACTTATTTACTACTTGTATCATAATCCTTCATGACAATTATGAATCACTAAATTCATATATTGCTATAGAATAATCAACATCAAATTAATTTATCAGATTAATCAATATTAATTACTCATGAAATATAAGAACATAAAACAAGAAATACTTTAATTAAAACAAGAATCTAAGTTTAGAACAAAACCTCAGGTTACAACTAGGGTTCTGAATCTCCGTGAATTAAAATACTCAAATTTATATAGCTATAGTTCAGTACCAAAATAGAAGTTGAAAGACGAAGAGGAAATGAAATAAAATGATGTGTAGAAATGTTGGATGTGATTTTCTCCTATATTCCTACTCAAAACCTAGCTTCCTCCTATCTTGCCCAGATCCATATCTAAACAAACCAAAATCCATATATAATAAGGCTAAAAACAAGTTTCCTAATTGAATTCGAACTCTTGAGGTAAATCAGGCATTATGAATGATCTCACATTGTCCACTACAGTAATTTGTCCACTTTTTCCAAAATTCGTGATTTTAACCAATAATGCTATAATTTGATGCAATTCCACTTTTCATCTCTTAAAATAAAATAAATTTTAATTTTCTCATTTGAGCACCAAAATTAAACTTATAAAAAAAAGAGATAGATTCAATTAACATAACTAAATAACATCTTATAAGTTTCAAATCAAAATTTGGATATGTATGTATGTATGTATGTATGTATGTATGTATGTATGTATCTATCTATCTATCTACCTACCTACGTACGTACATACGTACATATGTATTTGGTGACAAAATGTTAAATATATAAAGCCATTTTTAGCTTAACTAGTTGAAGTGATTAGTAACATGAGAATCTTTTTTTAATGAGATTTCTAAGAATAAAGATCAATCTTTTTCTTCAGAATCATTTTCCCTTTTCTTTTCATAAAGAAAGAGTTCGGGTTTTTCATTATCTATATGAGAGATTGGAATCAGACAATCCAATATTGCTTAGTGACTCCAAAAGCAAAGCAAACCTCGAATACATATATATTAACTTAGCTTAAGTATTCAGGTAGATTAGTGATGGAGAAATTCATATGTTGAAAATTCAGGTTTGAACTTTTAATTAAGGAGAAAGTTATGCTTCCATTTAATGTTTTAAACTACTTTTCTTTAAAGGACAAAGAAAGCAAAGTTTGCTGATATTTGAATTTAAGAAATATAAAACCTCATTTCATGTTGCATTTGAAAGCCAAATAATCATAAATTTATGGATTCACCCAGGATAATTCCCTTTTCTTTTCATGTAAAAATGTTAATTAGTTGATCACTTTCTAAATGACATGCAAGAAAGGTAAAATGTGTAATTAAACTTAATGAATGAACTGTTTATATTGATATATGGTTATAGCAAATTTACTTAAATAATTTTATCTAATTTATGAAGATTCAGTTAAACGATCTTTAACTTACATCTATTTTTTAAATTTCTTATAAAATTTTGCTATTATTTTCTTAATAAGAGAAAAGGGAAATTTGTATATATGTCTTCTTTCGAGTGAAAAAAAAAATCTTACATGTCTTTCTCTTTTAGAATGAAAAATAATTATTTACATATCTTTTTATTAAGGGTAAAAAGGAATTTATTACTCTTTAAATTTATATCTTATTCCCTTAAATACAACCTAAAAATTTCCTCGTTGATCACATAATTATTAGGTGATAAGAAAAGCACAACTCTTTAAAAGATCAACCAAAGACCAATAACAACACACTCCTAACAAGATTAATCCACAAATATTAGTATGACAATAAGAACATAATAAAGAAGCAAACACTAAGATTTATGTGGAACCCCTTCCAACATAAAGCAAAAAATCATGGATCAACTGACAAGCAAATCCATTAAGCTTAAATAACAAAGTTTAATCCTAAAGTTGATATGTCAACTAACAAACTCTCAAACCAATCAAAAAAAGATGAGAATCTTATACTACTTGCTCTCTCTCTCTTTTTCTTCCCTTTTTTGTGTTTTGGCCATCATTTAATGATTGAACCTATGTATTTTGCTTTTTTATATCTCGAAATCGGTTTTGTTTGCATCATACATGATCACTTATATGGTTGTGTAAGTGATTTTTTCTCTTCTAATGTCACCTAAGTCACTGATGTACATGGTTACAATGCTATATACGATTTCTCACACATTCGTGTATGTCATAAATACATGTGTGTAGATGATCGTGTATGTCTTCTCCTTCACAACTTTCTTCACATAGTTCCAAAGACTTACACGATTGATCGATACAGTTGTGTAAGTGAAGGACACGAGCATATAGCAACCTACACAATAGTATCTAACCAAAAGGGTTTCATCTAACTTTCACTGGTCTTGTCTTCACTTATTTGTCATTCCTACGACCCATAAGAGTGTCAACAATCACCAAAAGTATCAAAGTAGGGCTAGATACTCATCAATCTCCCCCTTCAACCCATTAATAAGGAAGACATGTTATGCTTCAACAACTACTTAAGAGACATCTTGATAAGCTTACTACATAACTTATGCTTGCTTCAGGGAATCGCTTTAGTCAACATATTAGCACCATTGAAGTCTATATGAACCTTCTTCAACATCAATTATGGCTCCTCAATCATAGACCTTAACCAATAATATTTGACATCTATGTGCTTTGTATGGAAATGATACATAATATTTTTTCTCAAGTCAATAATACTTTGACTATCACAGTACCCTACATAGTCTTCTTGCTTCACATCCAACTCTTGAAGGAATCTTTCTAACCAAAACATCTTCTTACTAGCTTCCACTATAACTACATACTCTGCTTCAATCGTAGATAAAGATACACATTTTAGCTTGGATTGCTATGAAATGGCTTCCCCTGTAAACTTGAACAGAAAACCTGAAGTAAATTTTCTTCCATCAATATCTTCAACCATATTTGCATTAGTATAACCTTTTAGAATTGGCTCACCATCACCAAAACACAAACACCACTTCAAAGTAACTCTCAAGTATCTTAAAATCAATTTCACCACTTCTTAGTGAACCTTTCCTAGATAAGACAAGAATCTGCTTACTAACCCAACAATCTGAGTAATATCTAGCCTTGTACACACTATAGTATACATTAGAGACCTTACTATAGATGAATATACAATAGAAGACATATCATTTTTATATTTTTTATTGAGGGACATGCATGCTTGCTCAGTTTTAAGTGAGGTGCTAGTGGTATACCTCATATTGAACCTTTATAACACCTGTTTAATATACTTTTACTGTGACAACCAAAATTTCTCTCTCTTTCTATAACGAGTTATTTCCATGCCTAAAATTTACTTTGCAGGTCTTAAATCTTTCATATCAAAAGATTTAGATAAATCCTCCTTCAACTTTTGGATTCTTCTAACATCTCGACCTATAATCAACATATAGAAGAAGAATGATGACTTGAATCTATGAACTTCTTAAATACTCACAAGCATTGGCATAAGTTTTTTTGTAACCATAATTCGTCTAAAGGAACTGAACTTTCGATACCACTACCTTGGAGTTGGTTTTAACCTATATAAGCTTTTCTTCAACTTATAGATTATATTCTCTTTATCTTTAGCTTTAAAGCCTACTGCTACTCCATATATATCTCCTCTTCCAAATCTCCATATAAGAAGGTTGTAATAACATCCAACTGCTCAAGTTCAAGATCTAAGTAGGCAGTTAAACCCAAAACTATTTGAATTTGGGATCATGTTGACCATTGGTGAGAAGATTTCATCAAAATATATTCTCTTCTTTTGACTGAACATTTTCACCACTAGCCTTGCCTTATGTTTCACCACCTTGTCACCATCTTTTTTTATCTTGAACACCCATTTATTTTTCAATGCCTTTTTTTCCTTTTAGAAGCTTCACAAGCTTATATGTATCATTCTTCTTTAAAGAGTTAGTCGCTCCTTTATAGCTGTGAGCCAAAGATCTTTGTCATCACAAGATGCAACTTCTTGCACTATTCTCAGGCTCCCCCTCAGTAATACCTAACAAATATTCTAAACTTAGATATTTTATAGAAAGCCTTTCTCCCATGTCAACCTTCAAAGTTGTATATCACTAGCTATTGGATCCAGTTGTTCCCCTTGCTTATCAGCCTCAATAATTTCATCTTTAGCACTATCCGAATGTGCTTCATATAGCTCATTAATATCAGGTTGTATTTGATCATTATCAATGTGTGTTTGGTTACACAGTTCCTCTCCTTCACCTGTAGACTACTCAATAGCAAGAGAAATTGGAGAAAAGTTAACTACATCGTAAAATGAGCTACCTCAAGTAATCTTATCTCCTCTCAAAAGATCAGCACCTCTCTCGTGCTCCTGGAATACCACATCACTGCTCCTGACCACTTTTTGCTTCTTTGAGTCATAAAACTAGAGTCAAATTGTTTATCACCATAGCCAACAAAGATGCAAGGTATTGCCTTTGATTCAAGCTTCTATCTCTAATCCTTTAGTACATGTCTAAATACCTTATAGCTGAAATCTGTTAGATGATGATATGTAGGATCTCTACCAATTTATGCACTTGGTTGATCAAATAGTCTATAGTTCAAATTACTTTACCTAAAAATGTCTTTGGCATCTTTTACATTCTGAGTATGCAATAAACATTCTCCACAATTGTTCTGTTCATCCTCTCAGTAACATCATTATGCTATGGAGTATCAAGTTTAGTCTTCTCATGTCTAATGTTATGCGTTGTATAGTATTCTTCGAATACCTTAGAACTATACTCCACTCCATTATCTATTCGCAGACACTTCAGCTTCCTTTTAGCTTCCCTTTCTACCATAATATAAAACTTCTGGAAAGTTTCAAACACTTGACTTTTGGCTTTCAACGTACATACCTAAGTCTTCCTCGAAGCATCATCAGTGACTGCAACAAAATATTTTTTACCTCCTAGTGACTCCTCCTCAATAAGGCTATACAAATCTAAATGCACCAACACTAATAATTCCTTCATCCTTATAAATTATCCATTGAAATAGACTCTACGCTACTTTCATACCAAATAATGATCATAAGGATTAAGGGATAAAATGTTTTTGACTAGGATAAGGGATTTACCATCCAACAACTTTATTCATTTCTCGCTTATGTGCCACAATTGTCGATGTTACAAATTTTGAGAAGTTTCCTCTTCAACCGTGTATCTTTCTCCACCATCACACACCTTCAAGTATGTATTGTACAATGTGCAACATAGCTCTCCTTGAGTAGCAATCATTGCTCTCTTAGATAGTTTCCACTTCCTATCCTATAAAGTGTCCTTGAATCCTTCTCGATTTAACACATTTGTCAACAACAAATTTAGCCTTAAATCGAGAATGTGTCGTACATCTCTCAAGGTCATCAAACATCTGACATTTATTTGAACTTAGATATCACCCATACCGATAATCTTAGCAAAATTTTGATTACTAATCTTTATGCTCCCAAAGTCTTTGCTCTTATAGTTTGAGAAGTACTCTACTTTTGCAACACAATGATATGAAGCTCTCGTGCCAATCAGCCACTCAGAACTCGAACTACTGACATGAAAGCAATCACTTGTTGCACAAACTGGGGACACCTCATCATCTGTGCTTGAAGCAGTTGTAGTTGTACTTTTATCATCTCCATCATTTTGATGTTCTTTTTTTTTCTGATCCCTCTTTAATTATAGTAATACTTCTTTATGTGTGTAATAATGGCATGTCTTCACGTCTTTGTCACCTCTAGACTTTGATTAATTCTTAGACTTACCCACTCTTTGGGACCCCTGCTCTTACTCCTTATCTTGGTTTCCGCAAAGAAAGCCTACACATTGTTAACTCCCATCTCTTTTCTTTTTATTTCTTCATTAAACATACTCTCTTCATTTATATCCAAAGAGAGCACATCCTCAGGAGCTGAATTGCTAATCGTCACCACCAACGTCTCCCAACTATCTGACAACTAACTCAACAAAAACAAGGCTTGAAGTTCGTCATCAAAAATGATCTTAATTGGTGTATGCTTGTTGATTATATCCTATAAATCACTCAGATGGTCCGACACAGACCTAACTTTCAGCTTTAAGTTTACAAGCATTTTAATCAAAAAAGTCTTAGTATGGGCAGTCTTCCTTTCACAAAGTCCTTCTAGCTTTTTTCACAGCTCCAAAGGATTCATTTTTTAAGACACATAGTTGAATATACCAATATCAATTCGTTGTCAAATCATGCCTGGAGTTTTCCTCCTCATCTTCTCTTATTCTTTATGTAACATCTTTTGATTTTTTGAAGAAACATCATCTTTTACACCTTTGTCCATATCAATAGGATCAAAAAGATTCTTGCAATACGGAAGGTCATCTATCATGGGCCTACAAATAGAGTAATTTGTTGATGTCAACTTGACCATAGACTTCTTTCCACCTTCCATCACGATAACTCCGATACCATTTGTTGATGATAAGAAAAACACAACTTGTTTAAAGATCAACCAAAGAGAAACAACAATACACTCTTATAAAGTTTAATAAGAAAATATTAGTTTCGAAAATAAGAAACGTAATAACGAAGCAAACACTGGGATTTATATGGAAAGCCTTCCAATGTAGAGGGAAAAACTACAGGACAAACCGACAAGTAAATTCACTAAGCTTAAATAAGGATTTACAAAGTTTAATATCACACCCTACTACTACAAGTTATCTCATAAAGTTATAGAATTGAAACTCAAAGTTATTATGTCAATCAACAAACTCTTAAACCAATCCCAAAAATAAAATAAAATAAGATGAGAGTCCTATAGAACTTGCTCTCTCTCTGTTTTCATCCCTTTTTGGTATTTTGGTTACTACTTAATGATTGAATCTATGTCTTTTCCTTTTTTATATCCCAAAATAGGTTTTCTACATCATATATGGTCACCTACATGGTTATGTAAACAACTATGTCTCTTTCAACGTTAGTTAACTTGTAGATGTACATAGTTACAGAGAACTACACAGTCGTCATACATAATTGTGAATATCATAAACACGAGCATATACACGATTGTGTGTATCTTCACCCTTTACATCTTTCTTCACACGATTCTAGAGACTTACACGGTTGATCCACATGGTTGTGCAAGTAAAGGACACGGGCATTTAGTACCCTACACGACCATGTCTCCCCTAGAAGAGTTTCAGCTAATCGTCATTCGTCTTGTCTTCACTCATTCCTACGAATCATAAAAGTGTTAACACTCACCAAAAGACTCAAAATAGGGCTAGACACTCAACAATCTCCCCCTCCAACTCAATTATGGGAAAGAAATGTTATGCTTTAACAATTACTTAAGAGGCATTCGAACAAGTAGAATAATCCCACATCGGAAAGAGATCTAAGGATAAAGTGAGTCATATACAAAGATATGACTCATAACCCATTAACTTAAAATTTTGGATTTGAATATGATGTCAAATTTTAGATTGGGATATGATGCCCTGATTGTATATAAGCTTACTTGGAGTCAATCTAATTTCTCCCTATGCCTTCTCAGAACGCTTAAAAATTCTCATATCAACAATTATTGAACTCATGAAAAAGCTTATATTGTATCTTGGCTTCGCATAATAAGGATTTCTGTGAAAATAATTTGACACAATTTTAGTAAAAAAATATTTTAATATGAGATAATATTTTAATTTTTTTAGATAATTTTGAATAATAAGACTAGTTTTAAAATAAATAAAATCAGGAAAAAAAACTTGTATCTTTATAAAACAAAACGCAAATGTATGCTAATTTAGAAAATCTTAGAAATAAAATTTCACAAAATCTCAAGTTTGATTAATCTGGAAATGGTTGTACAAAGAATGTTATTAATTGGGACCAGATAAAGTGCCAACTTGACGAAGCCAATTGTTAGAGCATAAAGTACGCAGTTAATTAACTCTCGAATTACTCTTCTGAAAGTAATTTTGATTATAATCAGCCAAAGAAATTCATTGCAACCTTCCACTTCGAAAATTATTCTAACCTTTAATCATTACGGACGAAGCCAAGAATAAAAGAAAGAATAGGCATACAAGTTCATAAAATGGATTAATTTGCATTAATCAAATACTACTTTCGTAAGGATCTAATTCATTTCTTCGTCTCAAATTTAAATAATTATAATTATTTAAAATTATTAATTTTAATTAAATATAATTTATTTAAATTAAATATATGAGTTAAATTGAATTATCATATTAATTATATTTAACTAATTTATGTATAATATTCATATTCTATTTATTTTGTCTTTTTTAATTAAAATCTTAAAAAGGAAATTTTAGGAAAATTTTAAAATAAAAAAAGGTTTCTAACAGAACTAGTGTTTACACCTCTACAGGAAACAGCGTGCTAGTGAATAGCACGAGTGTCCTTTTTGTCCACAGGACATGTCTATTCGTACACTTGTGTAGGGAAATAGCCCTCGTCAAAAGCTTTAAATTTATTACCCTAGTTATTTAGATCAAATATAAACAAATAATTTATCTTTTTAGGCTTAACAAAAATTAAAAATTAGAAAACTCCTACTAAAATTTTTAGTTCTATAAATAATATGAACAGCATATGCCGAGATCAAATATCTAAAAAATAGTATTAAAAATAAAAAGATTAATGGCTCTTCGACTTCATAAGTAGTGTCTTTTAAATAGTGATATTTTCATTTTATTTTTAAATTATTTAAAATGTTAAGATATTAGAAAATTTTGAATATCTAATGATTATTTAATTTGAATCATTTTTAAATTCACGTTGATTCTTTGAATAGTATAATTTAAATATAATTCAATGAGTATAATTTAAATATAATTCACCTATATAGTTAAAAACTGATTATCTATTTTAATAAATCTGATCTTATCATATTTTATTAAATTTCATTGACGTGTGTATATATATATATATGGAGATCACACAAATATATTGACAATATCTAAAAAAGAAAAGGGCAAGATTAAATCATATATAATCTTTTAAACAGTTCTAAAATATATAGATAAAGATGAGTTGAAATTGAACAAGAATAACAAAATTAATCCGGTCTTATATATAATCATGGAAAGAGAGAAAATTTTGTTGAAGGGCTTTCAAGTCAAAGATTTGGCTTCATACCCTTTTCCACTTTACAGATTTACTAATCACATCTGCTGAACTAATTAGGATTCTAGTGTTGGTGTCTGGGGATACACATCCACTATTATCAATCATCACTAATGATTTGATTACTTTCAGGCACAGAAAATCTACAACAGAAGATCAGGTGCCCCCACTTAACAATTAAACTTAAACACAAACGATCTTTTGTGAATTCGTATTGTAAAACATCAATACTGATCCATGAATACCAAGTATAAGTGGTACAATTTTATAACGCTTTTTATTTTGTCTGTCCAAATCAATGGACCTAAATTCCAGTTTTCTATAAAGTTGAGTTATGATTTAGCACCTACTTCACATTTAATTCAGTATCCCAACTAATATGTTTGTGGGGTCTCATAAATTGGCAACTTATTACTGTTTCAACGAATGTTATGAATACCGAACTGAACTTAATACCGGATTGAATTTTGGAACGGAACTGTACCGGTACCGGTCAGTACCGGATATCATTTCAGAGAATTTTTTTAAATTATAAAATAGTCCCTAAAATTTTTGAAATTTACAAAATAGTCCATTCGGTATTTCAAATTTTCAATTCACCTCCAAAATTCAAATCTAATTTCTTTTCAACGTTCACAAAACTCATTCATGATTTAACTTCAATATCCATTCCTAGCCGAAATCCAACATCCACGCAAATTTTTTTAACCAAATCCACCATCCAATCTAACACTGTATGTTCACAAACACAACACAAATGTTTTACCCAAATCCACCATCCAATCCACCATCATCCAACGACCAACACAATCAAAGATTCAAAATATCATGAAAAATGAAAAAAAATAGAAAAGCATACACCCAAACAATCGGGTCTAAGGGGTTGACGTCGGGTCGCGTCTTGGTGGTGCGTCTGAGGTGCGACGGACGGTACCGTGTGGCTGGGACGGTCGGCGACAACGTGCTACGGAGGAAGGAGGATCGAAGGAGTGATGGTTGAGGTCAAAGGAAGAGAGAGAGATCGTGAGCCGCGGGGAGTGATGGCTGAGGAAGGACGAACCAGCGATCGAAGGAAGGAGGAGACGTCGACAGCGAGCCGACGAGGAAGAGACGGATACTTCGCGGGGAGAGAGAGAGATCGCCAAAGAAGAGAGAGATCGCCAGAGAAGAGAGAGGAGTAGAGAAGCCGTAGAAGAATCGCGAAAGGGGGGGGGGGGGCGGGGTTAATTAGGATTTAGTTTTGGAAAGTGCAACCAAA
>JAOQMQ010000007.1:12163076-12175544 GCA_027563845.1 Erythroxylum subrotundum | reverse complement strand
AACAATGACTCATGCTTGCAATTGGTTCTCTAATTTCCTTCATGGGCTTCAGGTCATCTTAATGCACTTGCTGGACGTCATTTGATCCTCACTGGACGAGTTGAAGCCTGTTGCTCCAGATCTATATTCAACAACGGCCTTCTCATTACTAGCTATTGATCCCCCATTTATCTACTCGTAACAAAAACCTTAGAAAGTCTCTTTAAGTTCCGAGAAAAGTGAGACAAACATCATTCGTTACATGCCACTTTAACCGACCAACTGATTTTGAAACCTAAGCAAATTTATCTGTTAGTGCAACTAGCACTAGCACTAGCACTAGCAATGGCTGATAGATATCCAAAAAGGTCCTAGTCTCCGTCATCAATCAATTGGTTTATTTTCTGGCTATGTATGCTATCTGCTAATTAAGGACCACCCCACAGCAAACAAAAGCAGTTAACAGTTGATGATAGAAATGGTAAAGGAGAGAGAAAACAAAACCAGACTGCGTAATAACGTCTAAGTCAACACGTCACCCCTATGTCCAAACTTTGAGTGCTTTACTGTTTTTCTCAACTGATTGCGGTTCAAGCATTGACGTCTTCACACACATGAATGCTGCAAGCCACAGGTTCTGCAAATAAAATAATGGCCGTTCTGCAATAGCCTCCTGTTCTTGCATTTTTATATAGAATTCTAGAATAAGATTCAAGACAACCATACTATATGATGCGGATGATGTGCTAGTATAACAAATCGAAGCGAAATAAATGCTATATGTGAGGATGGGAATTCTATTACGTATTATATGAATTTGTCTTCCTACTTCTAGTTTGCTTTCAGATTTGAGGAACCTGGGAATTAGCGATTGTGAACTTGACACGCTATATATGCTCGTTAATTAAGATTGAAAACGCAGATGCATTTTGATCGTTATGTGGAAGAAAGCCTTAGTCTGCAAAATTTAAACGACACAGCAATCGAGTAGACTATAATCCATTCAAACTCCGGATTAGATGTCAGAACATAACTGGGTGATACTTGAATATATAAGAAAATATGGGTTATTACACTTGACACGCCGAGTGAGAAAAGAAATGAGTGAAGGATCATAATTATACACAAAGATGCACTAAAAAAACATCCCAATTTCCCTGTTGAACATCAAAAGGATTGAAAGATAGAGAAAGCTGGAAGATATGATGGGATTAAAACATACGAGCTGTTGAGTCTACATATAGTATAAACGACGATATGCATACATCGATGACAGTAACAATAACCATTATTCCAAAAGTAGATTTAAGAAGCGAAGACACATATTGGAGACAGGAAATAATCACTAGTGAGGACGAACATAGCAGGTTAGACAATATTCTTGATGAGTGCTTGCCGATTCATCGGAAAATAATTATTCTTCAATTGCCAATTCATCAATCATCTTACCACGGCAAAGCGGACAGAAAGCCGGAATTTCCGAACACTTGCGAGGCAGAATTATGTTGGCAGAGCTAAGACGGTTCTGATCATGCAAGTACATGTAATTGGGCATGTCTGAATGCTTACGAGCAACCACAACTGAATTAACCACTTCATCAGTTGGGTGATACATCGAAAGCACCTCGAATCCTTGAAGGTCACTATGATCAACAACCGGATAAAGAAAAGCCCTGGCACCGTGAGCACTCCTGAGCATCAAGAGTGCTCCAGGAGCCATGTTCTTGGCCAAGTGATCAATGACTCTTACCTTCTCTTGCTTGTCCATGCCAACTAGAGCTGCTAAAAACACTACATCAAAATCTTTTAGTTCATTTGTGACATCCATGATGTTTGACGTGTGAAAGAGCATTCGCTTTGACAAGTCGGGATGGGACGAAACGAGGCGAATAGCCATTGAATTGGCCGAAGGGTCGATGTCATAATTGTGGAAAAAAGTTGTGGTAAGGTGTTTGGAAGCTAACACAATCGAAGTTAGAGGAAGGGGACCAGAACCCACAAAAGCAATCTTGCGAGGGACATGGATATAGTGTTGTTTAAGGATGTTGAATTCGAGTTGGCTAAGCTTAAGGTAATTTGTGTAGTAAGGGAAGAGAGTTAGATGGTCAAGGGGGTGTTCATAGGATCCTAAGATGGTAGAGAAATGACTCTCCAAGTGGCCTTCTGCTTCTCCAGAAAGTCTAATAAGCTTGGACCTTATGTCTTGCAAATTTTGGCAAAGCTTGTTGACATCAATAGGGATTGGTGGGATGCACGTGAGAACAAGTTGTGTGAAGAGCATGTCGACATTTTTGGAGGGTTTGAGGCTCTCGAGGCTTGAGATTTGCTCGTACAGGTCGCAGACTTTCTGGACCAAAAGCTCTTCCTCCGAACCGGCCATGTCGACACTATGAGATTATTTTGACGAGAAATGTTTTCACACTCTTCCAAGAAGACTCGACCGTCGATCCGCTCTAATGAAAACTTCGGCTCACAAAGCTCATTATTTATTGGCACTTGTGGGGACCACACTCTCTCGCCGAGGGCTGGCCTGGCCTCGTTAGGATTTTTTTTTAATATATATAGATGCACACTTATTTTCAGATTAAGAAACTCGACTTCTCTCATTTTAAAATAATTTAAAATAATCTTGTGATTTCGGAAAAATTAAAATTAATTTCTATTGTATTTTTGATTGAACATTTTAACATAAATCATTACATAATTAAAATTAATTTTTATTTTATTTCTATTCAAGTATTTTAACTATCCTACATAATTTATACAAATAACAAGTCCTATTTAAATGATTAATATAAGCTTAATAAAAAGTATTGGATTCTTTCAAGATATGGTTTCACACTCTGTGGCGGGAATTAAAAAGGGTAGGCTGATGGTGCTTGTTAGAAGCAACATGTTATTACTTGTTAGAAGCAATATTTTATTAATCATGATCGGCAGTAATTACACTCCATAAAAAAAGTGAACTCCCCGTACGCCTGATGTGAGGTTAGGGCATTGTTCGGTTCACACTTCTTGAGCAATTTAATATTGCCTCCACATCAAAACAATATATTTATTTAGTTTGGGAGATAGGCATTCGTTCGAAACTGGATTCCATAATTAATGTGGAACATAAGTTCTATTCTACTTAAAAGATAATTAAGTGACGCATGAGTTAAGCCATGTTTAATTTGTTTCCGATTGTGAAAGACTTGACATTTATGAACTTGTTAAGAAATTATATTATTTAATTCTAACGATCAATATATCTGTTCATTTTAAAACTTTAAAATGTACAAAAAAAAAAATGAAAAAAAACACATTATGATTATATGTTTTTAAAAGAAAACTTATCATAAGTTTATAACATACTTTATATTCAAGTTTGAATTACAAAATTTAGGATTGTTATCAAAAATTTCGAAATTAAAATAATAATAACAAAATTAAGCTCAATAATTGATCTCAACTCCTTTACAACCTTATTCCACAAATTCCCAAGTCGCAATTAATCTACAAAAACAGTTGTACATGATTTTATATGAAGAAACATGTGACTATTCCCTTCAAAATCTTAGTTTATCGAATATTTAATCAATTATAACCTTACGTTATCAAATAGTTGCGAATAGGTGCAACTTTGTCCAATTGCCCTCTTGAAAATTTATGGAGTATCATACTTGGGAAAATCTCTTTCTTCACATAGTAAAAATCTTATTAAACTTATGTATGCCTTTTTGATTAAAAGATTTCAAGAGATTAAAATATTGATAGTCTTACCTCCACCCATTTCATTGAGATTATAATATCCCTCATTAATTTTCGACTTAATTGCTATAGATCTTTCATTAAGTTCAACAATTTATCAAATGTTCCTACAAAATTTAAAAAACTATTATTTATCCCCTTGACATATTATTATGTCACATTTTATTGTTAACTCTTGTTAACTAAGTTGTCGGAAACAATCTCAAAATGTTGCACACATTTAAGATAACATGGTTATATGAGTTTTTGTGAAAGACAATTAAGATAAGATGTTTATATAGGTGCTTATGAAAGAAAAATATTGTTCACTCACCTTTTACTAAATAATGTCATCACCCATAAACTTTAATAATGTTAGTGTCTGTATAAGCCTAACTCATACTAAGGCTTTCCTACGACGTTGTTAAACTTAATTGATTCCCCAAAAGTTTCCACAACATATGGATATTCCTTAAAACTGAAGAAATTAGTTGCAATCTTCCAACATCAAGAAGGAATCTATTATACAAGATTCCACCTTTAACTAACTCCAACAAATGGACATGGGCAACATACCTTGGTTTTTTTATATTAGTTATTGGCACTCCTAAGTACTTAAAGGAGACAAGGTGTTTCTAAAAACTAGAGATGGAGTTTACAAGAGCTGCATTGGACACATCCAAAGAGATATATAATTTTCTCTTCCTAGTATTAACATTTAATTCCTTCTTTGATTTTTTGAAGCCTCCTCATTAATTGATAAGCTTTATATGCTCTCATAACCTGCCTTAGACCATTACTTATCACTTCCTCAATGCCCTCTAACTTTGAAACAAAATTTAGGAACCTAAAAGGAGCTTTAGGGGAGGAATTCAAGTTGGGTTGAAGTATCTCTATAGTGGAGTGATTTGAATAGAGGGAAGAACTCAAGCTGGCAAAGCCGTTTGAGAATTGATTCATCCATCCATTGTTTACTAAGGCTCTATTTAGCTTCTTCCTAATGAACCAATCTCCTTGTTGTCTACTAATTTAGGTATATAATTATCCCATATAATTTAAGACCATAACCCTAATTTAGTTCACTATTTGACTCAACTCCTTGATTAAGTTCTTTTTGATCACTTTATTTCCTTCAGCTTCATTTAAAAATAGTTTAAGTCCCCCATTAAGATCTAAAGGCTCTACAAGCTTCCATTAATTCTCCTTAAATCCTTCCATAACTTGGTTCTTTGAAAGGAAATGTTTGTTGTATAGATCTTAATAGAAATTGGAGTCTAAGTAATACTACTTGTGAAGTGAATCAATTGATTTAACATGCCAATGCTAACAATTTGGACTTAATCAATATTATAGGCTACCACTATGCTACCATTGAAGTGATGAAAGTGATTAGAAATGTAAGTCCAATTTGTACTAAAAAAACTCAATCCTTCACTTTAACTTCTCAACCTTTATTTTGGTTCCCAAAAGACCTAGAATTATAGGCTTCTTGTATATGATAAAATCTTTAGCAAATTATTGCTTAAGAGGGTTATTAAAATCCCTTACATTTCAAACTAAAAAACTCATTAATTAGAGGGATAGAAACTTCCTACTTTAGTTTTACCTACCTTTCCACTAGACTTTCTTGGAGAAGAGGAGGAGGTTACTTTGGTGAATTCTTTGTTAGGAGGTTTCAAATTCATCTTCTTCAAATGGAATTCAGATGGTGGAATTTTAAAGGCTTCAAGTTCTCCCTCCATATATGTCAAGTTCATCCCTTTATGACATTCACTAGAAGGTTCTTTTCTTAATTTTATGACCCCCATCCTCTAAATTTGGATCCTATTCCTTACTAGTTTCTTTTGGAGAAAAGGAAGCATCCTTAGGAGTGGCCTCCTTGCTACCAGCTACCCATAAGGATTCAACTCAATCATCCGTTCAATAGTTATATCGTCATTTGGAGAGATAGGAATTTTATTATAGTTCACTTTAGCATCTGAAGAGGATACAAGTTTATAAAGTCCCATAAGCTTATTATACAAGGTTATACTAAACAATCTTCTTCTTGGTTCCCATCTTTTGGTCTGATTATAAGACTTTCAAGTATGAATTAAAAGAAATTCAGATTTTACTAATTCACTAAGAATATTTAACTTCATTATCAATAAAGCCTCATGGTTCTCCTCCTTTTTATTCACTACAACATAAATCCTAGCATAGCTTGTCCTTTCCAGCTTAGTAGTTAAAGGGTTTAGACATAGGGGCTTTCCCAATGAACTAGCCAAAAATCTTAGTCCTTCTAGTATAAAATATTCCAGTAGGGCGTTATTGAAATTCACCCATCATATAATAACTTCAACTTTACTTTTGTCTAATTTCATTTTAGGAAACCATTTTTGAAGAAAAAGGAGTTGACTTGCAATGTACCATAGCCTTTGTTGCATAATATTTCAAAGATCTGTATCATTTGAGAATTTGAATATAAACACATTCTCTTTAGATAGTAACATTTTTTCTAAACCCATTTTATTCCATTTAGAATTTACCCAATACTGCACTTGGGAGATTGTTTAAAAAATATCCCACTAATGAAAAAGACTAGATAATTACACAAATTTGACGAATTTCTAAGGGAAAGTTTATGACACCATCTAACTTTAAGTTTTGATAATGTGTAAGCTTGTCCCTGGTAGAGCTAGATTCTAGATTCCACCACTTTGATTTAAGTATTTGTTGTAAGAATTGAATTTTTTTCCTATAGCTTTAATACCCTCAAGAATTGGAGCAGCAGAAATAGCACAAGTATAACCCAACGGTTTCTTCACCAATTGAAGAGTTACGGTAGTGAATTTTTTGTGTGCTAGAGTCAAATAATGGGTCTTATCATTCTGAACAGGCTCTTTGTCTTAAGCTTCTTAACAGTCTTAAATGCTCTGATAGAAGCAAAGGAAAAATGTGTAAATTACCTAGAGAGATGGGAGAGCACTTCTCTATTCTCCTACTAAAATCCATAAAGCATATTGCTCTTTAGAATAAAAAGAGTTTACCTTTAAAGGAGAATGATTTAAAGTAATAAAGGGGAAACATATTTCATACATCACATTAATAACAAGGTATATAGTATCATCATTGATGGAGAAAATTGTACTAATATAGCTAACATTGCTTTTATAGGGAAGTTAAGTTTGATTATTGTAAAGTATTCAAATCCACTTACACTTTGTTAGTTTAATGAATATGAGAAGATTAAAGTTAACAAATAGGTGTGGTTTCTTTTTCTTTTTAATTGAAAGGTACAAAAATAGGGTACCATGTAATATAGTACTTATGTATGCTAGACATATTCTATTGGAAAGTTTGTGGCAACATGATATAAAAGTTATACATGATAGCTTTAAGAATAGGTATACTTTTATTAAACAGGTCTATAAAACCAAGTGAAATTGAAAATAGAGTATAACAAATGAGTGAGAGTAGAAAAAAAGAGAGTGAGAGTGGGGGTCTAAAAGAAAAATAGTTAGTAATGAGAAAAGAAAAGGATAAAAATAAGTTATTATACAAAAAAGAGTGATATTAATAATGCTTTTATACTAACCAGTATATGATTGTACATTTACACAAAAGGCTTATTTCAATGTTGAAGAACTGAACCTATCTCTTCTTAATGTTATTGTTATTGCAAGAGCATAAGGATTTATGAATTGATGATATTCCTAAAGGATTTCCACTCATTAGAGACATAAACAATTAAATTAGTTTTGTAGTAGGAGTTATAATTCCTACTAAACCCATTTATAATAGTTATTTTAGGGAGAAAAGGAGCTTTAAAGGCAAGCAGAGGATTTGATGGCCAAGGGGTACAAAACGGAAAGCATAAGTCAATGTGCATTTCTAATGCTTTATGCACCAAAAAGGATGGTACTTAATTGAAGTGTATTGATTTTAGAGTTATCAATAAAATAATGGCGAAGTATAGACATCTCATTTCTAGGTTAAATGATATGCTTGATGAATTACATTGTTCTTACATATTTTTAAAAATTGATTTGGAAAGTGGATAACACCATATTAGTATAAAAGAAGATGATAAATGAAAAACTACATTAATACTAAATATGATTTGAATTAATGGATAGTTATGCCATTTTGTCTTACTAATACACCTAATACTTTCATAAGATTGTTGAATCACATGATGATTGTATATATGTAGGCAAATTTATAATTGTTTATTTTGATGACATTATGATGTATAATAAGAACTAAGAAGAAAATATTTATCACTTGAGATGTGTGGTTGATGTACTAAGAAAAAAAATTGTACGATCATCTTCAAAAGTGCACTTTTTGTATAAAAAAAGATTGTGTTTATTAGTTATGTAGTTAATATAATATGTATTAAACTAGATGAGGCAAACGAAAAAGCAATAAATAATTATTGAGACCTAAATCAATAATCGAGGTAAGAAGTTTTCATAATTTGACCAATTTTTGTTGAAGATTTGTTAAAGATTTTAATACTATTTTTATGCCATTTAATGACATTGTTAAAAAATATATGAGATTTCATTGGGATAGAAAATACATTCAATATTATTGAAGAAAGATTATGTTTGGTACCTTTGTTAGCATTACTTGACTTTACCAAAACTTTTGAGTTTGAGTATGATACTTTAGAAATAGTTATTGGAGATGTAAGAAAGAGGTCAATATCCTACTTTTGTGAGAAACTCAATGGGATAGTATTGAGTTTGAATATGATACTTTAGGAATAGTTATTGGAGATGTAAGAAAGAGGCCAATATCCTACTTTAGTGAGAAACTCAATGGGATAATATTGAACTATCTAACTTATGATAAAAAGCTCTATGCATGGGTGAGAGTGTTAGAGATGTGTCAACATTACCTATGTACCCAAGGAGTTTGCTATATATACTGACTATGAATCATTGAAGCATTTAAAAAGGCAAGGTAAGTTGAATAAAACTATTCTAGATGGATATAATTCATTGAGACCTTTCCATATGTCACTAATTATAAATAAGGTAAAGAGAATGTGATTACGAATGCATTATCTCAAAGGCATGTTCTTCTTATATCTTTAGATGAAAAGTTGTTAGGATTTGAATAAGTGACGGAATTGTATGTTCAAGATGATGACTTTTGTAATGTATATTTGACATGTGAAAAGGGGAATTTGGTAAGTTTTATAGGTATGATGGATTTTTTTAATGAGAATAAACTATGTGTGTCTAGTTTTTCTATGTGTGATGCATATGTGGGGGTTTGATAAGCCATTTTAGTGTTAAGAAAGACATTAAACATATTATATAGGAATTTTTATTGGTTTAAAATGAGATGTGATGTAGGAAACGTATGCACTAGGTGCATCATTTATAGAAAGGCTAAATATAGAGTTTTATGATATAGATTATATACACCTTACCTGTACCTAATGAACTATAGGTAGGTGTTCTTTATAGATTTTGTATTAGGACTACCTAAGTCAAAGAAGGATAATGAGTCTACATTTGTGATTGTTGATAGTTTCTTTAAAATATCTCACTTTACTTCTTATAATAAAACCAATGATACAACTAATATTTCTGATTTATTATTTAGCAAGTAATGAAATTACATGAAGTTTCTCAAGAGTATAATAAGCCAAGATACTAAGTTTCTTAGTTACTTTTGGAATTTTTTGTGGAGTAAGTTTAGAAAAAAGTTAGTAATTACTCTTAAACTGGTGGATAATATAGTGAATAGGACTTTAACTACTTTACTTTATATGATCATTCAAAGGAACTTGAAATTTTGGAAAGATTACTTACTATTGTTGAGTTTGCATATAATAGGAGTTTGCATTTTTCTACTGACCATTCACCATATGAGATTATTTATAGTTTTAATTTACTAACTTTTTTAGATTTATTACCTTTACCTATTGATGAAAGAGTTAGTTTGGATGGAAAGAAGAAAGTTAAAACAGTGAAACAACTTTATAAATGTGTAAAGCATCAAATAGAAAAGAAAAATGAGAAATATGCAAACAAAGGTTAAAAGATGTGTTAGTTTTTAATCTGGTAATTGGGTTTTGGTGCATATGAGGAAGGAAAGATTTCTATTCCAAAGCTAGTCCAACTTGCAACCAAGAAAGGACGATCAATTTTAAGTCATTGAGATGATCAGCGATAATGCTTACAAGTTTAAGTTTCCTAGTGAACATAATGTTAGTTTTACTTTTAATACCGCTAATCTTTCTCTTTTTGATGTAAGTTACAATTTAAGGTTAAATCATTCTAAGAAAAGAGGGAATGATATGAGTGCAACTAGCACATAGAGAATCCATTGCATTTGCCTAATGCACCAATTACAAGAGTTAAGAGTAAGAAGTTTAAAAAGGCTACGAATGGGCTAAATTAAGATGTATATACAAATCAAGCTTGAAAGGAAGACCAAGATCAAGTTTAACAAGATCCAAGTTAAGGTTGGAGAAGATGAAAAAAAGGTTCATTTGGCTAAAAACAACTTCACATGAACATGTACTAATCGTGTCCTCTCTGAATGTGAGAAGATAAAGGGCAGCTTAAACATGATCTCACACAGAAGGGTGTGCTAGGTTGAATTTTTGTCAAAAATCAGTTCCTGAAGATACGATCTCAAACAAGGATATATTAAGGCTCATGATATTTGGTATTGAAATTCCTTGAAATACAATCACGTTCTAAGCCATATTCATTGATAAAAAGCCTAATTTTGCTTTATTTCAAAATAATTTAATTAATTTTTAAAAAATTATATTTTTGATATTTGAAAGTTGTACTCCTTGTTTTTTTATTAAACTTCGGAACTTATAAAAAATATATTTCTTTGTAGTGCTTAAACTATTGTATGGACTTGATTCTTGATTCTTATAACCAACATATCGGTTTCCATAAATCTAATTTAGCTTTCTTGATAAGACTTTATTCTTGTTCATGGAATTTTTAAGTTTTATTCCTAAGTAGATTTGTATTAAACATATTTCTATTGTAAACACTAAATAGAATTCATAAGAGGAACATTATAGAGTATGCCCATTTATATTACTTTTGGCTAGATATATGTGCACACTTCACCAATTTTTATTTTTCTCTCTCAAACAATTAATTACTTGAAGGCTCTTTATGAACTTGTCATTATATCCAACAAAGAAGTTGCATGAAATCTTACCTTGCATAAAGTGAAATATGATATTGAAATAAGTATGACAAAAGGTAACTTTATCATTATTTAGCATTGTGGCATACCCCATATCTAGGACATCAGAAAAACTTTCTTCTAACATTCTTTGAAGTTTAAGATGTTCTCAATAGAACTTCTATTTTGTAATCACGAATGGCTTACAGACGTTGTTTGATATTAGATGAGCAGATCTAAGTATACTTATACCTATTCAACTATAAAAAACAAACAAAAATGAATGAATTTCTTTCTATATATACTTCTTTATACTAATTCTTAATTTATGTGTAGAACATTTGTCCTAAATTTGTTCCTTTATTAACTAATTGCAAAATTACTTTCTGATTTATTACCAGTCGATGTTCATAACTAAAAAAGAAATTGTCCTACATTATATTAACTAAAAAGGAAAGTGCATATCAATTGGTAGATGTTTATAATTGAAAGACAACATTTTCAAATTCAAATTGATTATTGAACTAACTTTTTTTTTTATGTAAATTAAATGTTCATAAATAAAAGAAATTTAAATAACAATAAAAGCAAATTCAAGAATGAAATAAAATAATTTTAAAAGTATCCTAATTTCAACAAGATTTCAATGAATCAACTTAATTATATAGCGATATAGATAGATTTAACCAATTATGCGAAGAAAATTAGCTTACTTATGTAGTTTGCAAAAGAAGTTCTTGAGTGAGGATTTACAGGCTGTAGTCATCTTCAATTTTCAGTCAAGTAGAGACTTAGACATAAGAAAAATCTCTGGTTTAGAAACTTGGACATCTATAAGACATTAGACAATATTGGTCTTTGCATTCAATAAACCATTCGTGGAGTCGGAGTCATTGCATGTAATGATCAGGAGGTATCGTTCAAAATTTTGATTGGGCAAAGACGATTTATGAGTCAGAGTAGGCATCCACGTGTTTGTCTTCCATCGAATTTTGTCTTTAGTGAGCATCCACGTAAACTTCCTACAGTACTGGTGCGACGTCATTTTGGAAGTGTTCTCGTAAACTTAGGCCATTTTCTGTTTTTGTTTGTTTTTAATAAAAACTAAAAACTAAATGTATTTAACTTAATTAAAAAAACTAAATAAAATGATTAAGTAAAATTAAATTATTCATAATTAATATTAATAATTAATTTTATTTAATAAAATATATAATATTGAATTACATTATTCATAGTTCTTATTAATAATTAATAATTAAATAATATATATTTGTTGATAATAAATCAAATTATGAAACAAAAGAAACAGAAAATAAAAATTATTTTTTATAGTTTTCATAATTTTTGAAAACTAGAAGAAACCAAAATAAAAAATAGAATCCGAAAACTCAAACAAACAAGTGTTTTTATTAAATTTGAAAACAAAAATAAAAAATAAAAAAAAGAAACAAATAGGCCCTTAGTTAACAAGCGAGAGTTAATTGAGGGTGTGACGGAATAACATGTTAAATAATTTAGTGAAGTACATGATATATTTTAAAATTTAAAAGACATTTGATCGACGGAGCAAAAAATTTAAGATAGGAGGGCTCAAAT
>JAOQMQ010000007.1:12139809-12156849 GCA_027563845.1 Erythroxylum subrotundum | reverse complement strand
CCTCGTGGGAACGATATCCGCTTACCGCTACTACATTAATTTGTTTTAACGGAAGTGAAATCTTTTATATTTGGTTGTAGGCGACAACATCACCACTTGCTTTATTTGTGGTTACATTACCCTTTTCATTTGTTTTATTTCGAAACACCCATTTTGTTCCAATCATATTAACATCCGATGGTCTTGGCAACAATTCCCATACATCATTTCCTGCAAATTGAATCAATTCATCTTGCATAGCTGTTGTCCAGAACTCATCTTGTAGGGATTCTTTAACATTCTTTGCCTCAAAAGAAGAAGTATAACATAGGTAACTCGCAAGTTCTCGATAATCAACCCTTCTACCTTCTCTTGTTTTTCTTCTTTCATTAACATCTCCAATAACGTTCTCTATGGGAGGACTTCTTCTGATTCGGGAGGGAGGATCCCGATTCAAGTAAGCTTCTCTTGAGTTTTGAACATTTACTGGAACAATTTCTACATCGAGTGTTTTGGTTGATTCATCATCTGAAGTAACTGACAGTTCTTTAATTCGTGCAGTTATTTCCTCAATAGCATCTAACTACAAATCTGGGCAATTCTTCGATCTTGTCTTATTGCTTGTTTGAGTTGATTTTGAGGATTAGTTATGTGGATTTTCTTCTACCACTTGATCATTCAACAGAGATACATGAACTATCACAACATTTATAGATACATCATCTATCACAACATTTATAGACTTTAGCACTTTCTTTGTTCTTTGATTATAGACTCGATAGGCTTTTCTGTGAGTTAGATAACCAATGAAGATTCCTTCATCACTTTTGCACTCGAATTTTTCCAAGTTGTTCTCAATCTCTAAGAATGTAGCAATTATTGTCAAAGACATGAAAGTAACTCACATCTAGTTTCTTTCCCTTCTAAAGTTCATATGAAGTCTTATTCAAAATGCTTCGAAGGTAAACTCTGTTACATATGTAGCATGTTGTATTAACTGCTTCAGCCTAAAAATGCATAGACAATTTTTTTCGATTCAACATCGATCTGGCTATTTCTTGAAGAGTTATATTTTTCCTTTCAGCAACTCCATTTTGTTATGGAGTTTTAGGTGCTGAAAATTCATTTATGATATCATACTCCTCATAAAAGTCATTAAAGCTTGTATTCTCAAATTCCCTTCCTTGATCTGACCGAATTCTCAAAACAAGCATATTTTTCAGATTCATAACCTGCACACATAGGCTTCTAAAAGCATTGAAAGTATTTGATTTTTCATTCATAAAAGATACTCAGGTATATCTCGAATAATCATCAACACAAGTTAGAAAATATCTAATTCCACCAATACTATCTTGTTGTGTTGGACCAACCAAATCCGTGTGAATCAATTCAAGTATGCATGATGAGGTAAAATGTCTAACCTTTTTGTATGGAACTTTCATCTGCTTACCCATTTGACATGCACTACAAATTATTGTATCTTTTTTGTTTATTGTGGGTAATCCCTTCACAGCTTCCAATTTCTTCAACTTGCTAATAAGTTCATAGTTTACGTGCATAAGCTTTTGATGCCATAAATCTATGTTACTGTCATGTGAGGTTGAATTACAGGTGGTTATGACTTATAACATATAGTAGTTCTCGGTTGATCACTTTTCGTTCACAATGCATTCTCCTTATTCGGTTAACACCCTACATTCTTCACTTGTAAATTTAACTAGTAAACCATCATCATAGAGTTGGCTTATACTTACCAAATTAGCTTTTAACCCATCGATATGGAGCACATTCTTGAGGGGAGGCAATCCATTCACATATAATGTTCCTCTACCAATCACTGAAGCCTTCTTTCCATCTCCGAAAGTCACATGCCCATCCATACAACCTTGATAATCGGTTAGGTAATTCTTTTCCCCTATCATGTGACGTGAACATCCATTATCAAAATACCAACCATTATATGAAATTGCCTTCATCGACTTAAAAACCACGAGAGCTTGCAATTGACCATTTTAACCTAAATAGATTTTGGTACTAAAGTTGGATTTAGAAATTTATGTGAGGGATATGGGGTCCTTCGGTTTTGGCTTCTTTGAAACAACATCTACAATAACTTGTAGCATTTTGACCTTATGTGCCCGATAATCCCGCAAATGACATGTGGGAACAAATCTTCTATTCTTCCTCGATGTTTTCTCTTGGACATATCTGGGTATATCAATTTTCTCATCATTCACCTTGGAGCACTCACCTTTGTAACCAATGCCTTGAAGATCCCCTTTAACCTTACCAATTTTAATTAACTTTTTTGTGCTTCCATTCAACATTCTCAAACCCTTTTCGATACTTTTTAACTTTGTTTTGGTTTCACCGAGCTCATCTAAAGCTACCATCACTTTCTTCTCCAAATCTTGGATGGTGTTCTTCTTAGAGAAGTTTTCTTCCTTCAACCTTTCATTCTTTCTACATGTTTTCTCCCATTTTTCATGCATCATTTGGTAAGCCTCGTAAATATTCTTCCTTTTATCATTTGAATCACTTTCATCACTGTCATAATCTGATATTGAACCTTGACCTGATCTGTCTCCATTTTTCTCGAAATTTTCTAAATTTTCCCCTTTATCATCTCTAGTTACTTCCTTCTTAGTTACTGTTAGGCATGCAACTGGATTTTTGCTGTATAGAGCAACTAATGCAGCATCATTTATAATTTCTTCTTCACTACTATATTCACTTTCAGACTTGTTTTCGCTCCAAGTGCTAATAAAAGATTTCCTTTTTCTCTTCTTCAAGTTATTAGAACATTCCGCTTGCACATGTCCGAATCCCTGACACTCATGGCATTGGATTCTCCTCATTTTTCTTTCACCCTTCTGAGTCCTAGCTTATTGTTTGAAGTTGTTATTCGATGAGCTTCCATCGTTTGCCTCAACTAGGGTTTATCCTTTTTCACTTTATTCAGCCACTTACTGAAATTTTGTGTTAACAAAACCAAAATCTCGTTCTCATCAGATTCATCTTCTATATCAGTTATGCCCTTTCTAGTTTCAGTTTGTAGTGCCAATCCTTTGTTCTTTTCTTGTCTGCCCCTCAACAAATTCATTTTAAAATTGGTAAGTATCCTATTTACCTTCTCCTGCGACAAGTAATTAATGTCATGAGTCTCCTCGATTGTTGCAATTTTCAGAATAAATCTTAGTGGTAGTGATCTCAAAGTCTTCTTCACTAATTTCAGATTGGAATATTTCTTCCCGAGTTGATGTGTCGGATTCGCTATATCGCACAATCTTTCATGAAAGTCCCCAATAGTCTCATTTTCATCCATCTTCGGTTCTTCAAAACTCACATATAACATCTGTAGTTTTGACACTATCACAGATTTGGACCTTTCATGAATAGTCTGCAAAGCATCTCCCGCTTCTTTAGTCGATTGACATGGTGATAGCATTGAGAAGCGTCCTTCATCAATAGCACTAAAAATTGCATGCATTGCTTGTAAGTTTCCAAGTGCACTTTCTTCTTTGGCTCTTGTCCATTCATATGGATCTTTTTGAATTGTCTCTCCTTTATCGTCAATAATCATTGGAGCGTCCACCCATGTACTACCGAATGCCAAGCTTTGTACCTTAAGCTTGGATGAAGAATCTCATCCGTGGTTTCCATGTAGGATAGTTCGAGTCGTCCAAAAGTGGTGGTCTAGTGATCAATGCACCCTCTCTTGTAGCCATGTTCACGAAACTCGTATCTGCACTAACTTGCTACCAAGTTCTGATTTAGTGACCTGTTCTGATACCAATTGAAAAATTCGAAGGGGTGTAGTAGTTTCGCAAACTTTCGATTCTTTTCTGACAAACACAAAAATCAGAAAAATTAAAAGCATTAAAGATAAATAAATTGAGATTTGTTAACACAGTTCGGCATATCTTGTCTACATTTGCGGAGGCCTCACCTAGCTTAATCACTTTCACGAAAGTTCAATAGATTTACACAGGGGTTTTCAAAGCCAACTCACACAATCCTTGAAACTATCTCTCAACCTCACTTGCTGTGAAAGATTTTCACACCTAATAACGCGACGGACTCATGTTAACCTCCACAGAGGATTTTTCTCTACTACTCTTAACGAAAGACAATTGATAAAAATAGCTTCAAGTGATTAATCAACTAAGAAAAGAATAACAATACACTTGAGATAAAAGAACCTTCCCTATGTTCAGCTTCCCGAAATATATCTGAATAATTGTCCACCAACTAGACTAATCTATGCCAGCTCCAAAATCAAACCACGACTACTTAGTTAACAACCGACACACAACAAAACGTACACGCAATGCCCAAATATCTCCCAGTCGAAAGCCACTCCAATGGATGAAGGTTTAGCGTAAGTGACTTCCAAAGTAATTAATGCAGGAGCGTGAATCTACCAAGGTTGAAATCACACACACGCACACGCATAAAGAAAGACACTCCTAATCGTGTGCTACTCCAACGATTCAATATAAAAAACAAGAACCTTAAGGTTCTTCACTAACACAAATCATCCAGTTCAAATGATTCCCAATCAAAACCATATAGCACATGACATACTCACAAATCAAAAGACACCAAGATAGGCAAAAACCGAATCCACACCATCTTTTGCCTAGATACACATCAATTAGAGATAGAACTCTATCACAACTAGAAAATTATCACTAATAACTTTTTGAGTCCAAGTCAAACATAAGGATTAGTGATTAATTATCACTGTCCAATTAATATCTTATAGGTCCAACTAATATACCAAAATGCCAAAATAAAATAAAAGGATGTATGTCATATCTTAACAAATATAATAAATTAAACATGTACGATTATATTCAATTATTTGATATATTGATTGTAATTTGAAAATGCAACCTTACTACTTTTAGGTTATAAAAAAATTAGCGATGCAATCTAATTACATTTTAATATTCAAGAAAAATCATGTTACAATAAATTAACATTTTAAGAAAATATTATGACGAATTATTTACATTTATAATTAAATAAATTATTAATTTATTATATTATAAAAAGATTTCGATTAAATGTATTATTTTATAATTTATACCAATCTTATTACATTAAGTTTCTAATTACAAGAACCGGCGTAAACCAAAACAAAGTATGACAAACTTTTTCATTGATTCATCACTCAAAGCCGATAATAATCAATTTTGTTAGTCAGTATCTTGATTATTTTCTTTGAAAATTTTACAGTCTTTTGATAGGACAGTGCTTAATATTATGAGATTCGAAAATTTTCTTCGACCCCACGACCTACTACTCTCTTGATCTTGTGGTTGGTCCAGTGTACGAGTCTGGCTCTTGCACGAAGTCCATTATCCAACTCACTTCTTCTTATCCGAGTCCGTTCTCTTGCTCAAACTTAATCTCCAGCTATACAGTTACCTTTGAAGTTTCAGGATCGGCCCGGACTAAAATCTTACTACTTGTGTAACTCGCATTAGAGCTAAACAAAATTAATGGAGTTAGCCTCATGAAAGCTAAGCCCTACTTAAACTTGTAATGAATTTGTAGAACATATGCAGGATGGACTACTTACAAGAACTGCTGTACCAACAAAACAAACGTTTGCTCCAAATTTCTGATCATGCTAGCTGATTATGCCTACCATATTTTTCAGAAAATCCAGTGTGTGTCTCCCTGTAGCCTGCATTGTCTCTAACATTGATCACAATTGTATATGTGAATGGACGCACAAAAATACTGAGATCTTTCCTTCTCTTCTTCTCTGTCTCTCTTCTTCACTTATGATTGAAAATTTTCACGGGGAGGGAAAGCCATTATCATTGGAACTTCAGAAGCCTCTGAATTCATGTATTCTTGAGTTCTATAGGCCAAAGCCATTATCATTGGAACTTCTGAAGCCTCTGAATTCATGTATTCTTGAGTTCTATAGGCCAAGGATTCCTCAGAAACTCCGGAGTTTATGAGGAATTGATCTGACTTGGAGTTCATGCGGAATTGATGAAGAAAGAAATCGACTCCATTAGCCACATCATAAACGGTTAGTCCTACTCTACGTTGAACTGCTTAAACGAATTCCTACAAGATAACATCCAAGTCTCAGCTCACTGATAAACCACAACCCCTTAGGAATCCCTTTTTCAGGGTACCACCATAGTAAATAACTTCAAAAAAAAAAAAAAAAAAGTGATAAATATTACACTTTTTTTTCGGTAGCTAAATATTATCAACTATATTTTCAAAATCGTAGCAAAAAATTTTTAGTCATTTAAAACGTAGCCAAAACTTTTTAGCTACGTTTTCATAATCATAGCTAAATATTTTTAATTATATTTTAACCAAATGTTATATAACGTTGTGATAAATTATTTGTTACATTTTAATCCATATTATTAAACAATATATTTTGTATATAATGTATTGATATTTTTTATTTTAAATTTATTATATAAATAAATTGTATAAAAATATTATTAATTCAAAATATGAAACATTGTATATAAAAAGTAAAATATCATTAAATTACATCAACAAAAAAAATATTCTTTATATACAAAATTTTAGTTACAACTTTAACAATTTTTATAGACAAAATAATAAATAAAAAAACTAGTTTACAAATTATAAATGCTCAGCGCCGGGGGGAGAGTTGTCTTTGATTGAGTGGATAAATAAAACTCTACCCTTTGATTAGGCATAAATTCATACATGAGTAGCCGCTGCATTCCTCTTTCATCAACCTCAACACAATAATCAATCAACTTAACTAGGTTAGTATGATGAACCACCACAAGAAGATTTACTTTAGTGACCCACTCTTTGTGCCCCTTTCAACCACGATATAAGGTCAATCTTTCAACCACGATCTAAGGTCAATCCATCTAAAACAGAGGGCAAAAAGTAATCTGATAGCAGTAGGAAAAGCAACAATGTTGTTCATGAGAATCTGTAAAGTTGAGTAGCATTTTCTACATAATGGATTAGAAAATACAAAACAGTTTCAAGAAATAAACATTCAAATCTTATTATTTCACACCATCTTATAGATTAAAGGAACTATGCAACCATAAGGACAAAGACTTGAGTGCATTCCTCTCTTACCAATCTGCAGATCCCGGAACTAAAAATCAGAGAAGCATTCCATAAAACCAGCAAAGATATCAAGAAAACAATAGAAATAAAGTAACAAAAGCTGTTAGCGACAGAGACCTCCAATTGCATCAGCATTATAGAGTAATAATAACCGCATCAATTGTTCTTAGCTTGGCAGAAATGTAGCTAGTTACAGAAAGGCAATCTCCCAGTAGTAGATGTAGATAAGGTAAAATAATTTGCAAATTAGTATCTAGTTATATATTCTTTTCTAATAACTTATGGCACGAACATCTCAAGTGGTTCTTATCACTGCCAAATTTGTTGAATTCAAACTGAGCAATTCATCAATTATATTAAAAGAAAGGCTTAAACTATTTAAGAGAGCATAGAGAATAAAAGACTAACCCAATTTCATTCATGTTATTATATATTCAAGCATTTTTCTTAATTTTGCACTCTAAATATCAAAGTTCAAAGACAAATATCTCCATTGATAGATTCTTTAGTTTATATATGAATGCATCATCAAACCAATATTCATCTAAATGCCCAAAAAGAAAAGGAGTAATGAAGTTTTTTAACAGCAAATATTGGAACCACATTAGTGGAGTTTTTCACTTGCCAACATCTATAAGAATGTCATGTCTTCCTGCAGGCCCAAGATAACATATGAGGAGACTGGTGTTTAGTCTCTTATTTTTATTACATGGTGGACAAACAATCAATCTAAATCAATGTATAAGCTTATAAACACGCAATTAATAATCAAAATGGAATAAGTTAATACCAAAAGATGAGTTAAGTCTCACTAGGATTCAAGCTACAAGTAACTAAAACTACAAAACAGAGGACAGAACAAAGAAAGATCACTACTTGACTGGAGACAATCTTGAATAATCTGCCTAAAAGGTGAGAGCCCATTTTCGGAAACCAACAAAGAAGAGTTCTTGAGAAAGACACCACGTCTATAGGGACCGAAACAAGCCAGAGAAGGATTTACACGAGCAGAACCCATAAATCGAACCATTTCTCTTGAACTAAAACAATAAAAAAATTGTTCCTTTGTTGTGAATTATACTTATATCAAATGCTTTAAGTGTTAAAAATATGAAAAAAGAAACAGAACAGACAGGAATGGTTTGAGGTTATTTGGTTCGTCTCGTTGGGTTTCAGAACATAAGAGCTAGATGGAAATCAAAGCAGATTGAGCAGGATTACAAAACATTAAGAGCAAACTATGACAACTTAGCATCTCGTTTCGAGTCTTTGAAGAATGAGACTCAGTCCCTACTTACTCAAATATCTATCTACCTACCAAAATAACATAAAGAAAATGCAAAATAAAAGAACTAGTTGGCAAACCAGTTGGCGAGGATGGAAGTTGCAACTAATTGCAAATACCGAATCCAACTATTGCTTCATACAAGGAAAACGCCTATTTTGAATCTGAAGCGCAACAAGTTGTAGATTAAAAGACTAGCCTAAATGCAGGAGACCATCGAAGAGAGCAGAAGCTCAGAGATGGAGTGTTTTTACTTTTTAGGACTATGTTTTAAGCGCTCTTTCTCGTTTTTGTTTCCCTCCTATTTTTAGTGATAACCTTTTCGTGACGATTTGGCAATCATTTTTTTAATCGTTGTGAGAAGTTAAACCTTCGATAAAAATTTTACAAAATCTTCACGAAAAGTTAATCATTTGAAGACTGATTTTTCAAAATCATCACAAAAAGTTGAGCAATTTACATGAAATAAAACTATGGTTCAACCTTTAGCATCGATTTCGTAATATCGTCACCAAAGATTTACCATATTGTTACGATTTTATAAAAGCTTCTTAAGTCTTGCAAAATCGTCATCAAAGCCTTACCTTGTAGTCAACGTAGCCAAAAAAAACATAATCAACGTAGCAACAACAAAAAAACATAGTTAAAGGGTTACTTTGTTGCAGTGAGACCTTAAACTTCTCTCTTTGGGATGAAGAAGCTTTCCCAATCATAAGTTTATTGGAAAATTATAGCAAGATTTGATCTTACATGCTGCTGAACATCATATTTGATTGCCTAAAAGTTAAAATCACTTAAATTCTATAAAATAATTAATACATAAAATATAATAAAACATGAATTATGATTTATACCTTATTGTGAAAATTGAAAAAAAAAATCTGATTTTAATTATACTTAATTAAATACTAATTGGATCTAAATAAGATAGAATATCTCATATTGATCGTTATTTATTAAATGTCTTATATTTATTCATAAAATTTTTCAAGCTTTATAATTTTCTCTTTAATTTATTCTTTGTGTGTAACTCATTAAATTTCTAAATATGCTGGAAATAGATATAAATTATAATCCTAAATTATATTTATGATTACATAAATTAAACTCCTTTAATTTATTTTTGATTATCTAAATAAATAATTCATATCCAAAGAGTAAGATTGATGTTTAGCAATATATCATGACTACCCAAATATTTATAAATGTGAAAGTAATTTTGACTAACCTTTTCGTGTATGCTTTTTTCATATAATTTAATTCTTTCATTACACAATGTTTCGATAGACGTAGAGCATGAAATTAATTTATACTCTATTTGAGTTATACTATCAATTGAGTTATCTTTGACTATAATATATTATAAGCAATATCAAAACATAAATATTATTTACCAAAAAAAAAACATAAATATTCCTATATGAGACACTTTGGTGATATCAAATCAAAGGATCACTTATATAATCTTTACAATAAGAATTTCCATATACATACAAGTAATGTTCTAAATAGATTTCTCATTTAAGGTTAATACAGTGAACTTACTCTTTAACAAACAATTACACATTTGTTTAAGTATCTCTGTACTTTAGTCTATGAGATCGACTTCTTCCTTCATAAGGAAGAAACATCATATATACTAGTCTTTTTACACTTTATTAATGTCTAGCCTTAATATTTTGACGTAGTACTTCTCTCATAGTTATTTAGCCTATACAAATTCTTACTTAATCTAATTACTTTTTTCTAATGGCTGATTTGATTTATTCTTGAACTTATCTTTTTCTTTTGGTTTATGTATTTATTTAATTATTTTATCTTTTATTGTTAATTTTTACCATGTTTTATATGTACTGTATTATGTATTGCATTATATATTTATATATTTTTTATGTACTGTATTATGTATTGCATTATATATTTATATATTTTTATTTATACATATTTATTTATATTTTGTATTATCATTATTTTACATTACATGTTGGTTTATCGAAAACAACTTCTCTACCAGGTAGGAGTAAGGCTGTGCAATACTAGACCTCCCTAAATACCGCATTTTAGTGGGACTCTTACTGGATATTGTTATCCTGTAGATTTTAATATAAATATCTAAATATGTATAACTTAAAGAATGTTTTTAAATAATTATGTCATTAAACTACAATCAATTTATTAGCTATAGGGCATATAACAATCTCCCACTTGCATTAAGTCAATCGTTTAAGTATTTTATACCATATCTCTATATAATGATCATGCTGCTAGTGGGATAATAGTTTAGTAAGAGAATTCTATAAGATTATCTATAACGAGCACTTGCTCAAATATTACAATTATCATCTTAATTAAGAGAAACTACCTAATTACATACTTGAATATTTGATGAGACCTTAAGCTCCTTTTTCTTGTCTAATGGCTTTAATGTTGTATAGTATATTATTGCCTAAACAATGCAAAGAACTATACCGAGTTCATTAAATAAGTTCTCGATCCAAATAATTACTTTCACTAAAAGAAAAATGCATTATGGCTTGATTAATAATTGATGTTACATTAGAACCTTTCCAATCTCAAACAATATTGTTGTAAGTAAAATTTGTCTTAACTAACATTTACTTATAAAGTTATTATCCTTATAATCTTAAACTCAAATATTAATTCATATATAGAATAATGCATATCGTTAAAATTTTACAAACATTATAAATATAAAATATTAAACATTTTTAGTACATGATTTATATATTTATATTAGAATAACTTCTATATCTATCTATATCTATCTAATTTCTAAAATTAAGTTATTACATGTTCATATCTCATAAGAGTTGCTCTTAGACTATTAAATCTTTAACAATTGAAAATATGAATTTTTTTTCGCTATGAGCAATCTCTAAACACTTTTACTAAATAGTACAACTATACTCCCATTAACCTTCTTATAAATATGAAAAATCCATATTCATCTTTAAAAAAAAAACTTTGAGTTCATCACAAAAGTAAATCTTTCAACATCTTATAGCCTTTCAACTATACGTCAAATGTATTAAGAACAACACTACTTCTAATTGGATGTATTGTCATGATATTTTAACCTTTCAAGTTTCATCGTATTCCCACTACTTATCTTGATAACCACTCTCTTATAAGTGTTTAGTGAAACTAAATGTTGAACTAAGGGAGGTTCCAATTAATGTTTTTATGATAACAAAACAAAATTACTACTAATAAGTTTATCGTTTTGATGATAAAATGAAGACTAAACTAAGAAAAAAAGAAGATCAAGGCTCATTAAGGTCATTTTATATTTTGTAATATCAATTTGTTAATTTGATGCTCTAAATGGCTCACATTGAGTAAACATTTTATTTCTCTTGAATGTATAAGCCTTTAGATTCATTAAGAGGCATTAAAGCTTTTGATTTTAATAGAAAAGTCTCTTGATATTTCAAACAAACTTTAGGGGAAATTTTGGGAAAATTTTAAATCATTATTGCATTAAACAAAATGATTTTGAGCATTTAAAGTTGTTAAAATTATATATTTAGGCAAATTGGTCGACCTATGTGAGTTAATGGTAGACCAATATAGGTTAAAGTTTTCAAATTTGATGTACCATGATTTTGTTATAAAATTAGTTGATGTATTGGTTGACCATTGTGCTATATCAATTAACTAATATGCCTATTGGTTAACCAGTGTTCCAAAGACTTGTAAATTTGGTACTTTTAATGCATGCTAATTGACTAAGATACTATATTGATTGACTAGTACACTGCAAGTAGTCGTTATAATGGCTAATTCTTGACTTCGACAATTACGAAAGGTCTCAAAACACTATAATAGGTGTTTTCTCATTAGTTATTGTATTAAGAAGCATTTGTGTGTATTTTACACACATTTCCAAGTGTTTTTCAATCATTTGATCATCATTGTTTCATATTTGTATAAACAAGCCTCTTTGGAGTTATCAAGTGATAAAGTAAGTTATTATGAGTTATAAGATTTGTTTGAGGAATCATATTATTGTACTTAGGGGTGAATCAAGTGGGATAAAGTTCATTTTCACCTTGGAAGAAGATTATAGAGGGTTCCTCTTTACTAAGAAAGAACGTACAAAGGTTTTTTTTTTGTCTTAAATGAAGAATTATAGTGAAATTCTAGGAGCAGTCTTGAGAGCGGACATATGCAAAGGTTAGTTGCTAAACCACTATAGATTATTATTTATTATTTATTAATTTATATTAATTAATTTCTTTATTCGTATTTATATTGTTTGTTGTTAATTGAGTACATTAGTTAGGGAAATTCTTAATTTTATAAACACCCAATTCATGACCTCTCTTAGGTGCCATTAGGGATTAATAAGTGGTTTTGATGCCAGGTTTATGAGGCTAGCATTTCTAACGAAATCTACAACAAAGATCATTATGACATATTTGTAAGCATCATCATTATCATTCAACTAAGAGGGATAAAGAATTAGTAAACCAGTTTCCTTTAATGGAAATGATTACCTTTATTGGACAACTAGGATGATATTCTTCTGAATTGCTAAAAGTGTAAACTTATGGGAAATAGTTTCAAAATGGTTCCTTTATTTCTAAGAAATTGTTGATAATAAAAGGTACTTAAATTAAAAGAAGAATGGAAACCTCAATAGAAAAGATTAGTTTCCTTAATAGTAGAGATATATACATCCTTTTCTATGCATTAGGAATAAATGAATTCAATAGGATCTATATGTGTGAAATGAATCATAAAATTTATCATAGTTTAGAAGTTACACATGAGAAAACAAATCAAGTAAAGGAGAGCTAAGTAAATATGGTATCACATTAATATGAATTGTTTCAAATGAAGCATGATGAAACCATATCTAGCATGTATACTAGATTTATTGATATTATTAATGCTCTTAAAAGTATAGGACAAACCTATAATAATGCCCTTCCTTTTTTTTGTCCAAGTTACTTCTTTTTTTTGTCTAACTCACTCTTGAAATGGTGAGAAAGTTGATTATTCACTTCCAAAGTCATGAGAAGCCAAAGTGATGGCCATATAAGAAGCCAAGGATTTAACAATACTACCATTAGAGGAGATTATTGGATCTCTCCTCACATACGGAATGAGGCGCTAAGAGACATAATAAGAAACCACACTCTTAAAGAAAAAGAATTTAGCATTTAAAGCCTAAAAAAAAGAATCAAACTAAGAGGAAGATATATTAACTAATGAAAGCAATGAAGAAGACATTGGCTTAATCACTAAAAAATTCAAGAAGTTCTTGAAGAAAAATTTCTTTAAAAGAGAAGACTTCAAGGAAGGTAAAAGTGATTTAAAACATAAATCCTCTATCATTATTTTCTTTGAATGTTGAACACTTGACTATATAAAGTTAGAATATCCTCCGCTAAAAGATAATGATTGATAGGTGTAAATTATACTATGTTTTGATAGATGTTTAAGTGTGCTTTTGAGTATTTCTTAGATGATCATCATGTATATATGCTTAGAATTATGTTGTTATTAGTGTTTGTTTATATTTTAAGTGTTTGTGTAGTTTTGAGCATGATTTGGATCTTAATTTTATGTTTCAACAGGTATGTGATGTGTGCTTGAGTGTATGGAAACAATAAATTGAAGAAAAGAGAATAATACCATAAATATAAAAAAATTTTATAGAAAAGAATGGGAGTTTGTGGCATTTGATTTTTATGGAATGAGTTATCTGATTGTTGATGCCTTGTCGCATGACTTGTAAAAGATATATACATCCTTAAACAATGAAGGTCAGTAAAAACCACTCTCCAAAATTACCCCAAAGTGTCCTCCATAAGCGTACAAATGGCAGAAGGTTAACATAGAAGGTGTCTCGCTCTCAGGAACACATCTTCTTATGACTTGATCCACACAATGTCTCTATAGAAAAGGATTATCCTACATGTAAAACTTGGCTTCACTCTTCAATTTTCCCTTTAACAAACCTATTCTAACTAATTTCTATTAATTTTACTAGCTTTGTATTTTGATTTTAATTACAAATTGTTATGTTTTATTCCAAAGTTTTATGAATTGAGGGTCCGGGATGTATTTTGTGAATGAAACAGAATAAACAAAGAAAATATGCATCAAAGATGGCATGACCAAAGAGTCACGCCTATGACAAGTTTGTCATAGGCATGACAAGGGCTCTCACAATGGTGACAAAGTTGTCATGCCCGCGCATATTCTCTTTACTTAATTTAATATCACGCGTGTCAAGCATGCAGGTGACGTCGGATTCAAAAAAAGACCTAAACGTAGACACTCTCTATAAAAAGAAAAGTTTATAGAGAGAAAGAGGATGCATGAATGAGGCTAAAAAAGAGGGCTAGAATAAGAAAAAATAGAGAACAGAGGCGGAGAAAAGAAGAGAAACATAACATAGAACACAGTCGGGTGAGTAAGAGAGAAAAATAACAAAGAGGTGGGAGCTTGGAATAGAAGTAAAAAGCGAGAGTTGAAGTTGATCTTCCGGAATCCAACTCTTAAGCATCATCGATTTATAACTTGGCTTTGATACCATAAATGTTGGACCCCGTTTGTTTCCAGAGTCCAACGCTTGCTCTGATATCATCATACTTAATTTGAGCGTGCATATTACCTTGAAGAGTTATTTCCAAGAACCCTAATTAACCATCATCGGTTCATCTTCATACTCATAAGATCCCAAAAATTTCCCTCACAATTTGTTCAATGGCGTGCCCATGCAAATCAGTCACCATAATCAAACTCATTTCTCCTAATTGTGAAAAGAACTTGGAAGTGTTCAGACTAGAATTTCAATTTGACTTCTTCAAAGAAATCATAGCTCTAAGTCTCTAGTTTGTTTTGAAACAAAAATCGTCTTAATCGGAGCTCTATAGTTCAAGATATGGTTAAAAAGATAAAGGGTGTTCATACCCTAATCATGCTCTCCCAACGGATCCCTCATTTTATTTCTATTAAACTTTCTAAAACCAACTCCAAAAGATACAAATTTTAATGTAGAGATAGATACATGTCTTAGGAATCCATTGCTTCAAGAATCACTTCATTTGGAGGACGGATGAGGAAGTTATGACCAAAAGAGTCCAACATGTTTATATCCTTAATCAATTTGTACATATCTTGGCGCGATTGCCATCACGTTTCTTCCAAATGTCGGATTGAATTCGTTTTTAGACGGTTAGAAAGAAGACATCAAGATCTAAAACTTTCATGAAGACACAAAGTGAGATTCCGCCTAAAAAAGGGTCAAAAAATCTCAATTTCCTAAAGTTGTCCCGTGAATGTCCGTTTAACGGACATGCATGTTCGTTTAATGGACATAGACTGGATTAGGAGCACTTTTTGACCCGAGAAGGTCCGTTTAATGGACATCAAGTCCGTTAAACGGACATGGGCGATGCTGGGGGTCCTTTTTGACCTGTAAAGGTCCGTTAAATGGACCTAAAGTCTGTTAAACGGACATAGGGGTTCCCCAAACCCTCTCCTATGCTTCTTACATCCAAACTAACATCATATTCACTCATAATCTTCCCAATTTCACTTCTTTTAATGCAATAACACTCCTAGAACATTCAATTACCCATTTGGGTGCATCAGACTCCCAAAAATCAACTCAAATTACTCATCACAAACACACACTCTCATCATTCACCATGATTGTCATGTTTAAACTTCCTATGTAGCATCTTCACTGATAATGCTCATATCTTTTCACTCCGATACTCAAAATTTACATACTTTATATCGTTGGAAAGCTATAAAGATGAACTACAACTTTCATGAAGGCAACTTTGGCCAATTCTACCTAGATCGATACAAATTTTCCTTGGAAATTAGCATACACATTTTACCCTCATGAAAACTTGGAATTTATCCCAACTTTATTTCCTCTATTACAACATCATTCAAAACAATTCAACTTCCAATTGGAATTCATCCAATACTCAACCTCAATTCATATGACTCCTCATATTCAATAACATCTTATCATTCATAACATTCCTATGTGTCTTTTCCATAATATCTCACTGATGTGCATATATATATACATATATGTACCAACCATTCATGCTCAACATTCATCATAGTCATCCATATACAAATCCACATTTCATGTCCATACACAAGTCCATTTTTCATTAACCTCATAAAATAAGAGTTTTACAAACTTTAATGGCATTTCAAGCCACAATACATTAATATTCCAAAATCCCCAAATTACACAAGACACTTGAATAATAATTGCTCAAAAGGCAATTACAACTTTGTTTTACATAAATTACTCCAAAACAACACAAAACATGTAAATTCGGGTTTTTTGCCTTGATTCACTTTCACTTGATCTCTTGTTCATCACCTGGAGATGGGACAGAAAGGGGGTGAGCTTAAAAGCTTGTGGGTAACAGGTTTATAACCAATAAACAAGAAAAAACCATTGAAATATTTATTTCCCTTGTAAAGTTCAAATCGAAATCCATGTCACATAATTTCAAAGTTCACAACTTATCAAGCAATTCATAAACATCATAAATCATGAATTCATTGAAACTTGTTACAAATCATACACATAAGCACATCAGAAATGGTTTGGGTAGGTCCATATTCATGACGCACTACACATTCCCATATAA
>JAOQMQ010000007.1:12129358-12139709 GCA_027563845.1 Erythroxylum subrotundum | reverse complement strand
GAACTATGATTTATATGAAGAAGTCAAATTAAAATTTTGGTTTGAAGGTTTTCAAATTATATTCGCAAACAGGAGAACTGAGATCCAACATTGTGACTGGTTTGTATGGGCACGCCATGGAGCATCTTGTGAGTAAATTTTGGGATGTTTTAAGGAAAAAAAGTTATAATAGTGATTATGACTTGATAATGTCTAATAAGGTGTAATTAAAGAACCATTCGGGGTAATGTCCACGCTTAAGGTTTCATGTTTTCGCATAAGGGTTGGGTTCTGGAAGCGGGATCCAACATTATGTGAAAAGACTTATATGGAGGCTAGAACTTTAATATAGTGTATGGAAATAAACTCTTAATACTTTGGCATTCGTAGTGATGTTCATTAGGTAAATGAGGAAAACAATTCATCCATAAAACATTGTTTAGGTAAACTAACATCCTTTGTTAGACAAGTTGCTATAAATCAGGCGCAGGTGAAGGCTTGAGTGATATACACAAGTGCAAACCATCTAACAGATGGGTGTCTAACGCTGCAAGATGGAAATATGACTTTTGTTAATGCTACAAGTGATATTTTTTTCCATCAAAACAATTCGTATTCCTTCACCTATAATTGAGGTTAGAGAGATAACCCGTTTTGAGTTGTGGAGGGAATAGGCAGTAGAACTACTTCCCACATAGGCCATAGGGTGAATAGTATTTCAACATAGATAAAAAGCCTTCCCTTTTACCTCAGGTACGTCATTTAAAGATATAGTTACTAACATTTTGCAATTCCAGCAAGATGTAAAATAATTTTAGTAGGATAAATGATCTTAATTGCAAAAGACTAGGAATAGAATCTAGAATTTAGAGAACTATATGAGCCAGATGGCAGTGACTATAAACTCTTTAGAAGCTCAAAGAGGAGGAAAAATGCCATCACATCATGAGATAAATTTAAAGAATGTTAGTGAGATCATCTTAAGAAGTGGTAGGAAGCTTGAGGACCTAAAGAGGACCACACAAAGGATAGCTAGTAAATAAGAAATTGAGAAGGAAGAAGAAAGGAATACCTCATCTAGCTCAAAGGTAAATGATGAATTCCTAAATTTTTTTAAGACTAACCTTTTCTTAGTAGATTAGCAAAGTCAGATAAGGAAAACAAGGATAAGGAGATTTGGGAAACTTTTCGAAAGGTCGAAGTGAATATACAATTGTTAGATGTGATCAAATAGGTGCAAGGTATATAAAATTCCTTAGACATTTATATACCAACACGTGAAAGTTAAGAGGTAATGAAATGATTAGGATGGGTGAAATTGTCTCTATAGTCATTAAAAAGAAAATAACTCCTAAGTGTAAGGACCTTGGCATGTTTTCCATTCCTTGTAAAATTGGTAACACTGTGATTAAACAGGCTATGCTAGGTTTAGAAGCATCAATTAATATTATTCATCGTTCCATTTTATGCTTTTTTAAATTTAAGCCTGTTGAAAGAAACTAGTGTTATCATAAAATTTAGTTATCATACTAACTCTTATCCAGATATGGTGATTGAGGATGCGCTTATATAAGTGAATGAATGAATATTTCCTACCAATTTTTATATGGTAGATATGAATGATGAAACTCCTTATAATCCCATACCTGCTTTACTGGGGAGATCATTCCTTATCATAGCCTAAACTAAGATATATGTTTGTGATGGTACCCTTAAAATGGAATTTGATGGGAAAGTTACTCATTTTAATATTTTTGATGTCATGAAGCACCCCTAAGATGACCATTCTTATTAATATGATCGACCCTTTTGCATAGGAAGCTTTTAAGTAGAAATTTATATATAAACTGGAAGCAATTTTAGCTAAGGAGAAGACTAAGGATTTTTTTTTTGTTTTAAGGAAAAGCTTTATTATTGATCAAAGTGTGCTTCTTTATTGCTCTAGATGTAAATTGTTTCCACATAAATTACATCCTTATTATGGCTGTCCCCATAGTGCAGTAGATATTAAGAGTATAAAAATAGGGAAGACATTGAATGTAAGTAATCATCTACTCAAGCCTTATCCTAAAGAATTTCAAGTGGAGAATGTAAAACCTATGATCCTTGGAGATCAAAATTTTATCATGTGATGAGGAGAACATGGATTTGATTAAATACAAATAAACAAAGACACTGCTTATGAGGAAACCTAAAGGGAGTTTGTGAAGTAAATCACTTGTTATTATAGGAATCACGTAAAGTATAAAATATACAAGAAAGGGGGGTTTGAATTGTGTAATCTTTTCAAAAATATTAATCTTTTGAGATTTCTTAAATATCTTTACAAATATCATATGAATAAAAAAAACACTTTATTAAAGTTGATAAGTATTGGAATCGCAAGTAATTTTATCTACTCGTCTAATAACAAGAAAATTAAAGTGTAAGGGTTAGATAATAGAGGCTGTGATTTTATTCTGGTTCACCCCAAACCTTGGGCTACGTCCAGTCCTCAGAGTTTGTCTAAGATTTCACTATACTCTTCAACTTTACAAGTATTCTTTCTACCCTTCCAGAGCCTCTTTAGGTCTTTTTCACAAAGTATTTTTTCTGCTATCTTAGCCTCTCTAGACTCTAGCCTTTGTTTCTCTCTCTAAGAAAGATATTTTTTGAGCTTTTACGTTACAGTTTTGTTCGCTCTCTTGTTTCGTACTTTGAATACAGAATTCCTCTAAGTATTGTACAATCAGAATTTTCTCTCTTGTAAAAACATTGTTTAAGTCTTCGACTAGAACTAGTATTTATAGCCCAAGTCTCCATCTGTCTTCTTAAGAAACTGCTTCTTGAATCTTCTAGAAACCGTTATTTAGTTGAGTCCTGTAACTAACTCCAACTAACTAACTGTCTGACGTTCTAGAGTATCTTCCTTTTTGTATCGTCTAATATTGTCGTTTCGTCTGGTATTGCGCTTCGTCTGTTGTTGCTGTATCTTCTATGATGACGTGTATCGTCTATTGCTGACGTATCATTTGGGATGACTAAGTGTTACTTACATTTTTCACACTTAACAAACTTATCAAAACAGTTCATACATTTCTAAGATTATTATTATTTGATTGTCACCAAAATTAATCGAAGTGAAGTCTTCCTGACTTAACAATTTCCCCCTTTTTGATGATAAAAAATAATCATAATTTTAGAAGATAAAATGATATTCAGACGAGTAGACGAATAGTATTCAGACGAATAACAAGACAAAAAAAAATAAGAAATGCAAATGCGTATATGATAGCAAAGCTATACAAGGCTTTCTATCTTCTCTTCTTGTTCTCCTCATTTTCTTTCTATCTTTTCTTATTCTCCCCTATTTGTTATTAATAAAAAAATAGTTCAAAGAAGACACTTCATAATTTCAAAAAACATATGTTGCATGTCAGTGCGGATCATCTTGAGGTCTTGTTCAATAGTAACTCGTAGAAATGCTACTTCCTCATGAAGATCACCTACTGAGTCACTTAGGTCATCAACCATAGTATGAATTTCCTCAATTTCTTTTGCTAAGGCTTCCTGAATTTCCTTCTGTTTGTGACTTGCTTCTGTCCAATTCATGAAATGCTTCAAGAAATCCGAATTAACAGTAGGATCTTGTTTTATTTCACTAGGTAGATGGAAATTTTCAACAACAGATGGTTCTGAAGGTAAAACGTCTAAATCTATGATTTTGACTGTGGGAGGTCTGAAGATTTGTTTTCCTTCTAGGAGATTAAGATCGTCAGGTCTAGGTAGTTTAGGAACTAGTTGCCCAAAAAGGTGTAACACTTCTTTATGTGAAGGTATGAAACTTAAAGGTCTAAAATGCATGATTAAATGCACAAAGGTCTCTAAGTTGAAATTGATACCTTCAACCGTGATGTGTGGTGCATCTGTGGTGGAAACTCCAAATTGACTTCCTGATGTTTTTGAAATGTGATGTGAAACATAGATACCTCTAGGTTGAGCTGCATTGCATGCATCATCTATGTTCTTCACAGTTGCTTGAATATGCTCTTCTATAAGATCATCTTCATTTCCTTCAGGAAACATCTTCTTTTTCCCTTTTTCTTCATTTCACAAGAGGGTTGAACATCTCGGTTGTATATTTGGCACAATTTTTATCGATGTTCTGCTCGTAATCGGATAGATTGTATACCGATCCTTTGACATCTTCATTGGATATGGTTCTACCTTCTCATCTTGCAGAATACCATATAGTCTTCTTTCTTCATGATCAGAAGATGTATTGTCTGATCATTAATCAGTATAGGTTCGATCTGTACCTTGACTGACTTTTTCAAACGTTCTCTAATAATAACTGAGCTTCTGCTTCGAATAGGTACTGATTCTTCTATAATCTTCATTCTCAAATCCTTTTTGTTGATTGGTTGAGAAGGATTGTAAGGTTCCAATTGGTGTTCAACTGTCTTTGTCTTCTGTTGAACATCAGATGAAGAAACCTTTTTTAGACTGGGCTTCTGCTTCTTTTGTTCTTCTTCCGGTTTAGAAGAAACTTGTTGTTGAGGCTTCTTCCTCTCAAATACTAACTTCCTCTTTATCTCTGTCTCTTTAGATGATTTTGCTGATTGAGTTTGCAAAATTGAGACAATTGATCTAGTAGCCTGCTGTCTTTTCGCTGACTTTCCAGAATCTTCACCAAGAATCAGAGCTTTCTATTTCTTCTGTTCTTGTTGTCGTAAGGTCAATAGTCTTGGTGACCTTCTTGACTGTTTATATTTTTCTGATTAAAGTGTCTCTACCTTTCTCTTCAATGACACTTGTTGTACTGATTGTTTAACCCAGCTGTCCTCTTTCTGTGAAATCATCTTAGCTTTTATTGGTACATTAGACGATTTCTCAGTCTTTTCTTTTGTGGATGTTCTTCCTATCGATCGAGGTTTTGTTTTTCTTGCAGACATAACACATTCACTCCTACTCCGTTTTACTATATGCTCCCCCTCAGATCTTGCTTTCGATGTAGAACCTGTATGCACCTCATCTTCAAACTTTATTCCAATTCTCTGAATAGTGGTGGCATTAATAATGCTCTTCACATCCATCTTCATCCTGTTACCTTCGTCGAGAATGATTCTAGATTCTCTAAAAATCTTTGTCAACAGCATACCATACGGTAAAAAGCTAGAAGGTTAATGGGTTGATGATTGAGTAGATGAAACAGACATTGTTCATCGATCGTTGTCACAATGTCCTTCGAGCCTAATCTTGATAGAACACAATGAAGAAGTAGTGAATGTAGAACCCTAACCTTCAGAACAAGGGTTGACGCCTTCCTGGATTTTGGGTCACTACTTCCATATAGTTGTCGATTGAGTTGTGCTTTATCTTCACAACCTTGAGTAATCCATTTTGTATTATTAGACAGCTTTGCTCCAATAATTGGACACCTACTGACCTTCTCGATAGAATCTTGTGTCACGATAACCGAAAATCCATCTACCATTGATACTAAGGTGTCGTCTACCACCTTTGCATTCTTCCAAAACTCATATATCTCATTCATATAGACTTTTTCACGAACCTTAAAGAAAATTTTCCAACCAATTGCTTCAATTTCTGGTTCAATGTCCATCTGATTTTCTTTCAAGGAGATGAAATCAACATATCTCCCATAGATAAGAGATTTCTCCATTTGTGATCTGTAACAATAAAAACTAAACAAACAAATGTATTTTGCTGAAGGTAGCAATGTTAGTATCTGAAAGTAAGAATATGAAACTAAAGAACTTGAAGCTTGGAACAGAGTGATGAATCGTCTTGGTTGAGAACACTAAACAAGTCAGTTTCAAAGTATTTCAACAATATTCTAGAGTAAAAGGTATTCTATAATCTTGAGAGGATTTCCTTCTAATTCCTACTATTGAAAAGTTATCGTCCATAACTTACCGTTACTATTTACTTGAAAACTTACGACTTTTTATCTTCTTTTGGTGTGAATCGTCTGGGCCATGACTTGTCAGACGAATGGTCATTCAGCATTACCATATTCAAGTTCCGCTTGATTTCTTTCAATCTATCTTCATACAAAAGTTTAGTGAAGATATCCGCCCATTGTTGATTTGTCTCAACAAATTGTAGACTAATGATTTTTCTCTGTACATAGTCTCGTATAAAATGATGTCTAACTTCAATATGTTGTGCTCTCGAGTGTTGTATTGGATTCTTTGATAGATTGATAGCACTTGTGTTGTCACAGAAGATTGGAATTTGTTATTCTTGTATGGAGTAATATTCTAACTGATACTTAATCCATAACGTCTGTGAACAACAGCTTGCAGCTGACATATATTCAACTTCTGCAGTAGATAGAGTAATTGAACTTTGCCTCTTGCTTGACCAAGAAATTAGATTATGACCAAGAAAGTGACAACCTTTACTTGTGCTCTTCCTATCAATCTTATCTCCAGCGTAATCAGCATCACAGTAGCCAATTAACCTGAAATCTTTACCTTTGTCATACATTAAACAAAGATCAGTAGAACCTGGCAAGTATCTCAATATTCTTTTAACAGCAATGTAATGAGTGTAACATCCCAGATCACCCGCTTATAGATATTGTCCGCTTTGGGCTTTGGCCTAGCCAAGCTCTCACGATTTTGCTTTTCCCGAGGCCTTCCTAGGAGGTCACCCATCGTGGAACTACTCTCACCCAAGCACGTTTAACCTCGGAGTTCCGATGGGATCCGGTGCATTACGCCATGAAAAACGCGTCTGTAAGGGAGAGGTATTCATACCCTTATAAGGCGTACTTCGTTCCACTCTCCAACAGATGTGGGATCTCACACTCTCCACCCCCTTAGGGCCTTGCCCTCTTTGGGGTCCAGCCTAGCTGGCACAACAGTTCGGGTACCGACTCTGATAACACTTGTAACATCCCAGATCACCCGCTTATAGATATTGTCTACTTTGATCCTTGGCGCAGCCAAGCCCTCACGGTATAAAAATCATTTAATTCAAATATTTACCTTTTAAAAAAAGTCTTCCAGAAAATGTAGCAAGTTACCTAAAATGTGATTGACACCAAATAATTTAAATTGAGAAAAGACAAATTGGAATAGAACGTGAGTTCGAAGATTAAACATTAACTAAGAATAAGATTTATGACAATTATGTAGAGATCCTTTTAATTAATCCATTTTTTGTTTTGAACCAATGTTATGAATACCGTATTAGTATCGATATCAGATTTAATTTTGGCATAGTATTGCACTGGTATCGGTCAATATCGAGTACTGTTTTAAATAATTTTTAAATTTATAAAATAGTCTATGAATATTTTCAAAATTTTAAAATAGTTCTTAAATATATTGTACTGTATAATTTATAATTTTATATCAACTATGTCTCCAAAAATCATAATAATAGAAATTTAAAATAACATCAATTTATTTATTTTTATTAACATTATTTTTCACATATAAATTTTGATGTATAAATGTGCACTTAAAATAAACATATAAATAGTTAAATATTAAAAAGTCCAAATTCCACAAGTCGCAAATGCATTCTCTTTAAAAAGACAAAAAAAGACAAATACTAAAAAAACTCATTTTCTAACTCATTCATTTCCTTTTGGGTTAATTATAAAAAAATCTCAAACTTTATTCAATTTTGCAATACTAGACCAAATTCTCCATTAATTTCGTTGATATGACATACCATGTAGAATTAATAGTTTCATCATGTGGCTTCCATATGTTCCAAATTTTTTCATGTCATTATTTTTATAATTTAATAAATTTGAAAAAAGAAAATAATGTAATTATTTTTCACCATTATCATCGCCATCTCCGGCTAATCTTTGTTGTCTTCACACTGGAGAAGATCAAGAAGCTCAGTGCAAACATCTCCTTCCTCACTCTTGAGGAAGCTCGCTAGCTGGTAAATTACCACTAGGACAAGCTTGGGGTCTCTGTTACTGCCTTTTCCTCGTCACCATTGTTGTCACTCCTAGCAATGAAGGAGTAGACAATAGTAAAGGGAAACACGTCCCTGCAATAAGGTAAATCCAAGATAGAGTAAGTAAGTTGGCGGAATTTTAGAGCTACCTAGAAAACCAGCAGGGAAAAGTAAAAACAAACATAAAACCAGCAAAGAGGAGAAGGAGAATAGATAGAAAAAGAATCGCTAGGATTTTAGTTTTTATAAATTTATTAATTTATAAATATTTATCTAGAAAAATAATTGAACAAGTGTCAAAACTTTTAATTTGATGTGGTGTGCCATGTACGTTAGTAAAGAACTTAATGTCAGGTTATATTTGTAATAAATTGAAAGTTTAATCATTTTAATATCACTTTCTAAAGTTTGGGCTAATATTACAAAATTGAGAAAAAGTTTAGGATTTTTTTTCTATAATTAACCCTGTCCTTTTCTCTTTCTTGATATTAGCTGTTATTATTTACCCAGAAGGATAAGAAAAACTAAATTCTAAAGTACACTTGTCGTACTAAAATACAACACTCCGTTTTGTGAAAAACATATAAGACATGTTTGCTGTAGAAAAAACTTCGATCTTTGGGTAAAATGAAGGAAACTAGTGATGGTATGTGAGAGCAGCTCAAATTGATCTCAAAATTCTTGATGAGCAACTTGAGAAGCTTCTCAACAAAGTTTTGACTTCGGACAGGAATAAGATGGATGATGATGGGAATCTCACAGCCACCGTCACCACAGTAACTAAAGTTGGTGCTGCCAGTTTAAGAAGGTGAGGCAGGATTGGGAGATCGACCTTTTTAAGCTTATTATCAAGAGTGTCATTGCGCATGGCACTTTTGGCACTGTGCACCATGGTGTTTACGAAGGTCAGAATTTTGTCGGTTAGTGTATCGTCTTCTGGTTTTGTCTTCGTGATTTAATTTTTTTTGCAAATAAGTCCCTCAATTTTTAAACATTACAGTATCAATGATTTTTTTTGCAAAATAAGTCCCTCAATTTTTAAAATTTACGGTATCAATCAATATTTGATCGATATTTCAAATATTAAACAGTACTAACTGGTACTAGTTGAAATACAGTATCGGTGATTTAATTTTTTGTTTTTGCAAATAAGTCCCTCAAAATTTAAAATTTACAGTATCGTTCAATATTTGATAGGTATTTCAAATACTAACCAGTACTAATTAGTACCAGTCGAAATCATCGGTACTAGCCAAACAACTAGATATTGTATTAGTTTTTGACCGTTAGAGTACCTTCCAACAAGTACGATACAAAATTCATAACTTTGTTTTGAACATTAAATAAGGGCTAAATTAACACTACAATAAAGTAGAGTACTGGCTATGAAAAAAAACATAGCTAAATATTAAAAAAATGTTACAAATAGTTATTTGTTACATTCCTGTTCGCCAATTTCCCCTAGGTGAAAACTATAGGTGACGTTTATAGAAATTGTAGTCGAAAAGTATTAGTTACGAAAACTTTTTGTAACTAAAACATTAAAAAAATGTAGCTAAAAATTGAATATTGGTAGGAAAAATTTGATGCCAAATGATTGACAATGAAAATAAAGCGTAACTAATAATATTTGGCTTCATTTTTATCTTCGCAGCTATATAGTATTTATTACATTTTCCATAAACGTAGCCGAAAGTTATTTGCTACGTTTCGTTAATATAACGCACCACTATCATAGAGCATATGCCCGAACATCCAGAGGACATTCAAGAAGATACCCTATGAAAATGGCATGTTAGAGCAATCATATTAACTTATTATAGCATCATACAGAACATAAGTATTTCTAAAGATCAAAACTCCTCATTTCATTCAGAAAATGAAACTTACTTACATTGTCATTACATTTCATAATCCATGTTAATACATAACATAACATTTGGGAGTTTAAAGTTCCACACAAAAAGTTCAACATGAAAAGAGAAGCTAAACAAAAGTATTCTATCTAGACTCTACAGGTATCAACTGACCAGACCTTAGAGCCATTCTTGTTTCCAAAATTGAAAGTGCTAGACTTCTATTGTATCACCTTAGAAGCTAGGTCTCCCTTATACCTGAAAATCAACGTTGCAATTTTGATGAGTTTGCGAACTCAGCGAGTGAACCATCATTGATGTGCTCACTCAAGTTAGAACACAAATATCACAAGTGTATTTCCTAATTCAGCAGATGTATCACATCATTCAATATTGAATACCATATCACAATATACACCATATCTCAACAATACATCATGAACTACAAACATATTATATAATCATTTCAAAATAATCCAATCATTTATCTCAATCATTCATATCAACATGTACATAAACATTGCATATCATTATATCAACACAATTTAGTAATTCTTCGCAATCATTCATATGATACATGTAAA
>JAOQMQ010000007.1:12065865-12076448 GCA_027563845.1 Erythroxylum subrotundum | reverse complement strand
GTCTTATTCTATACTTAAAAATCTAACTATTAAGAATGTTCTTGATATGTTTATTTGGAAAAGAATTGCAAACACACACCGAAAAAAGAAGAATTTTAAGAGCATGTACGATACAGCAGAATCTTTGCAGGTATGCAGCAACACCACTGGTTTTCATGTATTCAATCATGTTCCAGATATAGCCACCTCATTTTTGTGGGTGGGCCAGCACATAAAGTGACAACAGAGTTAGAAACGTCAAGCTCTTTATTACTTTCACATGACATGTTACTACAAACTACAGTATTCAGCATCAGTGTCCTGCTATATTTTGTTCTGCGCAAAGGAGGAGAGAAATTCCACTCTGTATATCTTGCGCATCGGGAAGGAGTCCAAGAACTTGGGACATATGTTATGCTCCTAAAACAATTGAAAACCGATTTTGTCCACGTTTTTCGGTGCAAAATCAATTCCATTTGGAGAAAGGTTTATATTAATGGAGGTCAGAGCAGAACCCAGTGCCAATTCCAAAGGAAAAGAACGTAACCAAGATAGAAAATGATTTGCATTCACATTCTAGATTAAGAATTAGTTGCTGATGATAAAACATTCAGCACAGAACAGAAGATGATTCTTGTTACTGGTTACATCAGAATAAACCTCCGTGGACCCAAGCCCTTTTTTTGTTTTTGGTCAGTATTTTCTCTTCTTTCTTGGGACAAATTTGTAAGTCTTTTCAGAACAAGTACTATAATCCATTCCTCCAGTCACCAACATGGCCAGATCAAAAAAAATAAATTAACAACAAAGCATGATGAGTATTGACGACACTCTTCATGCTTCACAGAAACAAAAAACCCACTTTGAAATGTCAAAATTAACTTTTGAGCGCCACATTTTTACCAGATTAGCTAAACTCAATGAGTGAAACCTCAGATTAGCTAATAAGTGAAACCTAAATGAGTTATTAATCAGTTGATTTTCATCAAATGTTTTAAGGTTACTTAAATATTATACTTTTATTTAAATTAATATAAATAATTATATAACATGTAATTACTATTTTTACTAATATGATTATATAATTTTTATTTAGAATATATATGAAATTCATTTTATTTTATTTTATTTTATTTTCTTATTAATTATTATAAAGATTTATATCAAAATAGCAAGAATAATCATTTATAAATATAATATTTAAGTTTATAGTCTTAAATAATAGATCATTTATGTTTTGCAAAGAAAGTTGAATGTAGTAATTTTAAAATTTTTTCTAAACAAACATATTTATAATGACTAACTCTTTTCGATTTTATAAAAGATTTATGTAATAATAAATACAAGATAAACGTACTAAAAGAAAATTTATAAGTATTATATTTCTAAGGTTTATATTTATTCAAAATAAATTTAAAAATTCAAAACACAATATAAATTATGTTAAATAAATGCATTCATAAAATTAAGATATATTATAAGTTTATTCACATATTTTGACATTTTAATTGAGACAATAAAATCAACATAAAAATTACTGGTTTAAATTTTATATGAAATAAAGACTATATTTTTATATAATATTTATTATTAGATGGTCATTGATAATTTTATAGGTTATTAATTATAATTTTTCATAAAGTAATTGATATTGATTCAATTTCTTATGATATTTCAAAAAAGTGATACGAGAGAAGCTGATATGAAATTTGAAATAAGATAGTTATAACTTATTTATCATATATGTTGCTAAATATAAGAAAATATTAAGAGATTTTAGTTTAAAATATATTTGAACTTAAAATTTTACCCATATATAAACTCTAAGTAAATATATAAGTAAGATTTAATAAAATCATCGTCTTCATCTTAGCTCCTCGTATTATGTCAAAAGATGATGATGTTATTATTTGATTGATTAACCTCGTATTATGTCAAAAGAAGATGATGTTATTAATTTATTGATTAAGTCCAGCACATCCCTGTCAGAAAACTACTCTTTGCTCTCTGGTATGAAAGCAAAGCACGAGAAGCCATGCATAGGAATTAGGAAGTGACAGCATAGGATGTAACGGAACTCTCTTGCTCAGGCTACATGACAGAATGATTAGGCAGGTCTGCTTACAATTGACATAAGCATATTTTAGTGAGGATCAATTATTTGCATCTCCTTTTATCACTTTGATATTTTGTACATAGATGTACTATCGTCTTTGTAACTATGGGAAAAAGACTCACATCTGTCACACTTAACCTTATGTGAGGACCCTGATAATTCAATGCAAGTCATGTCCATTTCAATACATGTACATGCCATTAAATGGCAGCGATAATCAATGCAGGCAAACAAATATGGTTGAACAAGAAAGCATCATAAGGTTCTTGTTTCATGATGTGGGCAACTCATGAGAACGAAATTGGAATTGTCGTATCGAAACCTTTACTTGCATTATACGAACACAATCTTCTTGAGCCATTCAGCTAATGCATACAGAAACACTTTGCGGCCTAATTTTTTTTGGTGAATGTCAAATGCTATCCAACTATCAAATCAAGGGGCTCACTGATATTGTTATCAGACTCAGCTCATATATATATATATATATATAGCTGTTTAGAACTTAAGGTCAGAGTTTTGTTTCTCGTAAAGAACTTATCCAACTCAAATAGAAATTAGTCAGAATATGGATGAATTAAAGGTGTTTTCTCATGATTGAGACCCTTCTAAAACATTTTATGGGCAACCAAAAAATTAAAAAATTAAAAAAATCAATTATATATAATAAAAAGGTTAGAATGCGATTTAAAACTTTTTGGACAATCTAATCAAATCATAACGGTGAGAGATTGAATAATGCGATCAACAAGCTTCACTCAGTTACATGGCTTGAGGTGGAAGGACCAAAATCTACATGACCATACCGTGGCTATGTCCATTAAAATTGGGTCATATTATAATTTGAAAATAGTATAAGGCAGAATTTGACAATACTAATTAATTAGTACTGTATTGGCAACACTTTAGTGCTGTATAATGCATTGAGCCTCATGTTATTGGTTACTACTTATTAGTATGCATCATGTGGCTTCCTTGGTATCAGGTTTTCAATACCAAGGAATTGACTCCGTTAGAATTAACTAGCACACCTTCAATGAATCATTATAAGGAAAATGGTCATGGAGACTTGATACACCAAACATGTAGTGGAAAAGACAACATGCACTTCCCTCAAGGTTTGGTAGCTCTTACTGGGGTTCAGCTTAATTCACGGGTAACCCCCCTTCGCTTTCATCTTTTTCAATCTTCTCCTCGATGCTTATTTCCTTTTCTTGTAAAAACTACCGGATTTTAATTTTAACCATGATGTCAATGGCAAAACTCTCTCTCGATCATATGTGATTTTCGCAAATGGTGGCCTAGCGAGTTGTAGGTCCCTCTTTAGGTCCACAAGCACAAGCAAACTATGGTCATATGAATGCACCTGGACGAAGTCACGCTACACACCCAGAAGATATTTCCAAGAGGTAAAAAGTAACACGACTTTCTTTCCATCCACACAATAACTTTAGGCCTATGTGTCTTAAGCTACTTCCAAAAGCAACGTACCCCAAGAAATTAAAAACCAATGTGAAAATACCAAGAAATTGTGGTTCTACAAGTTACTCAAACCCTTGCTTTCTATGGAAAATGGTTCGTCCCTACCGGACTCCATCCCAAATCTTGGAAAGAGTGAAAGAATTACCAAAAATAACAATGCTATGTTACTGATGAAATATGTAGTGTACATATCCATATGCAAAATGACCTTTTCCTAACTTTAATCTCACACGTTTCTGGTACAGTCAATAAACTTGATAACTGGCCCCTGTCTGCACGCACTCATTAATGTTCATAAACATATATTTAGCTCTAGCAATCTCAATTCCTAAGTATCTCTTCAGTATAATTTATAACTGCATACTTGATTCTAATTGTTCTTGAAGAAGCTGGGGAACCTCGGATTAGAGTTAAACACGGTATATCGCAGGATTGACCAAGTCCATTAACGAAGACATGCTTTTTATTAGTTCAAATGGTAATGAAATCTTCAAGAATCAGGAAGCCAAAACTAAGGATATACGAAAGCACTAAGACCAAGACTTTTTAGGGTTTAATGCTCTCATTATCACCCACTTCAAAAATGGTACAATTCATCACCTCTCTTTTGTAGTTATCACCTTCTTGAAAGCAACTTCAGAACAATCACAGCTCGCCACATCATGTGGTCCTCGGTCCGTCCTCTTAATTATGCCAATGCCAGTCTAAGGAAGTGGTGCTCAGCTAGAAATGAGAGATAGAGAGAGGTTTGTACAAATAGTGGAGAAAGCGGCATGTAAAAATGGAAAGGAAATATCAGAGGGTGGAAGTAATTAAATGGTAGACCACAGAGAGGTTTGTACTGCCATTTCCAAATATGACGACATATTTAGGGGGGCTGGGTCCTGTAGTTATGGCAAGAGGTGATTGGCTAGGGTTTCCAGAGAGGTTCTTGTGGATAGCATAGCATTGATTGGATAGCATAAGCACCAAGCAACCATTCTTAGGCAACTTTTTTTGTGTTTGTCTTGTGTCTGTGATGGTGAGAGTTAGAAGGGCAGCTTTTTTACCGATAAGCACGCATGGCTTGGATAGAGCCCAACAAGAACAACAATAACATGGACAATCATGACATTATAGACTCGAGAACGAAAGATAAAGAGAGGGATGAGATGAGGTTTCTCTTTTAGTGAAAGCGACGCATAGACAAAGAGTCAAAGCAGCATTGGTTCTCATGGCAGACTCTTACAGCAGCATATGCCCTTTGAGTGAAATAATTGTCCTTCCTTACGCTTAGACAAAGCCACGTGGATCTTACATTACAAAACATGAATTATAGCTTGAACTTTCCCATAACAAGTCACAGCCTGTGATGTAGCAACCTTAACCCACAAAACCCACTGCCTCGTCTATTCAAAGCTCAAACATGCAGCTCCTTTGTTGAGTTCTCTGTCAATATGTCACTTACTCAAGTGAACTCAACTGACATCTACTTGTTTGTATTTCCTATCCACTCACTTCAACAAATGCGCTTCTATTTATACTTTTCTAATAGTCCAGATTCTCTGTCCAATATTACTTTATCTTATTTTGTCTCGTGAAATCTCAGTCATTTATTTTATGGAATCTACGCGGGACCTCAACTGACATCTACTTGTTTGTATTTCCTATCCACTCACTTCAACAAATGCGCTTCTATTTATACTTTTCTAAGAGTCCAGATTTTCTGTCCAATATTACTTTATCTTATTTTGTCTCGTAAAATCTCAGCCATTTATTTTGTGGAATCTACGCGGAACCATGCGAGACCCACATAAATAAATGGCTAAAATTTATTTTACACAATAAGACATCATAATAATGAACAAAAGGTCTGAACTCCTTTTCCAAGTCCTAATACCCAACTTTTCCTCTCAACGCAAGAAAAGAAAATGGAAAAAGATGGCTCATTTTAGCCAATAAATTCCACCCATTGGCTACCTGAATCAATTATTACTCAAATCCCCTCCTGGCATCCAACTCTCTCTCCCAGCTCCACAACCGCAACACATCATCAACGTATAACACACCTTCTATGCTGTCTGTCTCAAGCTCAATCCCTTGGTTGTCCAAAGGTAAATGGAAGTTCTCCGTCTCTCTCACTTAATTCAAACCCCACAGCTTTGCTATTCAAACTCAACAATGTGTTTATACAATCATGAAAAAGCAGTTATGATCAGTATGCACCAAGAGATATATCTCAGCCATTGCTTCTGAGTTGGGGGTTAACAAAGCATCAACGAATGTCTGTCTTTCCCACTAACTACCTACTGGTTTCCTTTGCTTGCAGAGATGTTGATTTGAAGAAGATGAAATTTCTGGGCTTTTAATTCCCTGGAGAGAGAGATAATACAATATTGAATTTATCCACTAATTAGTTATTCTGCTGACCTACCTAGGTTATATGTCCAGTGCAATTACATATCTAAAATGATTCCCTCCGGCAACAATGGAAATAACCCAATCTCGTCTTTCTTCCACTTCTCCTCTCATTCCAATGTTCATGAGGATTTTGAATTAGGAGACCATGACTTTTTTATCCAACAAGGCCATGAACTTTTACTTCCGTCCTTGCAAGCTACTGATCCTGCAGTCTATTATACCATCGATAACATGGTGGATTCTAACAAAAGTGTCGACGTTGGTGAGTTAGACAAAATCTGCAGCAAGAAACCTCACCAAAGTGCTGAACAGATTCCAAGAAAGAGAACCTCCAAGCCAGATCGTCACAGCAAGATAGACACTCGTCACGGACCAAGAGATAGGAGAATAAGACTGTCCCTTAAAGTTGCCCCTAATTTTTTTGATCTGCAAGAGAAGCTCAACTTCGACAAACCTAGCAAAACTATTGAGTGGTTACTAATACAGGCAGCAAGTGAAATCAAGAAACTATATAGTGGGATTATGAACTACGGGTGCAGTACAATTGCGGTCGAGAGTGTATCATCTACTTCTGAGTGTGAAGTTGTGTCAGGTATTGATGAAACCTTCTTTAAAAGAACCAATATTTCCAAAGGCAAACCAACTCCACGTATCGTTAACAAGGAGAAGAAGGCCAGGCCATCGTGTAAAAGAGGAGTTCACTTTCTCCCGAGGGAGTTCAGAGACAAAGCAAGAGAAAGGGCAAGAGAAAGGACAAGAGAAAAGATGAAGATTCGAAAAAGTTTGCATGAATCAATGATTCATTATCATCATCAGCAAGCAACGGACATAGAGTTGAACCAATTAAGTCGTTTGAATCCCTTTGAAACTGGGGAGGAATCAGCCACTCATGGTCACTTAATGAACCCTTCTACAGATCAGCTGGTTGAACTGCTTAGGAGCTCACAAGAGCAAAACCCCTTCCGTACAACGATAGAGGGAAGCGACATGATTGATGAATCCTTGGTGGTTATGAGTAAGTGGAGCCCCTCGTCACTTTTCAGTCATCTCCAAAACAGTGGAATTTCCCAAGAGGTAATTACTTATGTTCCCCGAAATTTGGTGATGCTTGAGAAGTTTAATAGTATCTACTTCACCTTAGGTAGTACTACAAATCAAAATGCATAAACCATACAAACAGGAAATGTCCTAGATTAAGTTATTTCCTCAATATCTAAGCAACCCTTTATCACATTTTTGGTTTCAGAATCAATTCACTGATTTTCAGTCCTGCAAACACTGGGAACTCTATAACGGTAAAAGTCTCTGCTGAATGCTGATATTAATGGACTCATGTCATTCTTGACGTTGGATAAGGTAAGCAGAGTTTTGAAGAGCATGTATGGTCTACTCCTGGTGTTGGATTGTAATATGAACATGGTGTCTTTTCATTTTAATTAAGCAGATTTCTTCTGAATTGCTTCGTTAATGATTGCTCAATTTTCTGTCTATCAAGTCAGTATTGTGTGCGTTTCTTAATCTTTTATCATGGTGTCACCTTAGAGCTGAATAGATCCGCTGCTAGTCACCTAAAGCGGTTAGATTTCTTGAATATGACAGACTTTTCTACTTCTTACACCCTTCTGTACTAGCTGATCCATGATCAATATACATATAATTTTTACGGTTAAACTTAATTCCTAAGATTCTCCTCTCTTGTTCATTTTTCATCAATTTCAGTCTAGAGTTATAATTGCTTGACTTGAATAGCTTTCCTTTTTGTTATATGGACAATTGGCCTAGAGGAAAATGTCAGTTGAAGCACTCCGAAAGTTTTAAAAGATGTTCTCGTTTTATTTCTGCACTGGTTATAACATGGCTACACACTTTAAGCAATCTTGGAAGAAGTCACACAATTTTCACTAGCAATCCGAGTCAACCTAGCAAAACAAAATATGGTTCAAGATTCACCATACTGTAAATAGACATAGACTCATCTAATTTAGGAGTTTTACCACTAATGGCAACTTGTATATACGGCAGAAATTAACCTTAATTTATATTCCCTTTTGAAGATACACTAGTTCCCATAACCTTGGATAGATTCTGTGTAACTAGTTCCCATTACCTTGGATAGATTCTGTGTAAACTATATATGAACTTATTTATACTACAACCAAAAATTAACATAACTTACTTCTAACAAAATTCAGACTTTTTTGATAACAGAAAAATAATATAAATTTAATTAGGTAATCTAAATAGAATTTAAGAGTTTTAAAATGTTAAATTTTGATAACATCAAAATTAGTGAAATGTTTGAATCTTAAAATATGGTGTTTAGTGTTTTAGAAATTAGCTTTAAATTAATTACTATCTAAAACAATTTATGTATTAAAAATGAGATAATTGATTATATATGTGTGTAATTTTATGTAGTAAATCATAAGACAAACATATATATATGACAATATAATTTCTCAAAATTTTAAGATTATTTTAATTTTATAATATGATTAATTGATAAACATAATTATAAAAGCATGAATATAAAATCATACTTTATTATAAAGTTCTATTAGCCTTTTCAGCTTTTGTAAGATCACCAAGTCATTAAAATTGCACACGTCTTAACCTTTAATAATATCCATACGAATAAGTTGAGTTAAGTTTGCAAAATGATGTAGAGGGGGGTATGCCAAAAGTGCTAGTTTTTAGAAAGCATACACATATTTATAATAAGGTTTAGATCGTTTTCGTAATTTCATGAATATACATATATTTATAAATTAAATAAAATATTAATTAAGTCTTAATAAATAATTATAATATCTAATATTGGAACCTATTAGCCAAAATTCTAATATTTGATTTTAATGTTTCTCAAATTTCTTAATAAATTTAATATAATTTAATTATATTTTATTGCTTTAATTATTCTTTGTATGTAACTCATTTAATTCTTATATATTTTGAAAATGAAAAAAATATAATATAAAATCATGTTTAAAAATAGGCATATTAGGTCTTTTAATTTATTTTTAATTGTTTAATTAAATAATTTATATTGTAAATCAATAGCAATGCCTGTCAATTAATCATGATCACTTAAATATAAAAAATGTTAAAGAATTTTTAACTAAAAGTTTTGCATAATTTTTTTATAAAATTAAATTATTTCCACATATAATGTTTGGTTAAATATAAAGTATGAATTTAGTATCTACTATATTTGAGTCCAATTATTTTAATTCTTTAGCATTACTAACAGATCTTTTAATGATATTTTAAAGCTATATTCAAATTTTCATTTTATCTTTGTTAAATATGTCTTAAAATAATACTAATTAAGAATAACATAACATTCATCGTAATTACTTTAGAGTGCTGAATCACATATTAATAATTCAACTACCTCTATATATTTCATGTCAAATTAATGAATACCAATTTAGTTACTTACGATTATGATAAGTCATAAATAGTATCGAAATATAATAATTTTAAGTCCAAGAATAACTTATACAATCATCATGATTAAAATTTTTCGTAAACATACATGTAATGTTTTATATACAACAATAACAATCATGTAGCAATTCTATTGACATGCGAAATTTAAGGAGGTCTAATAATACACAATCTTAACTTTAATTAGTAGAGAGGTTATTTTCAGTAATGTTTTATATAGAATTTGCTTAACATCATTTTGGTTCAATGAACTTATTTTTTAACAACTACATATGTTTAACTATATCAATAATTTAATCAATGATACTTTTCTTAGAAGAAAGAAATATAGTGTACATTTTTTTTACTTTATTAATCTAAAAAAAATTTAGAAATAATATACTAAAGTAATAGTAATATTATGATTATGATCTTAATATAATTATAATTGTAAGATATAATTATTCTATATAAAATTTATCTTATGAGTTAATTAAATAAAGTAGGCATAAAAAAATAAAGGATAACTTTAACTAAATATTTCATAAATAAATAACAAATTGAACTTGGTTAAGTGTATTTTTGACTTTGTGAATATAAGGAATTGAAATTTAACCACTAACTTTAAACAACTGACTTTAATCATGATTTGTAGGGTCATAAAATTTGGATATTGTCTTCAAATCATCATTTTGAAAAAATAAAAATTAACTTTGAATAGTTGATGTCACTCTTAATTTTTAGCGTCATGAAACTCTAACTTTTATTTTTGAATAATCATTATTGTCAAAACAAGGGCCCTATTTGACAATCAGCGGCCCTATTTGGCAATCATCTTATTACATTAGCTATAAGCCGATAGCTGATTATATCAGCTAATTTAACTAGCAAATTGTATTAGCTGTTTTTCATTTGATGTTTGGTAAAATTAGCTGTTTAGTATTAGCTGCTTATGTGTAAAATGACTTACAAGGATATGACTTTAAAAAAAATTATAAGGGTATGAATATTATATATCTTAGTATTTTGTTGAATATTTTTATAGTAATTTAGATTTTAGATATTTAATTCCACAAAAATTAAGTTTATAACTCTAATAAAAAAAACATAGAACATATAATAATAATAATAATAATAATAATAATAATAATAATAATAATAATAATAATAATAACAA
>JAOQMQ010000007.1:12049141-12060847 GCA_027563845.1 Erythroxylum subrotundum | reverse complement strand
TCTGGTAAAGAAGAAGAGAAGGCATTTCAAACAAAAGGGGAGTATGAATCCTCTAACCAGTGTATGAGAGGAAGAGGAAGAGGAAATTTTCGTGGCAGAGGTCGAGAGCACACTAGCTCTCTCCACCATTGTTCTTACTGTAACAAATATGGGTATACCGACAAATTATGTTGGTCGAAGCCTGAGGAGGCCAAGTTTGTAGAAGAAGATGACGATCAAAATGACTATTTGTTCATCACAATAACCTTTAAACACCTATAATCGATATTCTAATACTCATTACCTCATCCCTCATCTATGATTTAAAAAATTTATCCCTCATTTTTGCAATATCTTGAAAAGTAAGTATTTGTTGTATATTTAGCTAGAGATAATCATGGTTAAAGATAACTGAATATTTATTAGATAGTGTTTTACCTTATAATATTTTCTAAGGTTAGCAAGTTACTTACTATATGTACATATATAAATATCTTTTTCCATATAAAATGAAAATAAAGTTTTCTCGATTTTTTTTTCATAGTAGTAGAGCAACTTTAATCCTTGGAAAAGAGATATAAATACACTTTTAAAAGATGACTGAGATAAGTTGTCAAAGAAGGTGATAAATCCCTCATCACCATGTTGCTTATATCTATTGGATAATTAACAAGTGGTTATCATGCTGTGTTTACTCAATAGAGAATTTTTCTGATTTTTATAAATTGTTTCCTAATTAATAAAAAGGCACATAAAGACATCGCAAGTTAGGTGTCAGACGTGGTCGAGACCATTCAATTTCAAGCTAGAATGCAAGACGAGCTTAGGCACTGTGATCTATGTCAACCAGTCATCATAAGCGACCACTGATGATGGAGTTAGACAAAGCACTGAGCTAGATTTGTCAACAGAGAAATTTCAATGATTGTTAAACCTTTTAGATTGACCTAATTTCATTATCAAGAAACTTTTTGGTAAAATTCATAAAACCTCAATTTGGATACATTATAGTGGAGCATCTATTGACATAATGAGACAGTTGGAGCTATTATTTAGTATTAATGATGAAGTGCCTATACTTATTATCTTGCTTAATGGGATAAGAACGAAGACAAAAAATATTGGTAAAGTCAATTTAAATCATACAATGATCCTGATAATTTGATATCTATATTTCAACATATAAATGAATTAAATTATCAATTAATGTTTACCAACAAGCTTTGTGTGATACATAAAGAGGCTTATGATGCCTGTTATTGATTGCAATATACACACTTTTCTTTTCTTGTTATTAACAATAAAGAATTTAATTATTTTGACTCGATACATTATAATTTGTAGAGTTCTTATCAAGTAACTTCTTTTATGATTCTCATTATTTTCTTATAATTGTGATGATTATAGTTGTGCATTTTAAGTTTCGTTATTGTAAGAAAAGAGTGAGGCCAATAGATTTCTAATATATATTTTTTATGAAGGTCAGAACTTAATTTGTAAAAAAAATACAAAATGAATTCCTTGGGATAACGAGTTGGAGTTTGAGTCTAAACCAATGAAAAAATTTTATAAGGATAATGTGATAATTCATAAGACTAGTTGTTTTGACACACCATAGCAAAATGAGAGAGTGAAAAAAAAACATAGACACATCTTAAAGGTGGCTAGGTACTTCATTTTCAACTTTGTTTATGGATCAAGCTTTGGGGAGAGTGTATTTTGATAGTGGCTTACTTAATCAACATGAATCCTATTACCAAACGTTATAGAAAATCATCACATGAGATCTTATTCTATATCAAGATACCATAAAGACATGTTAAGATTTTTGGTGTCTTTGCTATATTCACAATAATCCTAGATAGAAAGACATATTTATAGCTAAAAGTAGGCGATAAATTTTTGCAAGCTACCTTTATGGGAAGAAGGGCTGAAAATTGTATGACCTTGAGAAGAAAATTTTCTTTTCTTTATGAGCATTTTGTTCCATGAAGATGTATTTCATTTTACATAGTATATTAGATATCTTAGACAAACAAAAAGAGAGATACTCATTATTTAGGGACTTTCATTTGATAAGGTTTAAATGCATGAGTATAATATGTTGAACCTTAATCTTGATAAAGATAAAAATAGCACTTTGATGGAGGAAATGTGGAGTATAGATGAAGGATATAGACAAATTGTTTAAGAGAACTATGTGAAAGAAGATTATAGGAGGAAAAGAAGAACAACCAAGAGACCAGTACATCTAGATAATTATATTGTGTACATGGCTTGTTTAGATCAGAACATAAGGCCAAGTCATAGTGCCAATCGCCAGATTATATTAGAAGAGCGTCCAGGTTTAGTCAAGTAGTAGATTAACCCAGATGGACGTCCACTTGGGAACATTCAGTCAAAAAATTCTAGAACGGAATTGGACCCCATTTTCAGGCCCTAAAAAAGTTAGTTACTCCCTATCCCTTAACTAATTATATAATATTTAATAATTTTTTTTGTAGGCATCAAATATACTTAATAACAATAACGTCAAACGTGGAGCCTAGAAATTATTCTAAGGTAGTCATATATGCATAGTATCATGGCGCCATCTCAAAAGAGATTACAACCTTATAAGATAATAGGACTTAGATGGTGAAAAGTCTTCCACCTGAGAAGAGACTGTTGATTGCAAATGGATCTATAAAATGAAAAAAAAAAAAGATGAAATAGTGAATCGCTATAATTAAGCTAAACTTATAGTGAAGAGATTCATCTAAATTGAAGCCTTGCATTTTCATAAAACCTTTACACTATTTGTAAAGCTCATATTTGTATGTGTTTTCTTAGGAGCAATGTCAAAAAAATAAGGGCTACACTAAATGAATAAGAATAAGACCTTTTTACACTATTATTTAAAGGAAGAGCTTTACATAAGGTTGCCTTCGGATATCAAAACAAGTAAAGGCAATAAGATTTGTTGACTTTGGAAGTTAATATATGGACTTTACTAGGAATCACAAAATTGATTCTCCGAGTTAACAATAGCTCTAAAAAGGTATAGATTTGTTCAATCCCTTACTGATTACTTGTAATTCACACATCACAAAGATAAAGTCTTTATGAGATTATTAATATATATAGATGACATTATAGTAATGGGCAATGATTCAACAATATGTTTAGACTTTAAAAGTTATTTAAACAAATGCACTTAGGCTATATTTGGTTGGAGGTTTATTAATGGAATGAAATGAAATATAATAATATTCTATCGTTTGGAAGGAGGGTTTATAATATAATGGGATGGAATACGATGTAAAAGAAGGGTTTCATATTACATCTCATTCTATCCTGAACAGTAAAAATGAAAAAGCTCCGATTTTGGGGTTTAGGATAGAGTGTAAAATGATAAACAATTTTTCACTATATTACATTATAAACCCTTCTTCTAGACAATACTATATTGCATTATAAACCCTTTCATCCATCCCGAACAACAATTTTATAATATTATATCTATTTACATTCCATTCCATTATAAACCATTCCATTTCATTAAAAACTTTACGTATAATCAAACATAGCCTTAGGGGCACTCAAGTGTTTCTTAAGCATCATGGCAACAAGATCACCATAGGAAATATTTGTATGCCAAAGGAATATGCTTTGGATATAATATTAGAGACCAGTCTCTTTAGGGGAAGTTTGCTAACTCTCTAATAACGAGGATAAAAATTAGCAGTAGTAGAGGGTAAAGAGATAGATAATGCTTAAGCTTATCAATAATTAAATTAGGTGAATAATTACTTAACGATTGCTAACCATAAAATACCTATTTAATACATGTATTGTCTCAATTTGCACAAGCACCTTGTAAGGAACACTTTGAGGGTTCCATGTGAGTGATACACTACCTCAAAAGTAATCTTAGGCAAGGGACCTTACTACATGCTAATGGTGACCTGAGGCTATATGTCTATTGTTATTTTGATTGGGTGAGATGCTCAATCACACGATGATTAGTGATGATATATTTTTGTATACTTCGACAATCACTTATGTCGTGAAAGATGAAGAAGCAAATAGAGGTAGAGTATTATGCAATGGTGACAGCTATTAGAGCATGTTGATTTGGTTAAAGTCCTTATTGGCATCTTTAATGGTGGTTCACATCGGGCCAATGAAGTTATATTGTCATAGTTAGTCTACTATACATATATACAGGAGTGAATAATGTGTTTATAAATAAACTAAACATATTGAGATTTATTGTCATTATATTAGGAAGCAATTTTATGTTGAGAATATTGTGATGGCACATTTACGGTTACTGTTTCAAATAGTAAATGTAAATATTTTCACCAAAACTCTGACTTGATAACAATTTCAATTTTTATTATGCAAGCTAGGCATTTATGTTTTTTATATGTCAATTTGAGAGGAGTATTATAAACTAGATATTTGTTGTGCATTTAGTTAGAGAAAATTACGGTCAGAGATAAATGTATATTTTGTAGATAATATTTTACTTTAATTAAAATTCCTAGGTTGGGAAGTTGGCTTATTATATATACATATCATTTTTCACATAAAATGATAATGGAGTTTCTTTTTTTTTTTCATATTCTTTCACCTCTTATGGAACGCCTCTCTTATTGTAGATGACAAAAAAAACTCCAACATATCTTCCTTTCTCTTTTGATGTCTATGAAATAATATGACTTAAAATATTTTTAATCAAACCACGTATAAGCTTTTTACTATGTATACAGCTAAGTGCCATAAGTCAAAATTATAGATTCAAAGACGTATAATACAATATATACATAAATTATACGTGAACAAATAAAAACATGTGCACATTGGTTCATTTGATGAATGATTTTTCTATAGGAACACCCTGCTGTACCCTGACATCCCACAGTAGGCACGGCCCAAATCTTTTTTATAGAAAATTAAATATTAATATCCATTTATCAAAATAGTATTTATTTAGATAAAATTTAGTCAAAACGATAAAAATAATAATAATTTTATAAATTTTAATTTCTATGGTAAAAGATTATAATTTATTATTAAGTTCTAATATATTTAGAGAATGCATTACTATATTTTTACATGTTAAGGAGTAATCAGTAAGTATTTAAGAATTTGATAACATTGAAGAAGTTGAACTAGCCTTGGTACGGGTCAGGCAAGTCGAGCCTACTCTTGATCCTCTCAAGCTTGACTCAAGTTGGGTTCAGTCCGATCTAACCTGATCTCTAAGAGTTGACTCGAGTCACTTATCACCATTGTTTTGGTTTCATCCTATTATTTTAAGTTCCTTATTATATATAAAGATTAAAAAAAACATCTTTTTAAAGCATTAAAATTAAAATAATATTATTTTAAGTTCCTTCTCCTCAAGCCTCAAGGGAATGTATATCACTAAAAACGTAAAAATGTATTGGGAAGACATCAAAACCAGTGGAACCGGCCTCTTAAGAGCAAGTAATGTAGAATTCAGCAAAGTTACGAAAAAGTTCATGGGCCTGTTATGTACCTTGAAGTGTAGAAACAACAAAAGCTTCACCATCATCCATCCGCATGTTGCATTCTCTCTTCCACCATCTACACGAGCTTTACGCTCTGAAGAATAGCAAAACAGAAAAGAAAGCACAATGATGTAGGGGAAAGTGTAAAATTAGTTCATATATAATATAATTATTGCAATATAACGACCCTAAAGTCTGCAACTTTTTTATTATCTACACTATATTGATATAGAGCAAGAAGATAGCCAGAGACCTGAATATTTCATTTTTGTACATATGCCAACACAGCACATGGAAGTTAAGAGATTGGAAAAAAGACACTCAATGAACCACACAAATAAAGCAAAGAACCTTAGTTGTTCAGGCATTTATAGGTTCTTATTCTTGAATTCCAAACACATTTGTCTTTATATTGAGAAGAAGACAAAACTCAGAAAAGCACAAATGAAAAGGAAGGGACAAAAGCTGAAATAGTGTGCCGACTTGAACTATTTTTAGTGGTGTGCCAAAAAGCTTTGGAACGCCGAGGAGGAATGCGGAAGGGAGACAAATCTTGCAAGTTGCAAGAGAAAAGCAGTATATATGTATTGAAGTTGTGTGATGTAGCAATAGAGGCTATTATCTGATGGCTACATATAAGTATAGGTATTTTTGCTTGTGATTCAATTGTGTGAATGCTGAGAAAAGCAAAGTCTATAATGAGTAGAGGAAAAGTATACCAGCGTGACTGACAGACATGTAGATTAGGAATTTGTATGTTATTCCTGCATTCTCATCTCCATCTGACATCCACATCCTATCGAAGCTAAACTTGGTGATATCAGTCAATTCCGTATTCAACTAGTTCAGTTATAACTCATTATGTTATTTGTTAAAATTTAGAAATTGTGGTTGGGGAAGGGCTTAGTAATTACTTACACAGGCATGCATGTGGGTTGCACTTACATTACGTGATCTACTTGCCAGGTTTTGTTTCTCATTGATTGGTGGTAGCCTGTAAGTGGGGGCTGTTTCTATTTTGTAACTCTTTGCATCGGAACTTCCCAGTCCCCACCTGTACACATATAATCAATGAAGCACTGTCTTTTTTTCCTAAAGCTTTTGTGTCTGTTATTTCGATCTTTGGCTAAGTCAAGTCTCTATTATCAGTTTGTTCTGATTGGGTTCTCTTTTTATTTCTTGGGAGACTCCCTCTCGGTTAGTAAGAGATTTGAAATAAACTTTTGTTTCAGTGATATATGATAAGTTGAGCTAATGACGTTCTTTTATATGTAGTGTCTGTCTTAACAACGAGAATGACACATCAATTATTGCAACCTTATGAACATAAAAGTTTGGTGCTTTGTAGCATTAAAGACATCGTGCATGCGCGAGTGTATGAGACCATAGTTGAAGAGTAAAGATCTTTTGTTCAGTATTAACTTGTCCTATTTTGTCTATTTGAATCTTAATTATTTATTTACATAGGACCTACATAAATAGACACAGAACTTATATAAATAAATGACTGAGATTTAATAGACAGAATAGGACAAAATAGAGTAATATTAAACTGAATATCTTAGCACATAGTCTAGTCAAGGGAGGGGCGGCCGTATACCGACGATTTTGGCCAATGCCTTTACAGTTCGCGTGCAGGGTACGGAGTCTGTGGATATGGAGCTATATTATGTCTTACTACGAAATACATAACGTACTGGGATGGAATTGGGCAGGTTGAGTCGGGTTTGTATGACGACTCAAATTATTTTGTAAGAAATATATAATGTCTTGTTACGAAATACATAACATATTGTTAAGGAAAATATTAATATTTTTAATTTATAATAAAAATACTCCATCATTAATCTTATGATTAATGAAATTGACATATAACTATTTAACAAATTATATTTACGTGATAAATGATTAATGATATATCAAATAATCGAATTAAAATTAAGAAGAATTAAAAAATTGCTAATAAATTTCAAAAGAAAAACCCCAGCATGTGACGGTAAACACAAAATCCAAAATTGGATTGGTGGAGATCACTCAAAATAGGGTTAAAGAAGGACAGAAACTTACAATGCAAAAAGTAAGTAATGAAGAAGGTTCAGAGTGATTTGAAGCCTAGCCTCTTCTTCCATCAGATCATGTCTGGTCTGTATGGCCTCATCGTCGTCCTTTTGTCTCCCTTTTCTCAATCGAAACTTATGATTTGTATTTAGAGAGAGAAGAACAGAATGAAAATGTAGCTACTGTTGTCTGTATCTCTAATCGCTCTTCTTCTTCTTCGATTAATTTCGTTGGCGTATATGTAGGGTGGAATAAACTGAGGAGACGGTCAAAGACTATTCATGAATTATCTGATGCCCTTTTGTACTTAACGACTTCATTCCCTTTTTTGTTATAATTTATTATATAGATATTAAGTTTACCTAAAATTAAAAGTTCTTTCTTTACAATAAATAAAAATAAAAATATTATTTATCAAATATAATTGAGATTATTATATTATAATTTTTAAAAATTTTCATTATTTAGTATAACTAATTTAACATTATCATAATTGTACGAATATCACAGGTAATTATTATAATAACCTGTAATGTACAATTTAAAAATTATTAGCATTTCTTCAGAGAAAACATTGTGTAACGTTTTTGTTTTCTAATTCAAATAAGTGCTAATGGGCATGAAATGTCCCGATTAACTAATTTGAGCAAATAACGAAAGAGGAAAAAAAAAAAAAAAAAGAGACTAAAATGAATGGTAACCCATAACCCAAGCTGATCTGATCTGATCCCACACAAAATCTAATTTATTTTCGTGCATGCTATAAGCTTAGATCCTGCGTAGGTACTACTGCTTTGGTAATCGTTATCATAAAGACAGTGCCACCAGCCAAATCTACACTGATATTTGCCTACACTACACACAAGACAATATAAGTTCTACGTACTCAGTGACATAATAAATATAGGAGCTCTTTTTGACCAGAGCTCCATAGTTAGGCAGCTTAGGGGTTTAAATAAGAGAAAACATTACATAGAAGAGATATGAGCCAAAAGATCTGAACGTACCGCAGAGGAAAAATCCCACCTAAACAAAATCCGCATGCTTCTGCTGATGCGGTGATTGATATCTATCTTTGCTATGCTTAGTACAAATTTATATTTGTCGGTATTATATATGCTCCCCCCCTCCAGTTTTGTTGCTTGCCGCTTGAATCTGTTGGTAGGTGGGTTATATTTAAACAAAATATTTCTAACTGTACCTTGATGGCCATTTTAAAAAGAAAATACAAGGACAATGGCCAGGTCGAGCTTGGGCTTGCCCTGGCCAGATCTATGGCCTGACCCACCCGCAATCCGATTTATTAATTGTAAAAAATTAAAAAAACAATGCCCTTTTTAATAAAACGACATTGTTTTGTCGCTCTTGGTGGCCCACAGGCTGGGACAACAAATCCTGGTTCGTGGCTCAATCAACCTGGACTTGGCTCGTTAATTTCAGGTTGGGAGCCTCGGCCCATGGCCTAGATATGTTGACTTCGGATTTGCCGGTTTGGGTCGGATTGCCATCTATGTGGGAGCAATTGATTCACATGAAAGAATGAAAATAGAAATGAGAATAAATATAGTGAGAAATGAGAATAAATATTATCATTATAATTATGATAGTTGGTTAAGAGGAAGAAATGATTAACATTACCGGTGATTAGTTTATAAAAAATATTGAGAAATAAAAATTTATTATATTTTAATTAATTAATTATAATATATTAATTAATTATATTGAAATTAATTAATTACAATATTTTAATTAATAAATGAATTATATTCAATGTTTTTGAATATTCTATTGCTTTTATAGTTTTCTTGTGAATGTGAGAGTTAAACACTACAAAGGTCTTGAGACGTTCAAGAACAAGGTTATTGGTCGACGATCACGAAAGTTAAGTCTTGCTTAAACAAACCTAAGTAAGATTGTCGTGCAAAGGAGTAGATGCGACTTACGGTATAAGTTCGATGCTTAAGAAGACCAGTTTAACACACAGTCTTTTGAAAATTACAATGAAGATACTAGTTATTAAAATTTGTCCATCTTTTAGTAAACGACCCTTCTACCCCTTCAAGCAATCAGGTTTTTTTCTCTTCTCCTCCAGTTGTAGCAGTGTCGGTTAACTTGCTAGCTTCTGACTTCCACAGGTCGTTGAATTTAGTTTTTTCTTCACCCATGTTAAGCCAAAACTGTAATTGATTTAGTGGCTGCAGCAAAACTATAATTGATTTCCTTGCTTAGATTTTCGGAAATGCGCTTCTAGTGATTTTGAGCTCAATTTGAGCACGTATTGGCATATTGCCATATAAGGCTTAGCTGTGAAGAATTGAGACTCGGAATAAGGCTAAAATAGTTCCACAATTGGACTAAAATTTGAAATTGTTTGATAATTGAGCAATTATTTTCTTTTCTTGGAAGTTGAATTATCTTAAGTAATTGAAAATTCCTGGAGTATTAATTTCATTGAATCAAATTGATGAATTTAGTAAAACATTGAGTTGACTGTTTATATCAATATTACAATTTTCTTTTAATTGGACTTTAGTTTTAAATAGATTATTCCTTAAGATTTAATTGGAGTTAAATTGAGAATTTAATTATTCAAGAATTGATTGAATTAATTTTAAGAAAATTGATTAGTTTTTCAATAAAACATAAATTTTAGTAAAATTGAAGGATTTTTGGAAAATTGATTTCATATATATGCCTAAATATATTCTTTGGAAAGTTTAGAAATAAATATTCTACATTAAAAGAAGTTGTGTTGTGAACCTAAGGATGATACTTTGAAATCTAATACATTAATTTATAATCAAATATTAAACAAGCTAAAATCATATTGAGGATAGAACTTTGACCAATTGATTATATGAAATCACAATTTAAAAGTATTAAGAACTAAAATGAAGATTATATGATGATTTAAATGCCAAAAGTAAAAAATTTAATAAGCTCGAAAAGTTATTTGAAAAATAGAAAGAAAATTCTCATAATTATATTAATGATTAATAATGTCTAATAACTAAAACAAACAAACCTTAAATACTTAAAAACACAAGTCTAGTGTTTTTATACTTTGACTTTGGATAGAATAGTGGACTAGGCCATGTTAGCTATAGAAATTTTAATGTTGTTGAGTGCGATTTGAAACACGTCTTTCTTTGAGATCGTTTATGAACTTTGTGAAGCTGATTATAGTTTAAGAAATGTTGTATATGAGACTGTAGATCCTGTTATAACTTTATTAAGTTAAATACGACTTAATCTATACCTATGTTAGAGACTGTGTGTCTATCTATAATTTCTAAAGATGGACACCATGTGGGCCATGCCTATATTAGAGATCATATCTCACCATTAAGTTATCCATTAAGTAATATAGGCTAATACATGACTGAATTAAAAGTTATTTTCACATCCAAGTCTTCCCCAGCCTTAGCTTAAATCAAGTAATCAATAGTTGTTCTTCAATTTGGCTTGATTTTACATTTGTATCCACTTCTATCACAATATCATTAAGCATAAGAATGGTAAAAAGGCTTAACCTTAACTTGAAGTTAATATGTTTGACCCAAGTTGAATAGGTTTTAGACCAAGTTTAAAATTTTTAAACTTTAGGTTTCAATCTAGGCTTGAGTTGGATTTTATAGTCAAATCCAACCTGGTTCGAAAGTTAAGCATTAATGTGAAGTTATATTTTAAATGTTGTCATTTTGTTTCCTTTTGTTGAGGTAAAAGGTATGAATTTCCCCATTAACATTTCTTAAAAAGTCTAAGTTAACCTATACCGTTGCTTATAGTATCACATTACACCTTAATGTTTTCAAAATGGTATTAAAAGTGCCTTAAATCCTAAAAAATTTAAGTTTTTAGCTTTTTCTAGTATATGTGTCATCAACTTAGCCTATGTGATGTCACAATTAGGTAATATTGACCAACTTGATGTTGATGTAATCTAAAATTAGTTTATTTAAACATTGGTTAAATGTACAATTTTCTCCTTAACTTTTCACAAAAGGTCTAAATTGATGGACCCCGTCTCCGAGGCCCAACATTCAGACTCACACAAGCATAGAAGACCCAACCCGACAATAAAACGGACCACAAATAAGGGAAACCACAAATAGAAAATCTGGATTGGATTTATTATTAGAAATAT
>JAOQMQ010000007.1:11994008-12010613 GCA_027563845.1 Erythroxylum subrotundum | reverse complement strand
ATGAATGAGGAAAGACTTAAATGCCCCTCCATCCAAGCCTTCTTACCTTACCTCTTTAAGTGATGTACCTAAAATGCTCCTGCACATTTCATTTTACTTCATGCTACTTTAGGACACTTTCTAATCATCCAATTGACGGAATTTCCCAAAACTTCCTTCTAGAGAAATGTTCCTCTATAACTAAATTTCATAATTACCATAAAAATCATTTAATTTCGTGCACTACACCAAGAGTTATAGTCCAAACATCTCGGACTGTCATTATGCTGAAAATTTTTCCAGCACTTTATTCCATCCGAAAATTGACAAACTTAGAGGCTGAATTAAAATTCACTTTCTTCAGACAAATTGTAGCCTTATCTTTTTAGTTTAATCCAAATCAAGAATCACCTCATTTGGATAACTAGAACAAAAATTATGGCCAAAATACTTTCAGATTTTTCTAATCCAAGACTGCACACTAAACCCGACTTCAATTCTGAAATTGAAAATCCTAAGGGCTAAATTGAGCTTCGATCCCTTCACATGATTTGTAGCCCCATGTCTCAATTTTATTTTTCCTTAAGAATCAATTCAATCGGAGCTGTACAGATCAAGATATCTCCAAATTACTGAACCATGTTCAGAAAATTTCTAACATCACTTAATTAAAAATAATCTCTTTCCATTTAACCTCCTAAAAATCATAATTTCCCATAAAAAAGTAGCTAAAAGTATTAGGAATCCAACGCTTCAAAAATCAAATCAATCGGATGTCGGACGAAGGAATTATAAGCAAAAGATTGAAAAAGGGTCGGATCAAAAGCAAAAGAACAGAACTTCAATTATATGTATATAATCGAATTTTCCAAAAATCATAACTCTAGATCCCGAACTCCAAATTTAACAAATTTGGTATCACTAAAAAGATCAAAGGAAGCTCTACAACTTCCATGAAGGACTGAAAAATCAATTTGGCCTTTAAGGAAGTCATATTTCCAAATCAAAGATTTTGCCCACTAATAACTATGCTAAACAGTAACAGAAACTTGTAAAAATCATAACTCCACATTCCATGGTCCAAAAATTGCATACTTTACATCAATGAAAAGATAAAAACATCATCTAAAACTTTCATGAAGCACTTAAAGGCAAATTTCAACCTCTAACTAAGTCAATTTTTCATTCAAAGTTTCTGCCCTGTTATTGCCATCCTATACCAACTCCAAACTTTAAATTTTCATATCTTCCAATTCCCACATCCAAACATTACAAACTTTACAGTGTCGGAAAGATTGACAGACAAGCTACAACTTTCATGTAGACTACTTACTCCAATTCAGACTAAATCCGTACGACGAGTGGCCTCAAAGTTGAGTACTCGCAAATGTACAGTTGTGGTCATTTTTACAAAACAAAGCTAAATAACACTTAACTTCAGAAAATCATAGCTCTCAATCCCGACATCCAAAAAAATATCATACTTTATGGTGACAGAAAGCTCTCGACTGAAGCTACAATTTTTATTAAGATCATTTTCTCAAATTATGCCTAAATCAAAAAGTCAACTTTCTTACTTCAAAAAGTCAAACTTTTCTAATTTAACAACTTTTCACACTTTCACTCTTTATTTCTTAATTTCAACTTCCATTTTAATCAACTCACTCACTTTACCCTCATAATCCATACAAATTTACTCAAATATCAAAGTCCTCAAATCTTTTCTCATCAATTTTTCTTAAGGTACAAAACATTTATAACACAATTCGTATACAAAAACACTCATTGAATTTCATGAAATATTTCTAAATTCCACTAAAAGATCGGGGTCCAACATTTGGAAACAATAAGTTGCTTATTATTGGTTATTAAATTTCAAATTGATGAATAATTTTTTCTTTAATGAACTTCACTACATCAATTTCTTCAACCTTTTTCATAAGTTAAGCCATTAGACATTTAGTAACATAATTTTTTACTAATAAAATAAAATTATGATCTTCAAAGGAAGATGGATATATTTTCTAGACAAGGTTAACGACCCAACCCCTTTATGACCATGGATTAATTATATAGTGTAACTTAGAGGTAGCAATTCATTGTATTCTCCCATACTTATGACATTATTAGTGACCTCTTGCATAGGATATAAAATCTTTTAATATTGAAAGCCTGTAGTAACCATGGTGCTTAATAAGCCTTCTCATCTTAATTCCATATTGATAAGCACCACATACCCCATCATGAACTTACTTAATTACTGTTAATACCTATTGTATCCCTAGACATCTTGTAAGAAGTTCATTACTCTTGTCAAAACAAAGCTCCTTTAATTAATATAGCTTTTTATCGAGGTTCTTTAACAATTTTCTATTTTGTTCCCTCTAATCCTGATTGACTCCTTTATTGATGTTAAAAACATCTAATTTATAAATCGACAGATGAGACTTTCGTTGTATAACAACACATTTATGGACGAGCTCCTTGGACATCCTTATCTCAGAGGCAATTTCAGAAAGTTCATTCACCTCCCAATTCCCTTCCTGTCAAATATATTGGAATCAACCTTATCAAAGAATTCCAATATGTTAGTTTATGCCCTTGTAACCAATCAGTTAGTTACAATTTTATGTATGACATTATTATTTTAATTAGTAAAGGCATTCTTTATCTTTATATTTTATTAATTACGTTAAAGACTAAAGGTAAAATCCCTAAAATAATTACTTTGCAATTCAAATTATGATGAGATTATAATTATAAGATTCAATTTACATTTATATATTATTCATAAATTGTTCCTAGTTGTAGTTTCATCAAGACAGGATATTAATTAAATAGTAAAACTAACACATGGTATAATTCTTTCTTATAAAGAAAGTAATTGATCTCATAAATTAAAATATGGAGATATTTAAATAAACATGTGGGTGCTTATTAAATAATAAATTTACTAACTTGACCTGATTATGATGATCTTAAATGGAATATTACTTATGTCTCTATAGATTTTCTCATTATGGTAGTTGTATAATTGATCCTTATACTTGAGATTACCAAGGTATCTCATGTAGGAATTACTGGGTTTTGATGCTACTTATGACTTATTTTATTTAGGGCAGCTCAATCAGTAGCACTTGGATATAGTATGAACCATGTAAAGATAGTTGAGTAAGTCAATAAAGAATTTGTCACTCTAAAGTAATTAGAGAGAATGTTGCACTATTCTTAATTAGTAGTGATTTAATGAATTCTTTGGCCAGAATGAATTGACATTTGAAAAGGTGTTTTCAATATCAATTATAAATCAAATACTAATTAGCAAGTACAAGCATGACTGGATTTAATAAGAGTAGACAATATATATTCATACTCTATTTCCAATTTAACCATTGGATGAAGAAAGGATTAAATTATATATCATAACCATGCATAGACAGGTTTAGTCAAACCACTTTAACATTCATAATAATTAAGTGGTCATGATAAGTTGCTAGACATCAATCTTGATCTATGAATATTTAATTTGAGAATTAAAGATAAATTAAAAGGAGTTTTAATTTATCTAATTCTAATTCTAATTATGAATTAGAATTATAATTTATAATCATTGCCAACATAATAAGAACTTAATGGATCACACATAAAGAGTAATTAAAAAGAGAAATATCAATTTGAAATTAATTTGGACTTAATTGTGAAGTTTGAGAAACATTAGGGATCAAATATGAGATATTTAATTTTATTTAAATTAAATATTTAATTTTAATAAAACAAAACCGTAATCCTTTTTTTCCTCTCAAATGTTGAATCTTGTTTTATACTGCTTTATGGATGCCATTAGAGGCTAGACACGTGAATAGCTCGTGGTTGACACTTAAAAAAGTCTTTGAAAAAGTCTTCAACAGGAACTTTAATTCATGTACGATTCCTTTATTTTATGATTAATGTTTTCAAGTTATTCAATTATTATGATCCGATTGAAAATCATAAAAATTTTATTTTTTTCTACACCTATGATTTGATCACGAATGGTTTCCTAATAGTGGTATCAAAGCTTCCTTTAATTATTCAACTTAAATCAATTGCTTGGTTGTTATTGATTTGATAAAAATTAAGGGTTGTTATGTAATTGATTTCTCATAATCAATTTTTCTAGAAATTTAAATATGCTTATGAAAATCCTTTTTAATTAGATTTTATGAAAACCTAGTTGTGTTTATTCGTTGCTTATGAAAGCACAAAATTGCCCACCTCAATTTTGTGTTTATGGAAATTGTTCTTATAATCACATTACATGCCTAATTTTTTGTTTGAAAACAAAATATGCGTTATTGAGTTCTGGAAAATGATTGTGCATTTCCCTTTTTCTTTTAGCTTCTACATTAAATGGTTTATAGAAAATCATTGTTGCATGCCACCATAGAATGAATCATAATTGCACCTTATGTGAGTAGATTGTGTTTGAGTTTGTATTACTAATTAGATCCATTGATGGAACTTTAGGTAAATCAGTGGCGATTATAGCCACTGTTAAGCTCACCCAATGATGTAATTTGTTGATAAAGTTTTTAATTCACTGCACGGTCACAATCACAAGCGATCTCTCGAATAACAGAAATTCATTTTAGAGAGAGAGAGAGTTACAGAAGAGAGATAACAGAGAGAAAAAAAAGATTTCATTCCATTGTAATAAAACATGTCTGTATAATGTTGTTGGAGCTCGCTTTAATACATTCATAAGTTATCCACTATGCTCGAGTACAAAACGTCACCCTGTGGTTTTATTCTAAACGTTGCGTGTAATATTAGGTAATATGTTCCATAATCTTCCATTTTTCTTACTCACGCTTCTTCATCTTCGACATTCTCCACAACAATTCCCTTCCCTTAATGTCTTTGTCTACGAAATTAACTTCTGGAAACTACTTTTGGAGGTCAAAAAATACTCCCATATTGCACTAGTGTTCTCGTCATCTGATCATTGAATCAACCATTATGTAACTGCTCGATTGTTCCTTTTAGTCATTCGCCTGTCCAGTATTGCTATTGGCACTCGTTCCACTGGTGTGAGAAACTCTAATAGTGAGGAAGAAGTTCTGTCCTACAGCTCATGTGCCTTTTTAAGCTGAGATACATGAAACATTGGGTGTATTGCTGCCTCGATTGGAAGATCTAACTTATCAGCCGCCTCAATGATACGTTGAATCACGCTATATGGCCCGTAATATAGTGGAGACAACTTCCGATTACTCCTCCTTTGTAAAGAAAATTGCTTGTATGGTTGTAATTTTAACAATACCATATCTCCCACCTTGAATTCTCTTTCAGAACGCCTAGAATCTGCATACTACTTCATACAATTTTGGGCCCTCTGTAAATGAAATTTAGTGACATTAATCATAGCTTCTCTGTTTTACAAAACCCTATCAACTTTTAAAACCTTTTGACTAGCATACCCCCACACTTAGCCTTTGGCCGCCCTCGGGCAAAACATCAAAATTAAACTTATTGACCCAAAACATTGACTCAATTCCCATATTTTCCAAGACAATATAATCACAAATAAAGACGAGTGACTTTCAAAAATTATAGCAAGATGTCAACATTCTAAGCTTTTACTAATGATCAATCAACATTCAATATCTTTAAAAACTGAGCAATCTAATGGTAGACTAAAAAAATGTATTTAACTAAAATATATCCGCGGGTACACTCAACACCATTCATGATCATGACAATCCACAACTTTGCATGTTATTTCATTCGTCCACCATTAGAATTCACATGCAAAATCATGAATCAAAGGACTTTTTAGGGTTGTAATGTGGGCAAAGGTAAGGTGAAATGTATTTGGGTCAAGTAGCATGAAAGTCAACAAAGCTAGTGAAAGAAAGCAACACTCATCAAAAACTGGGTACCGTCAGCTATAACGAATGCAACATTTACATTTCACAACCCCATTCAGCTCTCATATACAAACCACATGAAGCATATTCCAATCCGAAGGAATCACTCATACAATTTATGTCAACAACTCATTGGAATCACAAGAGTGAACCTTCCAAGCCATCATCTACCTCATATTCAACATATAAAATAACACATTCATTACAACTCTAGGAAGATGCATAAACCATAAACAACTTTTCAACACATATGGAATTCCTCCTTATACATTTATTTTAAACATTTTTTAATTCTTTTTTTTCTTTTTCTTCTATCTTTCTTTTTCATTTTCTTTTTTTGCTTTTTTTCTTTCTTTTCCTTCAAAACTAAAATAAACTACATCAATGTGGGAATTTCAATGATAAGACATAAAATGACATCCCAACATTATAACCAACCCTCATATACGTACACCCCCACACTTAGAATTTTGTATATCCACAAACTCAACAATCACAAGTGTTCCACTAGCTTTATGACTTGGGTGGGACGTTTGGTTAAGTTTAAAAGCATAAAATGTGGTTTATACAAAAAGAATGGTTAAAGCTCAAAGGGGTTTATTAAGGGAAAAATCATGTCAATAGGATAGGTTATTTGGCTAATGTAGTTTCTGAAAAATAAAGAATGCCTGATCATATCCATGTTAATGCATATGGTAAAAATATGGTCTCGAATAGAAATTCAATGCAAAATTGAGATGTACATTATTGGATCGGAAAAGAAAACATGCAAGATTTGGTTAAATGGTAGATTTCAAAAAAAATTTAGAAATCATAACACAGCGGAAGGAAGATAATCAAATCAACATGCCACCATACATGATACGGTATATGGAAAATAATTATCAAAAGAACGAGATGAAGATAATATTACCGACTCCTTGGCTACAGTTTTAACTCCTCGCTGCGCTATCCTATCCCCAGCAACATATCCTCTCCTAAGTGATGTATCCTCTTCTTCTTGTTATTGTTTCCTCTTCTCGATATTCTATCCTCGACTAATCCAATCTACCTCTTGTTCTTCTTGGACAACTTGGTTAACAAGATCCTTTGGTGGGAAAGGAGAAGAAAACTTTGGAGGATAATTTTCTTAGAAGAAAGAAGACAAAGAATGAGACACTCTCATGCAATTTTCGAAATTTTCACGCAAGATAGGAGAGAGAGTGATAAAAATGTAAGAACACCTTCTAACACCCTCACAATTTTGGTTAACATCAAAGGAAAGAAGAGTTTTCCATCCAATGCATCACTTCTTCATTTAATCAATCATAAAGAAGCCATTAAATGAGACTCTTCTCGTTTGTCTTTAAGATGACTATATGAAAAGTCTATTAACCTAAATGTGACCTATCAATTTCGTTTTTGATGATGAAAGAAGGAAGATGGTCCATCCAATGTACCTCTTTCTTTTTTAATCCAATGAATGCTAATATGTCATATGTTATCATTAAAAGATAACCATTAAACCATTTAATGGTAAGATCATTACTCCATTTAATGATGATAATGCATGATAAATACTATTTTTATTTAGCAATTCAATGCCAAATGTGCATCTACACATTCAGCCCTAATGAAAAAAGAAATTGCACTTTACTTTCTTAAAAGTTTTGTTTTAATTTAATTAATCAAATTAAACCAAAGTCTAGCCCATTTCTAAATGTACATTTGCTCAACATTCAATTATGGGTTTTAAAGCCTCCATTTATATTTCTTACTTTACTTGATAACCTTCCTTGAAGCCAAATGGGGCATCTTATTGGACTTAGATAATTCAAGCTTCAATAAACCTATAATTAATTTAATCTCATTAGAATAAATTCTAGCTTATTAACTAAATGTCATTCCACTAAAGACAATTAGTTAAACTCTTAAGTTACTAAATATTATGAGAACCCTTATGTTGGTTTTTCCTTCTAGAACCTACAATGGTTCACATACAAAAATTGAAGGCAAAAAAATTAACCCAAGAGCAGTAAGTGGACAACCAACCTCGAGATAGAAAACCCAAGACAATGGAAGCAGTTGCTGGAAGAACGAAAGAAGATGAGCAACGACGACTGTAGATGGAAGAAGACAGTGCACAGAGGAGCAATGAAGAAGAAGAAAAAAATGAAGAAGAACGACAGGGGGGCTTCAGATGTTTAATTTAATTAACAATAAAATGGCATCGTTTGATTTTACTAATGGAATGCTAATTTCGTAGGTAAATTATAATTTCTTAGGTAAATTACCAACGGAATGGAGTTTTCGTAGGTAATTTCCTTCCGAAAATTTCTTCCGTTAGTAAACTTCGTCGATTATTTTTACTGCAAACCATTGTCGTCTATTTTTACGATGACTTTCACTATTTTTTTGCTAAATTCATTCGACAAAGTTTCAAGGATAAATTCCCTCTACCTTTACCGACGGATCTGTTTGGTCACAAAATACCTTTTTTCCTACAAGTTTAGAGATTGAAATAAATATCCGTCGCTAATTTACTATGGAATTTTTTTCATCGGGATTTTCCCATTCATAATTTGTAACTTTCTTATAGTGGAAGAATGTAGACTAAAATTCTAAGTAAATTTATATAAAAGCACCACATTAACTTGTTAAGCATTTAAATTATTATGTTATGGAACATTTTTATTTTATTTTTATTATTTTCTTAAATATAATTTTCTACTTATATAAAATTTCAATACAATAAAGGACCAAATTGGAGGATTGGAAGCGGCATAAGCATTTAGGGTACGATGGATGCTTGTATCACAAACAAACGTGGCAATACCATATCGTACACGTCAGTATGTGTCGCACCCGCCAAAAAATGATACAGTATTAGTTAATACCATACAAAAAAGATCGATATCGTCCATTTTGAATGGTACTGCTGGTACTCAATACCAGTGAATATCGATCCTAATCTATAAAATCTAAAAACTATGGGACTAAAATGAAAAAAAAAATATTTTGTTATCTAATCTTTGTCGCCTTTCACTTGTGACCCAGACTCTCTTTTTTCAAGCATTTTTTGGGGAGGTGTATACTGTTCCACTTTTGTTGTTCTATCTTATCTCATCCATATATTTATGTAGGTCCCATAAAAATATATGGATGAGATAAGTTGGAATAGTGTTGGAATAGCAAACGTGGATCAGGTGATCAAAACTGGAACAGGTGATTTGATCTCAGCATTTTCTCTCCTCTTCACCTTCGGCTCTTCACTATTCAATTTTCATATCGTCACCTGTCTCCGTCTCTATTTTCAATGTATGTTTGCTTGCTCTACTTCTCTGTCATGTTCACCTTCACCACTTTGCCAGTTCGCCTCCCTGAGGGTATCTGTCTATGCATTACTCTCAATTGTGCGGTGCGTCTGGTGTCCTATCAATGCTAGGGTGCATTTGTGACACTAGAGTAGGCTATGTGGTCTAGTATTGCTGATGATGGTGTATGTGGGTCTGGTATGGTCTAGTCTAGAATTCTGGACCGTTTGGTGCGTGTTGATGCCTAGGTGGACCTAGTTGTGATGTCTGTGTGGCTGGTGTTGGTGTTGATGTGAGGTGTCGTTTGGTTTAGTGCAAATGGGTGAACGTGCTTATGCTGGTTTGGTACGTGTGGCTACTTTGGTTAGTGTTGCTGGTGTGTGTGGTCTATGGTGTTATACGGCATAGTAGTGGTGTGTGTGGCTAGTGACTGGTGCCTAGTGTGGCCTTGTGCATGCATATGACTGGTGGTCTCGTATGGCTTGTGCATGTGGCTGGTGGTTTGGTTTGGTATGGCCTTGTGCTGGTGATCTAGTCCAATCCGGCTTGTGCATGTGGTTGGGGGCCTAATCCTATGTGGCCTTGTGTGTGTGGTCTGGTCTGGTCTGTTGTCTAGTCGATTGGGTTCAAAATTGAAGTTTTGATTAATTAGAATTAATGGAAGGATTGTTAAGTTTTGACTTTTTATAAGATAATTTCTATTTGAGGATTGAATAAATTCAATTAAGAGAATTGAATCAATTGATTAATGCTTAGAAAATTGATCAATCACAATTTGCAAATCATAATCTTTTTCTTTTATTTTTCTTACTTTGAAATATTAATAATTAGTCATTTTTATTACTAATTTTGATTATCTAAACTTTGAAATTTGGATTAGATAATATATTAATAATTAATCATTCTTATTATTAATAATATAGTAATTAATAATTACATACAAGGTAAATTAATTTTTATGGAATTATATTAAAATTTTGGTAATTTAATTTTTTAACTATATTAAACCTAAATTAACGCATTTTTTCATGATTATATTAAATAATTTCTAAGATTTGTTATGAGTATACTCAATTCATTAGTCTAACAATTAAACAAACTTTCATATTCATAATGTGAAGTTGCAAATATTTAAATCACAACTTTGGTTTGATTTAATGTTATAAATCTCTTTTGGGAAAAACTTTTATTATTACCATAAAGTTATTTACATTTGTAGCTTTTTGTGATACTTTGAGATATTTTATTATAGACTTATCTATTTTATGTTCTCAGAGACATAAGTCATTTTGTGAGTGGTATTTATTTAGGTTTATTGACTATTTTATTGAGTGTTAAACTATTACAATTTTGATTTTGGAATGATTCATTTGACTTTTTAACATATCCATTCCACATTCAAATTGTTTTCTCTACATTATTAATTTAATTTTGATATATGTCTTTATTTATTTTACAGATAAATGGAGGAAAGTTCAAGTACTCCTAATAATTCAGCTACTTGAAGTTTAGGAAGATTCGATGATCAGCTACTTGAAGTTTAGGAAGATTCAATGATCCATCTGAAGCTCATACTGATTGGTTCCTAAAATGAAGAATCATATCATTTGTTTATATTGCAACAAACATTTAAAAGGTGAGGGAATCACTACATTAAAGAAACATTTGGCTAGGACCAAAGGTGAAGTAGAGGCTTATAAGAAAGTGAGTTATAATGCGAAATGGCGAATGAAGACATTGTTTGAAATAGAAGGGAAAGATTGAATTACAAAATTGGTAGTGAAAGTTCTTTTTCTGGTGTTTAGGACTATAGTGAGGATGTCAAAAGTGGTGATATTCCTAACCAATCAAAAAAAATTGCACCTGATGTTAGAAAAAGAAGAAGATAGGCATCAATTTTTTTTGCATCACAAATAACTCTTAGAACTCAGCCTTTAGTCTATAGTGCCTTACAATCTAAAGAAATGATTTATAATGTGAACATGGTAATGGCTAAATGGTGGTATGATTCAAATATAACATTCAATGTTGTTCAATCTCATTATTATCAGCCTATGGTGGATGTTATTACCTCTTACGATCTAGGATACAAAGCTCCTTCAATTGATAACCACAAAGGTAAACTTCTGAGCAGCTCTGTTTATGAAATAAAAATTTATTTGGATGACAAAAGAATGACTTGAGCTACTTTTGGATGTTCAATCATTTGTGATGGTTGAACAAATAGAAGACATAAGCCTATTATTAATTTTTTGATTTATACTACAAAGGGGATAATATTTTTTAAGTCTATTAATGCATCTGACTTTATTAGGAATATTGATACTTTATTTCAGATAATTGATGAAGTTATAAATGAATTTAGGCCATAAAATATTGCTCAGTTCATTGCTAACAATGATCCTGCCATAAAGCAGTTGGAAGAAGATTGTAAAGTAAGTATAATTCTTTTTATGGAACTTCTTATGTTGCACATTGCATTGACTTGATGTTGGAAAATATAGAACATGCTAGATATTTTTCTATCATTGATGAGACTATGTAGAAAGTACAAAAAGTGACTAAGTTCATCTACAATCATGCATGGACCTTAAATTTCATGAGAAAGTATTTCACTAATGGTAAGAATTTGTGTCGTCTTACTATTACAAGATTTGCAACTATTATCACTTCAATATTTTATTTTAATGAAGGAGTTAATGTAAATGTTTATAAGTAATAAACAAGTTACATTTCTGCATGCTAGGTCTAATGTTAGATTGAAGGTTTCTTATATTATACTTAAAGATAATGAATTCTAGTCTTAATGTTAATTTGTCATCTAAGGTTGTGAGCCTTTGGTCATCCTAGTGTCTATTTCAGACCAAGTTTTATAAAGAACGTTGAAGTTAATAAGAGAATGTTATGAACTATTACAACAATTGTTGCCCATAAGATGCTGCAAGATCTCCTAAGCTCACAAATGGAGATTTAGAAGGATGCTTCTAGTGATTTTGGGATGCTAATTGCTATTCGTCAAAAGGATAAACTTAATCTAGGTACTTTTTTTTTCACTTTTTGTTACTTATTGAAAATTAATTATCATTATATTTTGTTTATAATTTTACTTTTATTATCTTACAGTTACTTGGTGAGACCAATTTGAAAGTGGTGTTTCATAATTTCAAAGGTTTGCAATTTGAATTCTAAGTCATCGTGTAAGTGCAATAGGGCGTAAAAAGGAATTAGAGCACATTTGAATCCATCCATTCCAAAAAAAAAGGAATAGATTAGAGCATAAAATATTGAACGATTTGGTCTTTATTTGATATAATTTAAAGCATCAGGAAAGGTATGTTGTTATCATTATTAAGTTGGATATATTTTTTTGTAATTTCTTAATAATTTAATTTTATTTGTTTTCTAAAACTCTTAATAGAACACGTAGTTCTATAGATCTAATTTGCCTTGACTATATTGATCTTTTGGAGGATTGAATTTTTTAGGAATCGAATTTGATAAATGAGAGTGACTAAGAAGATAATCTTGGATGAGAAAGCATTGACATTTCATTTTGTGCAATGAATTTGAATGATGGTGATGATGAGGCTCCTCTTAATGATAAAGATTTTGTATCAAATGAGAATTTGGGTCAATGCAGTTATTGTGGGTATCTCGTATTCGATTGAATGAAGTTTCAGGTTTTTATTTCTCATCTTCTTTAAATTTCACTTATATTTAATGTATATATTAAATTATATATATGCAATATAAATATAATTATAAATATTTTTTTTTCAAGTTTCACTTTTAGTTGGTTGCTTCCTCGACATAAACTCTTACTGTAAATTGTAATAGTTAGAGAGTCCTGGATATTTATTATTCTTTTTATTTGATATTTTGATATAATTATTATTTATTATATGATGAAATTGTAACATTTTAAATATTTTATATTGTCCTTAATTTTTAGTTTATATGATGATTAAATGACATTTTTCATATTAATTGTGGTTAGTTATATATGAAATATGTGAAAATAATACTAATAAAATAAATAGATTTGTTATTTCAATTTTCTATTATTATGATTTTTGGAGATATGGTTAATGTAAAATCATATATTAACAGAATATTTTACAATTTTTAAAAAAAATTAGAAGCTATTTTATAAATTTAAAAATTACTTAAAATAGTAATTGGTATTACCTAGTACAAAAACCAAATTCAATTCGGATGCTAGTACGATTTCATAACCTTTTGGCATTAAAAGCTTTACAATATTGGCGCTTCAAACTTGTTTGGAGTAAATGTCCATTCAACCAAGTTGAGGCCGAAACATTAATTAGAATAGCAATCTTGTAGCATCCATTGACCTCAATGTTTAACATTGATTAGAATAGCAATCTTGTAGCATCCATTGACCTCAATGTTTATTTATAGAATTCTTTGAAGCGTGTTGTTTCCGCGCTTCAAATTAATATTGGGTTTTGTTTTCAATAAGACCTGACTTTTCAAATATCAATATAAGACCATCAATAGTCAGTAAGACTTAACCGGTGAATACACTTCCTTTCACTTCACATTGACCTCTAGAAACGGACTGTAAGAAAAAAATATAGGATTAAAAATAAAAATAGTGATTCCTCAAAGAAAGTTTGACATTAAAAAAATATTTTATAATTTATTAAATAGACACAAATATCTATTTTGTAATAGTTTTGTTGATATAATTGAAAACATATTTATGTTAATTCAACAATTTTAATTTTCAAAAAGTATGAAAAGGGATTGACATAAAAAATGATAAAAATTAAAATTTCTCACACATATTAGAAAATTTATCTGACAAATAAGAGTTTATATACATGATTGGTTAAAAATTATTAAAGTTACAATAATATGCATGACTCTTATTTATGTAAGAAATAAGAAAAGAAATTTAAATTATATAAGCATTATATATACAATTTTTTAGGGACTATAACATACTTAAATTTTGCTTTTTCGCATAATTAATTGAAATTGTATGACCCTCCTGACTAATTAAACAAACAATATCGAATAAATCATTTACATAAAATATATATATAAAGCAAAAACTGAAACTATACATATAAAACATGAAATTTACATAGCTCAAACAAATATTTACATCTATATATATATATATATATATACAAAAACATTTTTCCAGAAGTCATAGTCTTGAGCAGAATTGGACTAGCTCGTTTTATTCTATATATGTTTTAATGGATTTCCACTATAAAACGCAGGTCAGTCAATTCAAATGAAAGAATTCAAACAAACAAGGCTTCCATTTGCATTCTATGAAAACATGAAACATCAAGAGACTTGGTCATTCGCACGTCGCGCAGCATTGTCCCAGAAAAGACCAGCGAAATGTTTATGCTAGCTATGTCATACGATGAAACATCAAGAGACTTGGTCAGCCGCACCTCGCGCAACATTGTTCCAAGTTGCCAACTGAGTCCATCGTTGGACTTCCACGTTCCTAAAGGCTACTCTATATGACTCTTGGCTTCTGGGAATTTGATTAGGCCCTCCAAGTTGCCACTGGGCGTTGACTTAACCACTTGAGTTAAATCATCTTCTGGTCTTACGTTACCTAGCTACAAGCACACCTCACTGACTGCCCATAATCTTCTTCCATTTATTTCTTTTTATTTTAATTTTTTAGATTAATTTTAAAAATCTTAAATTTTACGATTCTAATCTAAACTTTAAAAATGACAATAAAATACTCATCTTAGCTATCTCCTCTATATGCTTCATACGTTGATTAACTATCTGCTCCCTCAATGTGTCCACTGTGGCCCGGAGCTCGGATACTTCATAACTTTGCGATGGCCGAGCAGATGCTGCTGTACTGGACAAGGAAGAGCGCGAATAACATGTGTTCGCATATGAACCTAGGCCGAATATTCTTCCACGACGGTTCCTACCACCCACGATATCAAGATATGTCTGATTCTCGTCTACAGGTTGTTCCTCCTGAGACTGTCGCTGAATATTTTATTGTATTTGGTCCTATTAGGAAGCAATGTTTACATTAGTAATTAAGGTATAATTATTAAGAAATTATAAAAATGTATTAATTTCACTTACATTAAGCTCTCTACATCGAGTGTTGATGAAGGTGACACCATCATGTTTCTTCGTGTGGGTGTGCAAAAATAGCTGGATAGGTGTAGGCTTGGTGCCTAATGACTTTTCCTACATGTATAACCTAAATTGTCAAATGTGAACTAGAATTTATAAAAATTTCGGCAGAGTTTCCCCTATATGTATGATATTTGCCCCCTGCTCAACAAAGAAAACAACTTCACACAATCATATATGGCACCAGACATTTATATCATAATCACTATGTTTAATAAAGCGAAGCAAAATGTATTCAAAATAGGTGGAAAGTTTAGATACTTACTAGTCTATGTGCATGCTCGTAGTGGGTAATTGATCCTCCCGTATGCACTGGAAGACTCTCACCTGCCCCCGCCCCCCCGGGCCTCCACGTCTGTTGGCCGAATTACACTCTGATATAGACATTGCCGCAAGTGATGTCCAATACTCGGTCCAACGACTCCAAATTTCCTTCGAAATATAACGCGGTTGTGCACCAACCTTGCGTATCGCATTAATTAAGTCGCGATAACGTGTTCGAGCTTTCTTTTCCCAGACTTTATACATGCTGGCATCGAAACAAGAATCCCAATAAAATTCTTTCTGAAATAAGAAGGGAAAAAATAACATTAATGTTAAAATTTTTATGAACATTGTGAATATAAATCAATGTAACAATAAAATAACTATTATTTGTACCTCAAACTCCTGAAAGTAAAATTGCTTTGTGGTGTCAGATAAATTCTTCCACACATAACCCTCAAGTTCAATTCTTTGCTTAAATGACGAAGTCATATTTCTTGAAGTCGGTCCAGATGGAACCAACCTAACATACCAAATTATGTGATCCTATGTAAAAATTGATAAAAGTAAGACTTGATAATAAGCAAATTGTGTGTGCTTTGATTTCACTTACTGGTCATTGACAACTATTATAAACTTTCTTCCATCAGGTCCCTCAGCTCCAGGCTGGCAGACGTCTCCTCCATCCGATAAGTAGGTGTTGGAAGATATATGCGTTGGGGAAGGGGATGGTGTAGGATGAGGAGCAGTAGGTGATGCCTCATCTTCAACAGTCGGTGCTAGAGGTGGAGGAGGTGAGTCAGTCGGAGCTGCAGATTGTGAGGAAACACCTTCACTGTAACTTCCCCCAAACATGGCTCTAAACCTCGGTCGTATAACCTCACGCTGTCTCTTTGGTCCCATTTGTTTACCTGAAATTCTATTTTGCCCAATTCTCTACAAGTATAATTAATACTTTGAAATCAATATTTTACACAATATATGGAGAAGAAAATAAG
>JAOQMQ010000007.1:11966770-11980583 GCA_027563845.1 Erythroxylum subrotundum | reverse complement strand
TAATGAATGAATTATATTTTAATTAATTATATTTTAATTAATTAATTAATAATATTATTATTTAAATAATATCAAACCTTACTAAACCAGAAAAATCAAGCATTATTTTGGGTCATACGGTAGGAATAAATAATGGTGGCAAAGCTACTATATTAAAGAACAGAGGATATTAGAGAGCGATAAAAGAGGAAGGAAAATAAAGAAAAGTGTAGGACTGTTGTTAATAGTAAATGCGCGCTAAAATGTACGAGGAATAACTCTCATTCCTCTCATAATCAAGAGGAATAGAGCAATGTCCAAAAACTGGGAATGAAAATCTCACCAAGCTTTATTTTTCATTCCATACCTATTCTTCTCTTTTCATACTCACCAAACAAGCACACTAAGATTTTTTAAATAACAAAATTACTTATGTCTTTTACCTTTTACCTTTTAATTAAAATGCATTCCATGGAAAGAGCACTCACCAAAAGTTTTGACTTTTGACCCCTTTCTATTACACACCCATAACATGTTACACATGATCAATACATTATAAGGGCATGAGACAATTTATTTTAACCAAAAAGAGAGAGGAAGAAACTTCATGGAAAACAAGAAAATTACGGAAAAAGACCCGATCCCCCTTACCACCAAATTAAATTTACCATTTACCTAGGTCAGTAATAGTATCCTTCAGTTTACTTTACATTCCCCTATATTGCGTGCGTCTCTTCCTTCTCAAGTAGTTATACTTCCATGACAAACCGTTCACAAGCGCCAGCCAGAAGCCAAAAAATAATAGCATCCCTTTCACTGCTACGAAAGTGAAGATCCCAATCAGTATCCATATTGGGCTCAACACAATAATCAAACATGTCAAGATACAACAATCAAAGCCATATGCCTTGGTGTGCGTTTTGGAATGAGAAATTGGTTTCATGTTTTCCTCTGTTGCTCGCTTAGTACTGCTACTTCCCATCTCCTTCTGCAATCATTCATCAAAAGGAACTTTGTACTACAGACAAAAAGAAAAGAAAAAGCATGTTCATATGAATACATTGCACGTGTAGAGAGATAAGGATGTTACTGATAAGTTGTCTGTAAGTTTGTCTTCGGTGTGTGTGTGTCGGAGATTTGAGCCATCTCCAGCTGCCGATATATAAACAAAACCTAAAAGAGATGATGAAATGATCTTATAAGCTCTCAATGATATAAACTGAATTGTTGCAAGTACCAGACTGCTGAAGTTGATGTGGAGGATTTCGTTTGGTGTTACAAACTATGCGGGCTGCGACTGCAGCCAGGACAAGGAAGCTCACTCTCACCAACATTTAACGTTGTAAGTTGTAACTTCTGAATCAACCCAAGAAACATAACTGGTTAGTCAGAGGCTTTTCGATCACTAAACCCTTATCCAAGACGACTCACACATTAGTAACTTGATGAACATGTAATTGTGTCCATATTGGGTCAGTTTTACTTTTAACGTGTCTAAAGGATACGAATTTTCTGTCATCTTTTATTCTGTTTTATTAAATCTCAATTATTTATTTATATAAGACTCGTATAAATAAATAACTGAAATTTAATACAACAAGACAGTTATACAGGAATTGGTGGCATGTCCAAATTTAGGTTTCTTAAATTGATTTGATTGCACAAATAATTCATTAGAAAAAGCGTAAAATCACATGTCCAAGTGTATCTTTTTGTTTTTGTTACACCAGATCTGAGTCCCGCATTCAACAATTATAATCTAAATAGTCAAGTGTATCTGCGTTATTCTCACGAAGTCGAATAAGTGCTTGGACTTGCAAAGCACAGTATCACACCCCAATGGACGGCCGAAGAGGCCTACAAACCGTGCCCAAAGTTCGACAAGTCGGCTTCTTCACCCCCTCCACAGCCGCAGCATCCACTCCCACTCAGTCAGTACCCATCTCGGGCCCGCTCACCCAATCTCCGACAAACGACTCTTCTTTGTGTCCGGTCATGATACCACCGCCGCGCCATCTTTCTGATAACCTCTCTCACCGCCCTACTTCTCCGCTCCCCGTCCCCGAGCCGCCGACCTTCCGCCGACTTCATCCCGCCAACCATTTACCGGTTGCTGGCAGCTATAATCCCACCGACTCCCTGCTTGGAATTTCGCCGTCGAGCAGGCTAGGCGACGGAGAGTTCTCGGATGAATCTTCTCCTGTTTGGTCTCGCCGTACCAATTCCACGAAGTTCGCCTTCAGTTTTCCTAACGGTGGTTTTGACTTGACGTCGTTGAAATCAGCTGAGAACTCGAAATTTGATGAGGAAAAGCACGTTGTAGTGTCGGGTGATTTCCAATTTACCATCTTTTCCTATTGATTTGGTAGCTGTTGTTGAAATAATAGGGGTGAGGAAATTATGAGGGTGTGAAATTGCACCCATTGACAGAATAAGACAAAAAGGTGCCAGAGGCATTTGGGGGTTCATTATATCCATTTATACATCTGTAATTCTGTTCTATCTGCATTTTTGACCTAGAATAGAATGAGCTTTTTGCAGGAAAAAGTGTAGGGAATGTTGCTGCTCAGGTGCAAAATGAAATGCCTCCAAATGCAAAGACACTTAAGCGCACATCAACTAAAGCCGAAAGACGAGCATTGCAAGAATCCCAGCGTGCTGCCAAGGCTGCTGGAAAAGGTTTTAGTGTTCCCTTTAATTATGAAAATTTTAGTTAAAAAATTAGAAGATTAGTCGATTTTTAGTCCCAGAATTTGACGTTTGAGCATTTAACTCCATTGATATATTGTTAAATTGCATAAATGATCACGAATCTTCAAGATTTTTTTAATTACTACTTAAACTTTTAAGTTGTATCAATTTTTGCCTATGCTTTTACTTTCAGTAATAGCCATCTCTAAGCCTCAACCCAAACTTTCTGTTAATTTAACCGACTAAGCATGTCAACTGTTCAATCCTGTCCCAAAGCTATCAAGATAGAATGTATAGGGTCTAAAAGTCCTAATATGTATATAATTCTGCCCAATCCAAGAAATGAATTGGTGATAAGGTCAGTCTACTGGTTTTGTGGCAAGAGCATTAGAGGCTGATAATAGGTTACTACTTGATGGGAAGTTAAAATGTTTATATTTTATTAGTAGAGATAAAAGGTTAGACTGATTAAAGTTTTCAGAAAGTTAATGGATTCTCAAGTATGATTTTTATAATTATTGTTTGTTGGTTCAACTAAAAACATCAGAAAAAGTGGCAATCAAGCTAAAAGTTATTAAGTATATGTAAACAAATATTCACCAAAGGAAAAAGGAATAGCAACTGACTAAACTTCAATCCAAAGTACCGATATCGTAGGACACGTTATGTTCCCTTTTAGCGTTCATCATTCCTGGTATATAAGTTTATATGAAAATGTTTCATTTGATGTTTCTAACTCATATTGCTTTTTTCAGCCATGGGTAACAAATCTTCTGGGGTGCCTGAGGTAGCACCTTCTGTTAAGTCCATGAAGACACAACCATCAAAAAGTAAAGTTACTCCGTCTATTGCAAGGTCTGTTTCAGCATCTGATAAGAAAGTTGGTGAGCGTCAACTGGATAAAGACAAGAGAAATGATGTCCCTCCTCCACGCATGCAGTTTGATGATAAAAAGAGAGTGGAAAAGGCTAAAAGACGTGCACTAGTCAATAAAACAGAAGCTAGAAATAGGGTTGAGTTGTTCCAGCACTTGCCTCAGTACGAATATGGCACACAGCTTCCCCATCTTGAGTCAAAAATTTTCCAGCTCGATTCAATGCATCCAGCTGTTTACAAGGTATTCGACAATCTTACAAAATTTTGAAGCATCATTTTATAGCTTAACCCGATAATTTATATTCTCACTCAAACTCAAACTCAAGGAGGCACAATCTCCCAAAAAAAGATTCTTTTCCCATGTTGATAATGTTTTTCTACAAATTTCCTGAACATTTGCATTGGAACGTATAAGCATACTGTCGCCTATTCTTCTGTATGATTTTCTGTTACAGCTCTCTGTTTCAAGCTGTTCCTTCCCATTGTCAGGAATCTTTTGTTCGTGTGAATTTTCTCAAAATTTTCTTATGCAGTTGAATCTATCAAACTTGTATTTAACATATCTAACTACTACCTATTTCTATGAGTAAGGATTGATATGGAAGTTTCCTTTCTCATTTACTAATTTACTAGGTGTAAATTTAAATATTGAATGATGAGCAGTATACAGTTGTTGCGTTAAATGTTTAATTCGGATAGAATCAAAATAAAATTAAGGCATCACCCAAGACGCTTTCTGATTTTCATGAATCTCTTACAATTTGAGACTTCAAGTAGATTCTCACTAGCTACCAATTGGCACTTGTTCCAGAGAAGTAAAAAGTACTCACTAATCCTGAATCAGATTTTGTGGTGAACTAGCAATCTTCATGTCAATGTTCACTCAGGAATTCTCTTTTGTGTCCTTTTTCTTTATTTGTTTGGAGATCCATTTAAAGGAGTTTTATTTAACTCAAGTTATATCCTACCTTTAAGTCAAGTCAATGTTCATCTTCAATTAGAGTTGTGTTGAGAATAGTTATCATACAGGGAGTAGATCGGATAAATTTCTGATTTTCAGATTTTGAAAGAAGGATACTTTCTTCCTATGAGTAATTCTAATATTTCATAGATATGCCATTAGTTCTATCTTTGCTTAAGAGTGATTACTAAACCGCACTGGTGTGAAGCTAGTACCCCACTCTTCTGTTCTACATAAACTTTTATTTTCATTCACTTCTGAACTTCCTTGATAGATGCATAATATCTTGTATGATGGAGCATTTCTTTTGCTGAAGAGGAAGTGCGTCAAAGTTATCCTGTCCTTTGGTTGTTGAGGAGAGTCTTAAAGGCATTTTTTCTGAAAGGGATTGGTTTTTGATATCTGGATTGAAGGATTTGATCCTTAATTATTATGTGTTTCAATATGTTGTAGATAAATGCTGCTCTTTTTTTCTGTAATTTTGTGGATCACAACTGATATGCGTGGCATTTGATTTTGATTTCTGTTTAAGTGCCTCTAATGTGTGGAATGTGGTACCTTTTCTAGGCATTATATCTTTCCCCATAGCTCTTGGTTCCTTGTATAAAAAAGTAAATAATAATTAACAAATGAAGGAAATCAATTTGTAAAATTAACAATGAAAATCAAGCTCTAACATTCCTTACGTCTGTTTGTTTCATGCAATTACAATTTCATTGGGCTTCTTCGGTAATCTTTGAATCCACAATTAATTGAATTAATGGGAGATGGAAACTGTTATATTGTGGATTTTGGATGGATTTGTTTGCAGTTATTGAAACTCCATGAAATTTGATGTTTGATGTGCAGTGTCACTTGTGAGTGCTTCCTTTGTAAAACTTGAAAGTTATGGCATTTTGATTCATGGATTCTCAGAGATAGATACTTTTTGACCCCTTTTCTCTGTAGTTATACGTGAAAATTTGAATGATCCTGTCACTTATCGTACGGTTACAATAATTTCAGGTTGGAGTACAGTTTTTGGCAGGAGATATCTCTGGGGATAATGCCCGTTGTATTGCAATGCTTCGAGCATTTCAGGAAGTCATTAAAGACTATTCCTTTCCACCTGGAAAAGATATTAGAGATTTATTAACAAAAGTTAATAATTACGTATCTTTTTTTAACGAATGCAGACCCCTGTCTATGAGCATGGGAAATGTAATTCGGTTTGTAAAAAGTCTTTTGTCAAAGATGCCACATACCATTTCTGAATCCGAGGCAAAAGCCTCTCTTTATTCTGACATTGACCGCTTCATAAATGAGAAAATAGTACTTGCTAACAAGGTTGTAGTTCGATATGCTGATACTAAAATTAGGGATGGAGACGTACTTCTTACGTATGGATCTTCTTACATCGTTGAGATGATTCTTTTATATGCACATGAGCTGAAAAAGCATTTTCGTGTCATTGTTGTGGACTCACATCCGATATTTGAAGGGCAAGCTCTATTGCGTAGGTTGGTGGCAAAGGGCTTGAGATGTTCATATACTCACATCAATGCTGTTTCTTATATCATGCGTGAGGTTACTCATGTTTTCCTAGGGGCATCCTCAGTATTGTCTAATGGAACTGTATATTCAAGAGTTGGGACAGCATGTGTTGCTATGGTAGCTCATGCTTTCCGTGTTCCAGTCTTAATATGTTGTGAAGCCTATAAGTTTCACGAAAGAGTACAGCTTGATTCTCTCTGTTCAAATGAATTAGGTTTGTGTTTTCCATGCCAACTGCTATATAAATATTAATTTATACTGTTTCATCCTTTGTTTCAGAAGCCTTAATAACAGATTGTTTACAAATTGCTTGCAGGTGATCCAGATGCAATTCTAAAGGTTCCTGGAAGGACTGATGTAAATCACCTTGATAAGCTGACCCATAATGAATGTCTTCAGCTCTTGAATTTGATGTAAGTTGGGAAAAAGAACGATTGGTTGGAAGATGTTTTCTGTAATCATAATTGTCATCACATTTCCTTTGCTTTTATGAGCTTCCGGTGATTATTTATCTTGGTTTTGCACTGACAGGTATGACATCACTCCTTCAGAATATATCTCGATGATAATCACTGATTTTGGCATGGTATTGACTTGAAACTTTTTTTTCCATTTTTTATTTTGGAGTGATAGACACTAGATGTTTGCAGATGTCGGCAGTGGTTTATAAGAAAATTCCAAACTGTAATGGTGTTTAGCAACTAGCCTATGATGAATACAGTAACATGGTGTTTAGTAATGTAATTACTTTTACATCATATCAATTATTCCTTTGTTTTGGTTGGTTGTGCATAAAAGTTGTAATGTAATGGAATCTTCATTATATCATGTTTAGAACTATGCCTTTCACGCATGTGAGTTCTGATTACATAGCTTCTCTCACGTAATTCCCATTATATTACATCCCTGGACAATCAATTCCATTCTATTATCTCCTATCGGAAGCTGTGAGATGCCCTTAAGATGACGAGTACAGAATATTAGAACTGTAGAAACATGCATTCTGCTAGAGTAGACTGCTGTTGCAGATACTTAAAAGAGTTTTCCTTCTAATGAGGGTTCTTCTTTTTATTGTCCTCTCACAGATCCCGCCATCAAGTGTACCAGTAATTGCTCGCGAGTATGGGGAGGAGCAATTATGGTTGTTGAAAAGCTAAGCAGGAACTATGTAGTTTTATAAGGTAATTTAGCAGTGGGATATATGGAACTTCCCAGATTTGTTGTATAGCACTTGTATCAAGATACCTTTATATTCTTTCTTGGTAAAAGTTGGTACTACCCAAATTTCTCAGGCAACAATATAGAGGAGGTTGTGAATTTTCCACCGTTAGAAAATTTCAGGAAGTTGAAACTTTGCTTTTAAAAGATAAAAATTTTGAGTGCTTTTAAAATTTCTTAAACTATAAAGTTTTTTTTATATCCTTTCTTAAATTACAATGAGAAGCACTATCTTTGTAACAAGGTCATTTTGTTTAATGAATATTTTTCAAATAAAATTAGAAAGTTTTAATGCTTTCAATGGTAGGATCCGTGTCTTCCCTTCTGGATGAGTTGTTATTATGGTATGATATGGCAGAGAAAGAGAGCATGTGTCTAATAATAAATTACGTCAGACAGCACTGGGACCAAAAGAAAAATAGGCCAAAAAGGTTAAATTATGAGGTATATTTTAAGTATTAAATATATTTGAAGTTTATATATTGTGACTTATGTAAATATATATTTGTATAAGTAACATAATTTATTTTATATCATGAGTTGTGCAAATATATATCTAGTATTATATTGTTAATATTATTACTTATTAGTGATACAACTTACTTGGCTTTGATAAATTTTATTTGCATTAAGTTATTACATGTGTAGTACTTACAATTAATTTTTTACCATACAATATCTCGATTAGACATAGAGTATTAAATAAATGTATAACTTTATTCACGTTCGATTATATTAGTTATTCATCATTAGCAATTGATTTCATTAATTACATTTAAAAATTATTTTAATGTGTTATTTTATCTTAGTTAAGGATTTTCTTAAATCAATACTAATTGAAAATAATGAAATATTCTACCTAATCAATTTAGGGTAATGAATCCTATATTAATCTTTGAATTGCCTTCATGTAATTGATGCTATAACTAATGATTATTAAAAGAGAGATCCTTGATTAAGATATCTAATAAGTACTTTCAAATTATAATAATCATTGTACGAGGATTTTAAATTAAATGATCATTTATACAATCATCACAATTAGAATCTTCGTAAGCATACAAGTAACATTCTAAATAAAATTATAATACCTGATCAGCTCATTACAGTTTATCTCTAACAAGTACTTATGTATTTGTTTAAATATCTTCACACCTTAGTTTATGAAATTAATTACTTTTTTTATAAAGAAAAATATAATATAAAATCTTTTTACTCTATTAAATTTCAGTATGATTAGAGATAATTAAGGATAATATGTAAATATAATATGAATGGTATAGTTATAATATCATTATAATTACATTTGTAATGCATCTTTATCATATCAATTTTATTTTATACATCAATTAATTAAATAAATATGTATAAAGTAAAGAAAAATTGTAAATAATTATATAAAAAATTATAATTAACACATAAATCAAGATACATATCCAACTGCCTTCCAGATAATCCGCTGTTAATTGAGCAAATTCCTAATACGGTTCTCAGTGCCTCATCTATATAATAAGGTTCAAAGTACGAGCAGCACAAGGAAGATGGTGGAATTGCCCCTGCTTTTATCATCTTCCCAACTCCTTTTCCTAGGCAACGCAAGCGTGAATGACGACATTCGGACTGTTATGAGAATTAGATCCTCTGTTTCACTTTTCCTGTACCAATCTTGTTTCAACAAATGACCTATTACACTTTCTTTGTTTCTACTATGTTCCGTCACATCTCGTCCACGTTTTTCTGAAAAAGTGATTTCATCCTAACTTTTTGTGCGGGATTGGTACTGAATCTCATAATGCAAAGAAGCTCGATCCATTGACATCTGAGTGTGACAAGATATGCGGAAGGACCGAAGCTTTAGCAGAAACCTGGTCCTGACATCCTCTTTCATGCTCCTGAAAACTTCACCCAACGCTGCATTGTAACTCTCACCTTCGCATTGAAAACCATTTTTACCCCAAATTTGATGAAGGAAGAGAAGTTAATATCAGCCATTTGATGGGGAATCAATTCAAATGATCATAATCCGCCTGTTTTCTTGATCACTGTTGTTGTTAAAGTGTAATAATCTTAATCTGCCCGTTTCAGATTTTATAAAACTACAGATTACGAAATAATTAACTAAATTAATCATATTTCTTACATTTAATATAAAATCTGATTGCCGCCTTATGTTGACAGTCAAGTGAATTGAATCCTTCATCTGCCATGTGCTAGGGAAAGAAAGTGATGATTAATGCACATGAAAACATTTGAAATCGATTGATGAATACTTGGGAACCAGCTTTCTACAGATTAGCCTCCAACAGCTGTATGATGTCAATTTCACTATTTTGATTTGTACATTTCAAATCGTGTTGTGTGAGACAGTTACACCACAAAACAAAAAAAGCTGAAGTACCAATGTGCAGATGATGAAGAACAAATCAATTTGTTGTTTCTGAATTTGCGCATATAATGTCCAATCAAACTCTCATTTGTCCTGAGGTATGTCTCCTCCTCGACTTCCTCCATCTCCATATAATAGCAGATGGGTCTGGACAAATTCTATAAGCCACTTTTGGCGTCGGTATATCAGGAATACTGTGACATCCATTTTTTTTTTCCCAGAAAAGAAAGAAAATGGTTTGTTAATAATACAATGCACATACTTACAAGGCCAATGAGACCCTATCCTATAAATGTGGCAGAATGTAGAGTCTTAAACAGTTGATCGGCGTAATTACGCATATCCAACGCAACTTGATTTAGATAATGGGGAAAAGGAACTTACTCTAATCTACCAATCTCGATCTGCGAGAGGTCCATGTTGGTTGAGCTGTCTGGCGTTGCCAATGCCCTTGGCGATGCAGCTGGTTGTTTGACTGCTAACACTCTGCAGTTCAACGTGTTTGCAGTATTGCTGCGGGCCAATGCCAACCTACCACAACAAGACAAACAAGACACAGCCGCTCTCAGTTACATTCTTACCCTTCTTGCCTTTGTAGCACAAAAGTTCTATGCACCTATGTCACATCCTACTCTACTCTTCACACTTGTCCTAGGATTGGATTTTTATTAGATAGATGATATTCATCTGAAGGGAAGAAGACAGAGTACAAGATGGATAACTGCAACAATAATTAGGTAGTCATTGCTCTTTTTACGATCAACATCACAATCAAGAGGAGAAAGCCCTTAAAGTTTTGCAGTTGATTCTTTCTCTGTGTGAATAAGAGGAATAAAGATAGCATATGAATCATGAGAAAGCGATAATTTACTTTTTAGGAATATGAGTACAGTATTTTTCACATATTGACAAAGGGAACTTCTTGTGAAAAGTGTCCACTGCCATGAGACTAATCAACTAGTCAGATGCTATTGGGTCACCAACCAACCATCCTCACATCTATACGCCATACACAATCTCCAGAAAGTTTCACCATACCCCACTAAGGCCCATGCCAACGCTGCTCTTAACTGAGTTAGCTCACGCATACTCGATTTAATGGTTACAGTGTAATAAACGAAGTTTGTTCTTCCAACTTCTCAAAAAACTTGACATGGAAAATGATTTTCAAAGACATTTATAACATTCAGGCAATCGCTCTCCAGTCTAAATCAGCACAAGGACATAAAAACAACTGTCATACACATACACATGGAGTTGTTATTTGGTAACGATCGGAAATTACTTTTAACACCAATTACCAGTTGACCAGTGTCTCGACCTATCCGCAGAAGGTTCATCCAACCCAGATTCATCCCTTTCTTCTTTTTCAGTCATCATTGGGTAATGATGGATATTCAAATTAAACAGAACATGATATATAATATATATATATATATATATACACACACACAAAAAACAGAAAGCAGATACGTTATTGGGGAATTATGGAAATCATAAAATGAAACTTACTTGTACAAAAAGCTCCGATCATGGAGTCCCACAACAAGAGCAAAAGCACCAATCTCTCTTACAGTCTCCGCAATCTTCCCGCCATCTCGGTCGCCTTCGGTGACAATGATCTCAATATTTGTCTGTGCAACACAATTCCCTGATTATCGTATCCATCATCATCACATAATCTATCTAAACAAATAAATTAAACAAGGCCTAATTAGTCCCCTGCCGTAAGAATAAACACCTAAACACGAAAAGGGTACAACCCCAAGCGATAGTTACGTTAACAATGAAGCTGTTGCATATGTCTTTGAATGAGAGAGCCAGTCGGTAGCCTTCCAAGCGAAGCAGCCTAATCTTGCTCCTGTTTGATGAAGAATTTGTGGGGCAAAAGACGTGTAGAAGAGTTATTACGTCACCGTAGCGAAGAACGTTGTCTAGTGCCCATCTGAGTGCCATTCTTGCTACGTCTACATCTTCTACCACAACCACAATCCTCCTCATATCCATGGATTCCTGCTTTTTCTTCTCTCTCTCTCTTTCACTCACTTTTCAAGGTCTAGTCTTGCGGGTTTTGTGTCAGATGACTCATGTCTTATGTGAGGGTTGTTGTCTGTGTGTCTTGGACAATATTACTTTTTTTCAAGAGTTGGGGTTGTTTATGTCTCTGCTGTTCCTTTCTATGTTGAGTTTCTTTGTTCTAAATTGGCAGATTGGAAAAATGTAAAAGTTCAAAAAAGCACGGCAAAAAAAGTAGTGCTTTGTTTATAATCTGGTTTGGTTTTACGTCTGCTTCATCGGAAACTATATAGTTTATCTGAGACTTATGTTAAGTATTTTAATGAAGACATGCATGAATGATGACTTGAACTTCTCAGATTTTGCAAACCAATAATCTAAAATTGATAGAAATAATTAATTGATATAATATTCCCTGGGCTCATACCTAGAGCTCTGCTACCACTAATCTACCCAAAATTTGAGTTAAAGATAAGACGAAATTAAATTACTTAAGTCCACCACGCATCCGCTTGTGCGGAGTCTTCGGTATCTTAACGGAGTAACCATTTCTTACCACATGAGAATGTTTATCAGGAATAAAAAGCACCAACCAAAACAAGTACAAAGCTTCAACAAGTTTTATTTTTACACTTTTGTTTTGTGATATATTAGACCCGCAAACTATAAACTTTTACCATGTTTATTATGAGCAGAGATGTAACGTATGTTTCTTAATCTTATTTTAATGACTTTGAATGTGAGACATGGACATTGACAAAGAGAGGTATCATTGTAATAATTTAAGTTCCCCCTAATTTGGAAGCCACTTTTAAGATAATAGTAATACATGATTGGTTTAGAAGGAGATGAAATCAAATCCAAGGCATCTTAATTGTCCCAACTCGCAACCCATGTATGTGAACATGTTACATATATTTATCACTTCTATTTTTTCAAATTTTTAAAGAAAATATATTATAAGAATTAGGTAGAAGAAGTGGCCAACTAAACCAACTTAGTTTTAATTCTATATGTGATATGTAAGCATAATATAATAAGCTCATTACGTTTGAAGTAGCTACTCTCTCATTACCGTCTGATGAGATTATTATGTTGAGACGCGACAGGAGTCAGGAAGTGTGATGATGGTGTCATCAGCTGAGACTGATTAAAATACTCAAACAGTAGCTACTAGTTAAAAAGTACAAAGTAATTAGTTAGCTGACGTCACAAAGACTTCTGCATCGTAAATGAGTTCCAGAGTCTTTCGAGAATTCTTGTTTTTTTTTCTCAATGATTACAGAATTCCTCTTTCGAATGTCTTTTCCTTGGATTGTAGTTACAGTTACAGAATTCCTCTTTCGAATGTCTTTTCCTTGGATTGTAGTTACAGTTTTCCTTTAATTTTACAGGACTAGGTTGGCGGTCCACTTGAATCCCGGCACTAAGCAAATAATGCATTATTGTACTAGAATTCTGTTTTTCTTTTTAACTTTTGCTTAAAATCTCAAAGCTCTTAAAAATGCCAAACTCGAGTTGAACGGATTATATTCATAGACAGGACTCCAAATTGCACCAATACATTTAGAATAATTGGCTGAAAATCTCTGATTTAGGTTTGGGAGCCAGGGTTATCCGATGAAAATGAAGAATAAAATAAGTGGTACATAGCTTCCATTATGGCCACAAAATGAGAAGACGTCACTTAATTAAGGCTATGTTTAATTGGGTGGTTATTAATGGAGTATAATATTATTCTATCGTTTGAGAAGATAATTTATAATAGAATAAAATAGAATATGATAAAAATGGAGGGTTTTACATTACATCCCATTACATCCTAAGCAGTAAAAATAAGTTACATCCGATTTAGGGAGTTTAGAATGGAATGTAAAAGGATAAACAATATTTCACTATATTACATTATGAACCCTTCTTCCAAGCAACATTACATTATATTACATTATGAACCCTTCTATTCCTCTCAAACAATAATTTTCTAATATTACATCAATTTACATTCCATTCTATTATAAATCATTCTATTCCATTAAAAACCTTACGTCTAACCAAACATAACCTAACTTGTATTGGAAATCCTCAATGATGATTCATTTCCCGGTCAAACCTTGTTCAACTAGTGTATACGTGTTTGTGTGTGTGTGTATATA
>JAOQMQ010000007.1:11943040-11966670 GCA_027563845.1 Erythroxylum subrotundum | reverse complement strand
ATATTATGAGCCATTCTTCCAAACAACATTACACTATATTACATTATAAACCTTTCCATTCATCTTTAATAACAATTTTCTAATATTACATCCATTTACATTCCATTATATTATAAATCATTCTATGCCATTAAAAACCTTACGTCTAACCAAACATAACCTAACTTGTATTGGAAGTCCTCAATGATGATTCATTTCCCGGTCAAACCTTGTTCAAATATATATATATATATATAATGATGATTCATTTCCCGGTCAAACCTTGTTCAAATATATATATATATATATATATATATATATATATACACAACAAAATTAAGAAATTAATTACAAGAAATAGGAAATGAGTTTCTTTCAAAATCAATTCCACAATGTTTAGTAGTAACAAAGCCTCTAAGTTCATTGGGACTTGCTTGCCGAAAATTGCTTCCTTATCTTAAAAGCACAATCTACCTTGAAAGTCAATATTATAAAAAAGCTAATCCACAGTTTGTTTTATGGGCTAAAGGTACTAAAAACAAGTGATAAATCCTAATTTCAACATATTGGTGGTTACATACTGCTATAGAAACATGAATGTCATATCTATGTGAATCATATGCCTACTTTCAAGAAAATATAGTATTCTTTAAAGGGATAGCTGAGAACTACAAAAGAAAAGGCAAGAGATTTTTAAAGCATATTATCAACTCCTCCATCAACAAACTAAATATATAGTGTATGTAGCAATTGCATACCATTTCGACGAACAACAATCTCTCTTACACGCTGGTTACTAGATCAGCAAATATTTCGCTCTCCAGATTACCCTCCATATACACAATTGCATTGCAGTAAAGGAAAAACTGAAATTGTTATTACTGTGACCAGATGTGGAGAGGACCTAAGGGAAAAGTTGGCAGGAACCAAGAGTGGGGTTAAGTTAAAATTTGCAATTGCTTACAACAAAAATTTGTTTATATGTTGACAAGAGAATATTGGCTACTCAAATAGAAGCAACGTAATTCAACAAATGGAAGCAATCTATTGATTATACTTGGTATGAAATACATTAAAGTGGTAACTGCTGCTTTCCATCATGCTGGGATAGGGATACTATATTGCTCAACCAATATAAGAGCAATGTTGATCACAGTTTTCTGATATGTGTATTTTTAATATTTTAACCTCGATATTTTGCAAGCATACGGATTGTTCGTTTAGTTCCTAAGGTGTCAATCTCACGAGGAGGGTTAATCTAATCATAAAATCTAAGGCTAAAAATAATCACAAAAATTCAAATTTAACTAAACTAAAACAATGATGCAATTCAATCAATCGATTCAATCAAACAACTCAATTCAAGAATTAATTACAAAATATAAACAAATTAGCAAATTGCAACACACACATCAAGAATCAACCTAAGGAACTACCAATTGAGAGAAAGGTGAATTTTTACTTATATTCAACACTAATATAATTAATTATGAATTATCATATTATTGGTCTTGGACTATCCTAGGGTTGATTACTCTCTCTCGAGTTATAATTAATAACCCTAAATTATAAACCCTAATCAGATTATGTAAAATTGCAATTTCTCAATTCACAATTTATCCAAACCCTAATTAGATCTGAAGTTTTCTACTAGACTACCAGAAACCTATATGAGATTTTTCTGCACACAATTACCGATTTGTTTGATTCCTCGTTCTTATTAAATCACCTAACTCTCGCTAGTCCAATTTAATTATTTTTCATTCAATTCACCCTCTTAGTCTATCACCGAATTATGCAAGTGTAGAAATCAATTACAATGAATCCAAATAACATAAACAATCAGTTTTTTATTGAATCAAAGATAAAAACAACCCGAAGGTAAGTTTAGACATTCCTCAATATTCATAAAATCCTTAATCACAATGAACCCAAATAACATAAACAATCAAATTTTTATTGAATCAAAGATAAAAACAACCTGAAGGTAAGTTTAGACATTCCTCAACATTCATAAAATCCTATCTCAACAGCTATCCCAATCCTATACATAAATAAAATTGAAATACACTGAAAACCAGACCTGAACAGATGATGAAGGTAGCAACGTTAGAAAACCTCCTGTTCCGGGAACTACTTCGCATCAGCTTCTTCTCCACGTCTCTCTTCCTTCATCTCTTTCTTAATCTCTCGATGAACTCTCTCTAGGGTTTCTTGATGGTGGCTGATGTAAGAAGCCCCTTTCCTCTTTTTTCTTGTTCTTTTTATACTCGATGTGTTTGTGGCAGCCCTGGGATTTTTTGGGGTGGTCCGAAAAATCCCTTAAATTTTAACTTTTCTGTATGTTTACGCTTCTGTCTGACACAGGCCACGATTATGTGCTAGAAAGCCATGATTGTGGGCCAAATGTAAGCTCTCTGTCATAATCATGGCAAGAAGGCTAAGATTGTGAGCCAAATTTGATACTTCTATCGTGATCGTGGCAATTTGGCCACGATCGTGGGCTGTCTCCCTCGTTTTTGTCAAGATCATGGCAAGATGGGCCACGAGCATGGGTCGTTGTTTTGATCCAATTCTTTTCGAAACTTCTTCGTTCTTTGTTGTTGATCCTGAAACATTAACAAACATATCAAGGTACCTCAAAGACATAATAATTAAGCTCAAATGCTTGTACTAACCCATAAAAACATTTAAACACAAATAATTTACAAACTAATACAATTCTATCGAATACACATATACTAAACAATCGAATAAATAGATAAACAGATATCAAACTATAACTTAACGCACGATGCATTTCGCACTTATCAAACGCACAAGAGAATAGTGGGGAAAAGAGGAAGTGAGGGAAGAAATAAGAATGCTTTGCAATCTGACTAAGTCTTTGGTCTAGGCTATTAACGGTATATGAAAAGTCTTTATTAATAGAATATGAATACATATTAAATTAAAGCAGAAAATGATACAAATTGTTCGGACACTCGATTATAGGCAATAAGAGATGGAAGGAAAGAACATTGTTTCCAATGTTATTGCCAACCAAAGCATGTTTGAAAAACATAATCTAACAACTACTTTGCTTTTTGTCAATACTATAACATACACAAAGTTACAAAGGCCAAACTATTTATTATTAACAAAATGAAAAAGAAGAGGGTTTTAGAAAAAGAGAAGAAAGAACCATGAGGTTCTCTGGTCAACAAGATAATTTTGGATACAATACCAATTAGCTACAACAGGAGTCAAATACAAAGCTTCAGTTTTCAAGAGCATCACTCTTACACACACATTGTAACTTCGAGTTTGTGCATTTCAAAGGTATAAAATGCATTCAACTTCATATTCTTTAAATTTGTATCAAAGTCAACAATTGATTATTACGTAAATAAGAATGCAAGCAGTAGCTAAACAAGATCAATTTGGCATAAAAGCTCACCCGGACACAACATGCTTGGCAAGAAGATCCCCCAATCTAGAAGGGTAAACTGAAAACCCTGTTGGCATAGTCATTTGGATCTTCATGGTCCAATGGTCTCCTATTGTTGCAAATTCCACTTGTCCCCACCGATAACATTGTCACAGTTGCTCCACCCTTCAACCTTTTCTATAGTGGACTCTGCCTAACCCTCCCTATTAATATCGCCTATAAAATCACACCCAAAAAACAAATAACTCTCACATTAGCATAGAAGTAGTGTAAAAAATTTAAAATGAAATAAGACCAAAAGGTTTAAAATAGAAATGAACCCATAAATACCCTGAAATGCCAACTTAAGTGGCCAATCATAGACCACTCGCTCCTTAGTAGTCTGAGACTGTGGGGGTAAGTCTAAGTTGGAAGTGGACTCATCCAAATCATGGTTTTTAGAAGAGGAGGTGCAAAAAGGCATGGAGATCCGGGAAGCTTTTGGGCTTAGGAGTAGAGAGCGATATGCTCTACGGGAGAGAGTAGCCATAGAATTCGCCTTCTCGAGAGATTATAACTTTTGTTTTATAAGAGTCTTAAAGTTGAAGGAACTTAAACCCTAGAAGTCTTAAAACCCTGCCCCAGAAAATGGTCATTGGATCAAAATTCATTGCCAGAATCCCATGGCATGTCCTCCTACTTCTAGAGTTTTTAATTAGTTCAATGTTTTTACTTGGATAGGCATAAATATCTAGTTTTACTTGGATAGGCGTAAATATCCATCTATTATTTTTTTAATCATAATATAAATTAATTAAATATAAACATAATACATTTACATTTCTATTATTAATCACAATAAAATATTTATAAGAAATAGTTAAATGTATTTTAAACTCTTAAATATTGATATATTACAGATAAATTCATCATATTTTATTAAAATAAATAATAATTAGTTATAAATTATTGTTTTGAATTAATATATTTTAATTATTAAAACTAATGTTATTGTTTAAAATTTGATATTTCAATTTTTTTATTTCACTAGTAAATATTTTTAAAATTTTGAACTTATGTATTTTGAGATATTTAAATGTATTTATAAAAACAAATATAGATATTTTATTTTTCAAAACAAATTTTATTTTAACTTAATTTATTAAATTATATTATTCATCTTAATAAAATCGAATTATAAAAAGAAAAAGAGAACTAATATTATTTTTTTATTTTCATAATATGAAAATAAGAAAGAAAATTTTAAAATAAAAACTAGATAAGACTCATCCAAATAAATCTTTTATTGAATGTAAAAATAAAACTGAAACCAAGTAGATTTTAAGAAAATTCCATAAAAATCTTAAACTACAAAATACATGTCTTTATGTGAAATTGATTTTTTTTCTTTATTAGAATGATTTTATGTGCTAAAAATATTCCCTCTATATCTTTACGCCTCTTGCCTTTACTTTTTCAACTTTAGACTTTTTTTTTTTTTGGGTATTGAGACAAAATTAAAAACGCTTAATTCTACAAATATAGCATTTATATCATGCAATACTGTGATAAAAGTTAAAATCAACAAGGTGTTATGAGCCAAACTATCAGTACTAATGAAACATTCAACTTCGTTGCTTAAATGTAAGATAATCAACTTCGTTTTCAAATATTGATTCAATGTTTGGAGTTTTAAAACTCTTTCTAATATGAATGGTTTCATCTTATTAAGATCATGATTTTAGCACTATAAGGATTAACATGTGCAAAATCTACATTCTAAACATGGCATAGAAATTGGTTCTTCAATTTGGAATTAACACTAAGAAAACCATGGCTAAGAAACCTAAGGATATACAACCACACCCTGTAATAGAATAACTACCTGCAGTTTATTATTGCATCAATAGCCCACCTCTATGGCATTTGTCCATTTGTCTCTCTATCTTTACATATCTAGCATATGCATGCATGTTAAGAAGATTTTAAGTTGCTTAAGAAATATGTGCTGACAAATGCTTGATTGATTATATATTTACTCCCTAATACTTAGTGATTAATGTTACGTTGCACTTAAGATACTTATTTTGATTCATACTTTATTTTTGGTACAAGTTAGAAGTATAGACCTAAAAAGAGCTAAAAACATATCATTGGTTTCGTTCTATTGATGTTCATTCTTATTTGCCTTTGTTGAAGCAAAAGAGATGCGTTAATGTGAAAATAGAACAAAAAATACAAGAAATAAAGTTACTACAACTTATACGATCGTGTATGGGACCAAGTAAGTCACTATAAGCATGTAGGAGCTCGAAGACAACATTTCAACCACCTTTGCAACCTAGATAGCCGTGTAAATGATCGCGTAGCTCACTGTTAATGTATATGTTCACGAATTCTTTAATTTTTACATACATGGTCACTTACACCCTCTTGTAATTGGTTGTGTATTATGACGCAACCATAATTTTAAGTATAAAAGGGAATTTAAAAGGTTATTTATGAAGTCACTAGAGATGAAAAAGGGAGGTAGATTCCTTTCCCTTTGGAGAGCTATGAGGAGCTAAACTTCATCTTTCCAATTCGAAGAGGGTATTAAGGCTAATGAACATGTTTGGGAATTGATTAATCTAATGATGTTGCTCTTAACTCTCTTTTGGGATTGATTATGTTATTCTATGATTAATATTTTGGTATTTATGTATGAATGATTTAGATACTTCAAATAGGTTATTCATGTATGAACTCATTACTATAATCTAGAACTCTGATTCAATTGTGATAAACTAATGGTCACATATCATTAGGAATAACATATAATAGGTTAAATGACCTGAGATTATATGGTTATTGCCTATATTAACATGTTTTCCTATTAAATATGCAGTTGTCACATAAAATCTAGCTAAACCTAATTAAAAAGCTTGTTTTAATTAGATACAACCTAAGGAAAAATTGGGATTAATAGAGCTTGTTGTTAATCTACGGTTAATAGTTTCAAAGAGACGTACGAGAACAACATGATCAAGTTCGAGATTGAATTGTGAACTAGATTGGAAACCCATTGATTAATTATAACAATTTTATACTATTTGATTTGACTTACCTTAAATAGTGTAATTTTACTTTATTTTGTTAATCAAATTCAACTAACCCCCTCCCCACCATAAAAAAATCCCAAACACTAGTTTATTCAATACGATCATTGCTTACCATTACTATAAATTTAGTTGTGCAAACACACATCAAGAATTTTGGCACCTTTATCGAGGAGTAAAGTGATTTAGTTTTTGTTTTTTATATTAAATGTTGTTTTGTATTATATTTATTTATAATTGGTTTTACAGTTGTTTCTTTTTTTATGTTTGTTAATGTTTGTGTATAGTAATGACAGGATCTCCTTATCAAGACCCTGTACAATATGATCTCGAGATCGAAAGGACACTACAAAGGTTGCATAGGGAAACCAAAGAAGTTCTAGGAATACAGCAAGGAATTGAACTTGCTGAAGCTATGGTCGATCCAAGAACTTTATGAGAGTTGCTTGCACCAGACTCGACTCAAAGACCCTTATACTTTTACCAAAGTTTGTTAAACATATTACTTTTGAGCTTAAGTCTGGTTTAATATGTCTTTTGCCTAACTTTTATAGTTTTGCAGGTGAGGATGCTTATGAGCATCTCAAGGAGCTCGATGTGGTTTGTCTTAATATGATACCGCTAAGGATGACAAAAGAACCAATTATATTGAGAGCTTTTCCATTTTTATTGAAAGATGCAGTAAAAGTTTGGCCTTTTGATTTGCCTGCAGGGACTATTAGCACATGGATCGAAATGAAGAGATTGTTTTTAGAGAAGTACTTTATGATATCAAAGACAATCAGTATAAGAAAAGAGATTTGTAAGATAAAACAACATAATTGAGAATCTTTTTACGAGTATTACAATGCTTCAAAAAGTTGTGTGCTAGCTTCCCTTATCACAATATCACAGAACAAATCCTTATCTAATACTTATATGAAGGATTATTACCTATAGATAGGAGCTTAGTGGATGTAGTAAGTGGTGGATCACCATGTGAAAAGACTCTCGTAGAGGCTAAAACTTTAGTCGAGCATATAACGACAAACACTTAACAATTTCACATCCGCAATGATGTTCATAAGCTAAATGAGATAAATAATTCACCCATAGAACATTGTTTAGATGAAATAATATCTATTTTTAGACAAATTGTTGTTGGGAAGGCAAAGGTGAAAGCTTGCAGTATATGTGTAAATGTGAACCATCCAACAGATGGTGTCAAACTCTTCAAGATGGAAATATAGAGTATGTCATTACTATAGGGTGGAATTTTCCCCATCAATGTAACCCATATTCCCAGACCTATACTCAAGTTGGAGAGATCACTCGAATCTGAGTTATAGAGGGAATAGGTAGTAGAATTACTTCCCACATTGGCTGCATAGTGAATAGCAATTTCAACATAGTCAACAAACTTCCTCCTCTAACTTAGGTACATCATTGGAAGATATAATTAAGTCTCTTGCAACTAAAACTTTGCAATTCCAATAAGATGTGCATTAGTTTCAGTAAGAGACTAAGCGCCTGTTTGGATGAGCTTATATTAGTAGAATTTTTATGAGAAGAACTTTTCTAAAAAGCCAGTTGACTGTTTGGCTGTCAATTAAAAAAACAGGTTTTTTAAAAGAGCTTCATACAGTAAACTGTTTGGCAACATAAAAATAAAAAGCATTTTTATTAATTTTTATTATATTTTATTTTGTAATAAAAATTTTTATGCATATAAATAATATTTAAGGTATACTAAACAATATGCAAAGTACAATATATTATATTTACGGTTACCTATTTCTTAGAAAACCACCTTGTAGGAAATTTTAGATAACCATCTTTTAGGAAATTATTTAAAGAGATGTCTCATTTTCTTGTAGGAGATAAAATTAATATGAAAAATAAATATTAAAACATGTAAAACGTTAAATAATATTATAATCCCAAAATAAATATTCAAGCTGAGTAAATAGTTAAATACATAATAAACTATGAATTTTATTGTAATACAAGAAGATTTGCAATATATTCCCTCGCATCATTCATCTTGTTATTTTGTGACTCGTCTAAATGATTTCCTTCAACGTCTTCATTTTCATTGATTTCTTCATTTGTAGGGAGTAATTCATCATCTTCATCATAGGAAGAAAACTCTTCATCCTTTTGAGCATTTAACCTTATAAAATTATGAATGGCCATTGAAGCAATTACAATTTTAACTTGCTTTGGAAAAGGAAAATTGGGCATTTTACGTAAAATTTTCCACCTATTTTTCCAAATGCCAAATGTTCTTTCGATTCTGCATCTTAAAAAAGAATGTGCATGATTGAATATTTCTTTCTTTCCTCTTGGAAGACAGTGCGTCGAAAATCAGGAAGATGATACCTCTCACCTTTTTATGGTCCTAAATAACCTTGCATGTAAGGATATCCTGCATCTACCAAATAATATTTTCCTACATTCCAAATTAAAAATAAATAAATAAAGAAGCACTGAATTATTAAGAATAAATAAAAAAGTATTAAGTTATCTGTCACAAACCTCTANNNNAACTCTCTCAACTCTCTCTATTACATTACTGTGATTTAGATTTCGAACATACGCAAAGTTTTCTTTAAGAATCTTTTACGAACGAAAGTAATTGTAATTCTGAACTGAACGAGTTTTTAAGAACGAGAAAGGATTAACGAAAAAGATAACACAATTCAACCCCCCTTCTTGTGTGTTGATTATCATTTTACTAACGTGTGATTCAACTTCATCTTCTGTCCTCCATTTCTGCTTTGTTTAGTGAGCAAAAATAGGACAACAGAATGGGATGTCGGTGACAGTGCTCCAGTTGAGAGACACGGGTAGGGAGAAGTAGATGAAGCAGTTGAAATCAAAAAGCAAATGAAGCAACACAGTTTCAACCCTAACCTCAGACCGCAATACTCCCCCAAAACCAAGGCAACAGAGAAAATGACAACCCTAAAAGAAACCTTTGGAAGGTGCCCTTTTCACAGTTATGTCTTCAAATGGGGTTCACGAAAAAGATAGAAAAGGGTACAAGAAAAAATTTTGTTTCTCGTTTCAAGTGATGAACCAAAAAAAAGGTTTTGTTTTTGCCTAGGAATCAAAAGGAATGCAGATAAACGACAACAAAAATGGGGAACTAGTAGCTCAACAAAAAAACAAGAGTTTCAAGGAAGCTCCTCCGACGGAGGATGGAAATATAGTCATTGAATATGAGCTTATTTGAGGAGAAAAGAGAGAGAGAGAGGGTGTTGAGAGCTACAATATGGGAAACGTGGGATCTAGTTGTTTAGTGGGTCTAGTTAACGTGGGATCTATTTGTTTAGTGGGTCTAGTTGTGTAGTGGGTCATGTTATCCATTAGCTGTTAGTGGAGTATCTTTAGTATTTAGAATTCCTTGTACTTAGGACTAAGGTGGTTGCTGCAGATTTTGTATTTAAATGTTTCAATTATCAATGTTACGGTAGATTTTTAGCGTCAACTTAAGTTACTGGTTTATTCTCACCAAAAGTAGAATTTTTTGCATATTTGTTTATGTATATTTGATTTTCTCTTTTCATTTGTTCTAGCAGGTTTTGACTGGGACCTATCAGAGGGAAGTTGCAACAAATAATTTATTTGAATTTAGAATAAATTTTTGAACTATAATTGAATTGTTTACTTATTTCTTTAGGGAATAAGTAAACTCATCACTCCTATTTTCATCTATTCCAAGTAGGTTGGAAATAAAACTAAAGATATGTTGGACAAAAATACATATCTTTAAGGAATCCAGGTAATTACTTATCTATAATAATAATAATAATAACGTAGTTAATGGAGACTAATAAATATTTTGGTCTTTTTATTAATTATTCTTTTGTCATTCTAAATTTATATTTTCAAACCAAACATTAACATTATATTATCATTAGAAATTCTTAGAAATAATCCAAACTAAATGATATATATTTCATTTTATTCCTCTTATATTCTATTCTTAAAATATAATTATTTCATTCATTATCTATTCCAGCAGGTGAACCTAACACCTTGTTAGTTATTGAAAAACTAACCAACAAAAAACTAGCTTAACTAAAAGTTTTTTTTTATTGGCTAACTAAAAGATTAGCTTATGAACTTTTTATTTACTGGCAATATCATATTACGTAACTATTTATGTTTTAATTATAATGTTACATAACCGCTAATAATTGACTCAAAAGTATTTTAACAAGCAAAAGAATGTATATATCATGTTTGATGTAATTAAAGCAAAATGACTCTTGTTGTGAACTCAATCCAACCCAACAGGCCCGATTGTATAAGTAATGATCAGTCCATCAGTTCCATACTTTCAGAATCGAGTCGGGTTGAACGACTCGAATCGAGAGTCTAGTCTAGTCGGAAGCTTTTGGAGTTTGGATAGCCAGGTAGAGCAGAGCACCACTAGTATAATCGGAGATGGCAGATGAGGACCCGGAAAAGAGGTTTCACTCCATCATGGATAAGCTTTTTAAATCCCAGCCACCCTCTAGGTCTCTTACTTCCTTGTTCTTCTTCTTCTTCTTCTTCTTCTTCTTCTTCTTTACGCTGTTCGGTTCTATGTTTTTTGACACTAACTCGTTTACTTGTTTTTACAGTAGTAATTTCTATTTCTTTTTCTAAATTTCCGTGCAATTGCTAAATTGGATTTTTTGTTATTATGATGGGCAGTTCATCCGGACTGCAGTTATCGAGAGGCATAAAGCGAGCGAATCCAGAGTCGGCATTGGCACTAGTAGAGCCAAAAACAACGACATTGACAAGAAGAAGAGGGGATGGTAATGATGACAGTGCTGTGTGTAGACCGTGGGATAGAGGAGATTTGATGAGGAGGTTGTCCACTTTCAAATCCATGTCTTGGTTTGCTAAGCCCAAGGTTCCTCATTTACTTTTATCAATGCATCCTTCTTTTCTATTTAACTTCATTGCCTTCACATACCTTTTTTCTTTTTGACTGCCTACATGGGGAGTTTTGATGCTTGAGAACCAAATGAACAATTGTTGTAAGAGTTACAAATAGGAACTGGTCAGATTATTTAATAGGATGAATACTTTACCTATTCCCAAGATACAAGATATAGTTTTGGGAAATATGATTATTAGATTCAAACGTTTTTTCTTGTTATTAGGTAGTCAGTGCTGTAAATTGTGCAAGGAGGGGATGGATCAATGTGGATATGGATATCATAGCCTGTGAAACATGCGGAGCCCGCCTCCTTTTTTCTACTCCATCATCTTGGACTCAACAACAAGGCATGTAAAACCCTTTCTTTAAACTTTACAGCTTCTTACTATGTTTGTGTCTTAACTGCTTCTGTTTTTCCTTTGTTTCAGTTGAAAAGGCAGCCCTGGTATTTAGCTTAAAGCTGGACAATGGCCACAAGTTGCTCTGCCCTTGGATTGACAATGCTTGTGAGGAAAGGCTGGCAGAGTTCCCTCCCATTTCACCTCCTGTGCTTGTTGATAAATTCAAGCAACGATCTTCTGCTCTATTGCGACTCTTTTCTCTTCCTGTCATTTCATCTTCTGCCATTGAATACATGAAGAGTCCACAACTAGAAGAATTTCTCATGCAATCTCCGGTGGTGGAATATGGCAGAACATTTCAAACAGAACCCCTTGGAAGTGAACTGGAAATGAATTCTGTCGATAATTATTACAAGGTTTGCTTCCTAGGATCAATTTTGTTGTGCCTATTATTCCGCGATACGAAGTATACAATGCTTAAAATTGCTTTCTCAGCACAAAGCATTATTTGTGCTGCCACTATTGTCAATCCTGTTGATAGTGTACCATATTCTGGATTTACTAACAGTGGCACTTTCCTTTCCTTGAATTTTTGGTTGAGGGTAATACTGACTTTAAGCATGTGCAGGCATTGAAACTTACAAGTTTATGTGGCTGGGAACTGCGTTCACTGCCTTATGTTGTTGACTGCAATGATAAAAAGCAGACCGTTAAAGATGCTGTCATTTTGAGTGTGTCAGATTGTGTCACTGTTGGAAATAATTCAAGCATCAGTGTACATCATACTGCATCCAGTGAAACTGCAGAGTCAAATGAAGAATCTGGGGCTCCTGGTGTATCACAGGCTGATCCAAACTCTGTTGTTTTAGATTGCCGACTTTGTGGAGCCAGTGTTGGATTGTGGACTTTTTCTACAGTTTCACGGCCTGTGGAGTTGTTTAGATTGGTTGGATATGCTGAAGCAAGCGGCAAAATAAATTCTGGAGAAGATTCGGGCGGTGACAGGAGGACAGGCAGTGTTACTTCTGCTTCAAATGGCATTCTATCTTCCTTTGAGCAGCCATCAAATCTAAACATGACAATTGCTGGTGGTCCTCCACCAACAAAGCAGGACTTCAAAGCAACAATCTCACTCCCTGTTGTTGGCCAGAGTTTGAGGGCCAGATTTTCTTTGGACTCCAAATTCAAAGATTGGAAATACTATAATGCAGGGAAGTCTAATCATTCTGGTAATAAGAACACAAATTTATCACTAGAGGAAAAGAAAAATGCAGGATCTAATGCAAGCAGCCAATTCTACGAGCCTGCAGCTCTGGGGCTGTTAGAAAGTAAAACAGGTGATCAAGGACAGTGTAATATTGAACGTAATGATCAGCCTGGTATACAAGATTCTGCCATTGAATGTCCTGCTCCTAACATGGCAGGTACTGCACAAACTTTGGATCAAGGCAGCAATTTGTTTGAAAATGCGAAGACTGTTGAATGGATTGACTCAGCACAAGGGGTGTTTGATAGTTCTCAAGTTAGCGTATCCTCAGTTGGAGACCAGGATACTGATGTCGGTGTTGCAAATGAGAGCAATAGTGACAATGATGCATCAATGATGATAGCATCTTACCCTTCTCGTATTCCAGAAACAGAGATCTCTGGAAAAGATGTCAGTTTGAACATATACTCAAAAGAAGATGGAACTTCTTCTGATATCCAAAATAGATCAGTTGAAAAGGAACAACTTACAGAAGGAAAAAAAGATACAACTCCTATACGAGGTGAAATTGCAGCCGATGGTACAGGTAAGTAAAGTATGGCCAGTCAAGTATTAATAAATACATTTCTTTGTAACTTGTTACTTTACTGAAGTTCTATTACCTTTCTGGTTTCTTTTTAATCATTCATATTGTTGGTTGATAGCATGGGAAATAAAATGAAAAAAAGAGAGAGAGAATTGGTACCGTTAGAATATGTCAATCATAGACCATTGAAAAGATCGCAATCATTATTCTAATCATAAATAAGTTCATAATTGCTTGTTCCTTATGAATTAATGTTGCTTTAAATATATACAGACACAACTGTACTTTTGTGGATTTATCTTGATATGAGTTGAACACTAATTTGGTGTTGATGTTTGAGTGACCTACCTGGAGCAATATTCAATTTGACCACAATTCACCTGAATGATGTTATTTTCTGATTTACATGGAATTCTCAATTAATCATAAAAGAATTTTCCAACCATATTCTGTCTGTACTTAGGTACAGCTCTGAGGCAGCAATCTCCCGACAATGCAATGGAGTTTGATCCAATCAGGCAGCACAGGCATTTTTGCCCGTGGATTGTAACAAGTTCTGGAGCACCTGGTTGGGAACAGACGCTATCTGCTTTATTACGCCTGAAAGAGCATTCTCATTCTTCTTCTATAGAGTCACATGCATCCTCTACCTCTTTGATTAAGGTATGAAGAAACTTGAGCTATTGCAATTTTTGTTCATATTTGGATCCACTAGGACCGACCTTACCACAAACCCCTTCTCCTTTGAGGTTCTAGGTTTCTGCCATATATGAATATTCATCAGCCATTCTTTGACTTAACGGTTGAAATGATGAAATTTCTTGTGTTTAGAGATGTCTTAATGCATCTTATCCAAAAAATCTGAAACTTCACTTTCTATTATTTTGTTGTTTTGTTAGATTATATATTTATCCATGTAGAATTCTTAATTAGGCCGTAGTAATTAAATGTGTATATATTCATCAATGTGCAAGGATTTAAGGCTTCGGTGGGTTTAGTGGAAAATGTTTATTCAGGATTTCACATATCAGTTTATATGTGGTATTTTACATAAAATGTTTTTGTCTCAAACTGCTTTATATGTCTATATTTGTGTACATGAGCAGTTTTTTGTATAACTGGAAATTATGCTCTGAAGTGAGGCTCATGGACATGAAATCCAAGAAACCAAATTGTTTGGTCAGCTTGATCTTACCCCTGTTACCGTAAAGAACACACACACACACACGAACACATATATATATAGCTTTGCAGTATTTTGATTCACTCAAGCGAATTGATGTATTCAATTTTGTCACTTGGTAGGTGGATGATCCCATTACTTCAGTTAGAATGCTGTTCAAGTCTCCGTCTACCAAAAAGATGAAGCCAACTTGTTGATCAAGCTGAAGCAAAGGAGTATGACATGAGTTTTGTAGGCCACATTTTAGCATTGACTTTCACCGCTTAAAAACACTGGGATAGACTCGTAGATCTTCTAGATATTGCATCATAGTATATTGGATGTGGAGTGTATTTTCGGCCGCTTAAAACATGAGTGAAGCTGTAATTTCCCTGTATTGTTTGATTTAAGATTTTTGATGCTTACATGAGAAAGAGCCTTGTTAGTAGTAGGTCATATACTCTTCCAGGGACCCTACATTACTGCTTATTCCATCAAGCCACAATTTGCAACTACGACTTTTGAATATGGTCGATTAAACCCTCTTTCTGCAACAACAGCTCTCTTGTCTCCAATCAGCTTGGCAACTCTGCTCACAGACAATATAGCGCTTGTTACTGGATGCTGGTTCTGGGTAACTATTACCATAAAGTTGTTAATTCACGCGATTTTCATTTTAACTCAACGAGGTTTTATGGGTTTTGATGATACAACTGAGTAGAATGAAAACCCATGAAGATAGTTCTAAAGATTTTATCAAATAAGGTTTGAAGAAATTAGTAGGCCTTTCCTCGATGCTTACTACCATTTTATTTTATAGGAGCAATATTGTCTGAGAAAAGACCTACCTGAAATAAGGAGAAGAAGTATTCTCTTGTACGGTCCTCACGACTCCGATCCTCTCTGCAACCTCCATTCCTTGCAGCACTCTTCCAACCACCAAAGCTGAGGCATCCAGTTCTGGGGAGTCCTTGGTGGATATGACAAACTCTGTACCATTAGGGTCACTTCCAACCTCTTCTTGGTCTATCTCAAGCTTCCCTCCCCTCGCAATCAGCTTTAACTTTGGTGGCGGTTTTGAGGGGTCCCTAACGATTAAGCTTACTGTTCCGGCCAAGTTCTTGGTACCTGGGCACCTCTCATACTGTCTTTCCCATTCACCAACGAGAGTTTCAGCTGCCAAATTGCTTCCCGTTCGCTTTGCGAGCTCAGCATCCACACCATATGACCTCACCCCACCATGCTGCACGTAGCCAGGCATAATTTTTACGAACTCTTTTCTTCTGTAGCTGATCCCAGCAGCTCCACTTACAAGACTACTAAACCTTGCAGCTCCGGCTGGGATATCCTCTCCATACAACCCAATCACAATGCGACCAACAGGTTCTCCATCGATGGACACATCGAGGAATGCTCGCTTGGTTGGAGTTTTATCGTAGCAAGTTGCAGTGGTGTCACTCAGTTGCTGCTGATCAGTTCTGATGGGCTCTGGGGAACTTTCTTCAGCTCTTGCTGTTGAGGTCAGCAAAACAAGCAATGAAGATTTGCCCAGAAATGTTAGCTCTCTGCGGGATAATTTGGAGCATTGTGTGGTTTGGTTAGGGGGAAGGTTGGTTGGTGGTAATGGAGGATGGAAATTAAGTGTGGGGTGAAAGACTTTAAGATTTGCTAACATATCTATCCGTCCGGGAAGATGCTAATCAGATCAGAGGGCTTGTGCCTGTAGATTGTCTTGTTTTTCGGCGAAGACAATTGATAAGAATGGTACAAAAGCTAAGAGAAGGTGAAGAGGCTTGCTGCTGCTTTTGTATGGTACATAATGCATACAATTTATCCCTATAGCCGCATGTAGGGTCACTCCTTTCCTTTCATGTGACGCATTTATCAAAACTCAATATATTGTGACATTTGAGTAATTATACAATACATAATATACTAAACTTAAATAAGTAAAAGAAAATTCTTAAGTTTAAGTTTAAGTTTAAGTTTAAGTTTTCTTTTACCAATAAATTGCAATGAATTAAAAACTAATCGGTTCAACCGGTTTAATTGTAAAAATCTTGGACCGTTCAACATTTTGGTTCGATTTATATTAACAACTCTTATTATTTATGCGATTTTCTTTTGAGTAATTATACAATACACAATATACTAAATTTAAATAAGTAAAAGAAAAATCTTAAGTTTAAGTTTATTTTATAAATAAATTGCAATGAATTAAAAATACAATTGGTTCAACTGGTTTAACAGTAAAAAATTTGGATCGTCCAATTTTTCTCTTTAGTTTTTAATTGTTCGATTCGATTTATTTTAATATCTCTTATTATTTAAAAGTAATCAATTTATTAACTAACCAATCAATTTTTATAAATTAATAATTTTTTATAAATTAAAGAATCAATTAATTTTCATTTAATAATCCCTTATTTAATTAAAATTCAAAATTTTGATAGCTAAAAATAATCTCTTTCAATCATTTTTTAAATTTTTAAATTTTATTTGATCTTTAGTAGATTTTATGAAGATCTAATATGTAGCACCTCACTACCATTGAGTATATACCATAATGCTCTGAGGACATTCCTGTACGTAACCTATAGCAATGGCATGCTAGATCACTCATATTCTCTTATAAGGCATCATAAAGAAAGACAATATTTAAAAATCAAATTCCTCATTTCATTTCTTAAACAATATGTACATTGTAGCTTTACAGATTCATCGAAATATGTACATTATCAAAACTAAAAACAAAATATGCTACATATATGAGAAATTATACAAAAATTCTATCTAATCATTCAACCTCAGTTGACCGACCTTTGAGCGATTTCTTCCTTCCAAAAGTAAAAGAACTATGCTTCTTGTAGAGTCTCTCTGTCACTCGTGTCCTCTCTCGGTCCTGAAATATCAACGTTACAATTTTGGTGAGTTTTTTAACTCAGTGAGGTAACTATCTTTGATGGTTCACTCAATTCGTACAATACATCAGCATATATCACCACATAATTCATATCATTTTATTTATCATCGTGTAGCATTACATAGCACCTTGTTCACAAATATTCACGTTCTCATTCAAATACAAGTCAACATTTCATTTCAATCACCCAAACATACATATTAAATGTATATACAATGCTCAGGAGACTCATATCCAATTATTACGTTGTTGTGACCGAGTGCCTAAAACTGTCCCTATCCATTATGGATACCGGGCTCATTGTTAACTATCCCTTATCTGTTGGGGATACAGTGCTCATTATACATAGCGAGCCTTTGATTCTTAATCACATTCTGAGCTTTAAGCTCATTTTCGGTGGCTACTCAGGTCACAATTGTCATTATCTGTTCATATATTCATGTAATGAAATGCATCACATTCATGTTCATATTTATCTTCGGACTTTGGTCCGGCATTCAACATAATGTTGAGAAATCACATATTTCGTCGAATTCACATACAAGGAACACTTCCAATATGTCATTCATGCATCAAACGCCTCGAACATTCAATGCCCGGAATCAACACAATCAATTCCACAAAACAGTTCAATACAGAATTTAAAGCAACAATTAATTAAGTGAGGCCATCTAGGTTACTCACAGTTTGCTCCAAAAAGCTATTGCTTCGAAGTCCTGGCAACTTCCGGATGTTGTAGTTCAATATGTTCTTCTAAATCATACAATACATACACATTTATACACATCACAACTTTGCACAATTATAAGTATTCATTTATGCACATATGTATATATGGAATATGTACAATGCATGTTCAATGACAATCCCGGGTACATTTCCTTAATACTCCTCTCATAACCAATTAACATGATCTTTGAATCATTTCTTAACACCTAATACACTTTCCTTACTTTAATATCTCAATCCAACATCAATTAGGCTCATTCAAGATCACAATCAAACTTAAATATTTCATGGGAAAAACATTAATAAGTCAATCATCTATAAACAAACATATCTTGGGACAAAAGGCATAACTTTTGCTATAGATGTCAGATTAATGTCATTCTACGACGCTTTCGAAGAGGACTTCGAGATCTACAACTTTTTTTTAGGACCCCGAAGAGATATTTTTCAGTCTAGAGGTTCAAAATCGCAAATTTGTGTAAGTGTACAGTGAATGTCCGCTCAGAGGACATACATCCTACCAAAACGGACATAAATAGGGCCGTGAAGTTTTTCAGACCCGTGAAGGTCCGTTTAGCGAACTTAAAGTCCGTTTAACGGACATAGACGAGGTTGGGAAGCTTTCCATACTTGAGAAGGTCCGTCCAACGAACATGGGAGAAACCCAACTCACTCAAGAGCACTTCCAATGGTTTCTACATACATTCTTACATCATTTTCACTCTAAATTTTCCCAAATTCACCTATTCTAATGCAACATCAATTTACACTAATTCAACTACCAAATTGATTTCATTAAACTCTCAAACCTTAACTTATTTGATTCATCATTTTCACTAAAACTCATCATTCATGAAATCCTATCCTTTTTCCATAACATTTCTCATTCATAAGTCTCAAACATTTCATATTCAACATTCATCATTTCAAGTTGATAACTTCCTCATATGTACCTCAATTTCAGTTCAATAACATCCACACAAATCAAAATCCATACTTGATCATAAACACCAAAATAGAACATATTCTTATACACTTTCATCAAACATATATTGCACATGTTCTACTTCATTTTTCACCTTCATTTCATTCCTAACTATTACCTTAAATCATCTCAATTCGAGAACATAACTCAACATATTAGTTAACCTAAATTTCACTTTCATTAAACCCTTAATTCCCAACTCATAACATCTACATAACAACTCATCAAACTCATGTACTCATCCACCAATTTACTGCACCTAGTAATCAACTTCTAATCTAATTTTAAAACTCTTAAAGACAGAATTTGAATTCGATGTTTACATGAAAAATGTAGCCATATGTCTCTAATTTAATCCAAATAAAAAATCCTCTCATTTGGATAACTACAGAACAAGTTATGGCTAAAATACATATGCTTAATCAGTGGAAACACTATAGCTAAAATTTTCCAGCCACTCCCTTCCAATTTTCCATATTTTTATAACTTCCTACATTTTATGCCTAACACATCTTGTACATAGATCATCCTTTCTACTTCCTTTCCTCTTCATTCTCAGCTCAATATACAACTCAAAACATTCACAAAACAAATCATAAAAAACTATTAATCAAAACCACAAAACAAAACATCAAACATGTCCATTCATTCACCAATTTACTGGATTCATCAAACACCATTATAATGATCATTCTACCTCATAATCACCTCTATAACAATTTATGGGTCATTAATCATCATACACACATATAAAAAAGCAAGATATTTACATACACATTTCATCACTCACGTTCAACATACATACAACATCATTTCATGTCCAATTAACCTCTAACTATCATCATACATGCTTCATTTAACACTACCCATGATATTTGAAGCATAACTTACTTGATTTAGCTTCAAAATTTTCAAACTCTTCAAGAACACCAAGAATCCCCAATTTTCCATATATCCCACGTACAACATCATTGAGGCTGGAAGGTTTAGGTTTTCTTGTGACAATGAAGAAGACAACATGGTGAGAGTAGCAAGTGAAAGATGAGAGAGCTAGGTTCAACGTTGGTGGAGGTTGGCAACAAAATTCATGAAGAAGGTGAAGAAGCTTGAAGAAGAAGAAGGTAAGAACAAAAAAATAACTTGGTCTTTCAAGTTAAAAGAATCGTGAGAGAGGAGTGGTGAGTAGTAATGACACTTGTCACTACCACTTGTCACCTTCCTATGGTCCCATTTGGACCCTTATTAAAAACTAGTCTATTTGTCTCCAATTTCTAATCCAATTGTCTCTCAATTTTCAATGACATTTGTTAATAAATCCCAAAGTCATTTATCAAAATCTTCACTACCATTTGACATTCAATTCTACTACCATTTAACAATTGTCTTGCCACTTGGCGTTTTTTCTAGTTCAAAAATTTCATAAATTTCCTAAATTTCACCAAGTATTCTAAATCAATACATCTACTTTCCAAATCAATTTTCAACACATAAAAACCACAATTGTCAATATAATCACATTTATAACTCAATTATACCCAGAAAATGTCAATGAATACATGTACAATCATTTTAATGTGCAAAAATCAATATTCGCGCGTGTGTGTATGTTACATTATGCATAAGCATGAAATGCACTTTCTAACTTCTCAATAAACTCTCATATACACTATTCTAGGGTCCTAGCCCCTAACATGGGATAACATGATGTTACAATTCTCCCCTCCTAATAAAAATTTCATCCTCGAAATTCTTGCCTGATTGTTCGAATAGATAGGGATGTTGTCTCCACATGTGCTCCTCCATTTTCCAAGTTGCTTCCTCAGTCGAGTGATTCCTCCAAAGGACTTTCACCAGTGGAATTACTCAGTTTCTCAACTGTTTTATCTGAGATCCCACTATCTTGATCGGCTCCTTAACATAACTTAAGTTACTAGCAACCTTAATCTCTTGAATCGGTAACATATGCATCGGATTCGATAGGTATCTTATAAGCATGCTCACATGAAATACGTTACGTAACTGAGACATCTCATTTGGTAAAGCTAACTTGTATGCCAATGGTCCTATCCTTTCTATGATCTTATAAGGACCAATATACCTAAGGCTCAGCTTGCCCTTTTTACCAAATCTCAGCACTCCTCGCCAAAGTGATACTCTCAGAAACATATTGTCCCCTACACTGTATTCCATATCCCTTCGATGCTGATCCATATAGCTCTTCTGTCTATCTTGAGCCGCTTTAATTCAGCTTCAGGTCAGTTTCACCTTATCCATAGTATCTTGTATCAATTCTGAGCCTTCAACCATTCTCAAGCCCTCTTCATCCCAATATAGAGGCGATCAACACATTATGCCATATAATGCCTCATATGGTGCCATTTCGATACTACTGTGATAATGGTTGTTATAAGCAAATTCAATCAATGCTATGTACTGATCTCAAGCTCCTTGAAACTTCAATACACATGCTCTAAGCATATCCTCATCAGTCTTAATTGTCCTTTCACTCTGTCCATCTGTTTGAGGATGAAATGCAGTACTAAAGTTTAACTTTGTACCTATAACTGACTGCAAGCTCTTCCAAAATCTCGAAGTAAATATAGGATCCCTGTCCAATACAATGGACACCAGAACCCCATACAGTCTAACTACCTTATTCACATACCTCTGGGCTAACTGGTCTAGTGAGTTATTCTCTCTCATTGGTAAGAAATGGGCCGACTTAGTTAATCGGTCCACCACAACCCATATAGCATCATTCTGCCTCGGAGTCTTTGGCAATCCCATAATGAAATCCATAATGATTCGTTCCCATTTTCACTCCGGAATAGGCAACGAATATAGCTTCCCAACCAGAGCTTGACGCTCAGCCTTAACCTGTTGGCATGTTATGCACTTAGCAACATACTTTGCTACTTGCTTCTTCATTCCAGACCATTAGAAATGTTGTTTTAGCTTGTTATACATCTTGGTGGTACTAGGATGCATAGTATAAACGGCCATATGAGCTTCCTCTAAAATTTCCTTCTTCAAATCATCCACATTAGGAACACATAGCCTCTGCTTTAACCACAATGTCTCATCTCTCAATTCAAACTCAGAATCTGGTTTTATCTTCAGTCTCTCAATAAGCTTCACCATATCAGGATCTTTACTTTAGACCTTTCGGATTCTATCATACAACACCGGTCTCAACTTCAGTGTAGCAATCAATGCCTCGTTTTGCTCTAGATTCAACTCTACATTCAAAGCTCTCAAATGAATTAAGCTCGGTAACCTCGATAATTGAATCTGAGTTACACTCTTATTCGACTTTCTACTCAATGCATCTGCCACCACATTAGCTTTCCCCAGATGATACCCAATCGTACGGTCATAGTCTTTCAACAACTATATCCATCTTCTTTGTCTCATGTTCAATTCCTTCTGATTCAACAGATACCTCAAACTCTTACAATCAATGTATATCTGGAATGTCTCTCCATATAGATAGTGTCTCATATCTTTAGAGTGAAAATAACTGCAACAAGCTCTAAATCATGTACCAGATAATTAATCTCTTGAGACCTTAGTTGTCTCGACACATAGGCTATCACCTTGCCATACTACATCAACACACATCCCAATCCTTGATGCAAAGCATCACTGTATACTACATATCCTCCAGTTCCCGATGGAACAGTTAACATCGGTGTCGTAGTCAACCGATGCTTCAACTCCTCATAACTCTTCTGATAATTGTCATTCCATCTGAAAACTACATTCTTCCTCAGAAGCTTAGTCAAAGGGGCTGAGATCAACGAGAACCCCTCGACAAACCTCCAATAATATCCGGCCAATCCTAAGAAACTTTGAATTTTTGACACATTCTTCGGAGTTTCTCACTTCATCACTGCCTCTAACTTCTTTGGATCCACTTGTATGCCTTGTCCAGTCACTATGTGACTCAGAAATAGTACTTGATCCTGCTAAAATTTACATTTACTGAATTTGACATATAACTGTTTCTTCCTCATAATCTGTAAAATCACTATCAGATGCTCAGTATGTTCTTCTCTGGTCTTTGAGTACACTAAGATATCATCAATAAACACAATTACAAATCGATCTAAGTAAGGCTGAAGCACCTTATTCATCAAAGCCATAAATGCAGCTGGGGCATTAGTTAATCCAAACAGCATTACTAAGAACTCAAAATGCACATACATGCTCTTGAACGCACTTTTCGGTACATCAGCCTCTGCTATCTTCAACTGATAGTACCCAGATCTCAAATCCAACTTAGTGAAC
>JAOQMQ010000007.1:11898579-11916042 GCA_027563845.1 Erythroxylum subrotundum | reverse complement strand
TACCACCGTATAGAATGGCTCCAGCGGAGCTGAAAGAGCTTAAAGAACAGTTGGAGGAGTTGTTAGAGAAGGGGTTCATCAGACCGAGTTCTTCACCATGTGGAGCGCCGGTTCTGTTTGTTAAGAAGAATGATGGATCTTGGAGGATGTGCATTGATTATCGAAGACTCAACAGGAAAAAGTTGTCTTGCTTTTAAGAAGAAGAAAAACGAAAATAGAGTATGAAAGAAGAGAAGAAACGAAAATAAGAGAGAAAGAAGAGAGGTTTCAGTGGAGAGGAGAGCAAAGAAGGAAAGAGAGTTAGGGTTTCATCATTTCTTGGTTTTTAAGAGAGATTTTGAGGTTGTTCAAAAAGGGAAAAAGGTAGAGGAAGAGAAGAGCTTTCATTAGAGCCAAGAAACTCTTCATTTGGTAAAGAATCAAGGTAAGACTATTTTAAATCTTTTGGATTTTTGGAAGGATTTTAGTTCATGAAATTTAGAAAATGCATGGGTTTAAGTATTCTAGAATCAATTTTAGTGATTTTGCATTGTGGGATTTTTAATTAGATTCCTATTGAATGGGGTTTTGCCATTGATGAAGGAAATCAAGAAAGGCAAGAGGAGCAAGAGGAGACGCATTTTAAGCAAGTCTTTAAGCAAGAAATTCAAGGTGGGTACATGTTTATAATAAAGTAAATAAGCCACTAATGTTTTCTTTGAATCAAGGAAGTTTAATGATTTCAATTGCAATATAAGTGTTGCATTTATTGCTTCTTGAATGAATTGAGAAATTACTATATGTTTGTTATATGGTTTATGAAAAGACTTTGAAAGTGATTTTTTTTAAAAGATAACATGTTTATGAAATCATATTTTCAGAAATGGTTTTCGAAATATTTCATGTTCATGAAAATCAAGTTTCGAAAAAGTGCCATTTTAGGCAATATGTTTACAAGATGTGAATTACATGTTATGTGGGTTTGGTGTAGTCTATTCAAGTATGTCACGTGCACGTTGACCAAGTTAAAGGCCTCTCTCACGAGCTCCTTTAAGGACTCCTTCAAGTTTACGACTACATAAGATCATTATGTGGAATTGTGTAGTTAGTCATGTTTATGGATCTACCTAAACCATTTTGATATGATTATGTGCTATGATATGTCAACAAGTTTGATGCATACATGATTTGAAATTTGTGAATTTTTGGTTAAGAATTTGAGAACAATACATTTTATGACTTCAATTAGAACTTTATATTAACAAATGAACATTTCAAAGGTTTTGCTTATTTTTCCATTATAAACTGTTACCCACGAGCTTTTAAGCTCACCTCCTTTCTGTCCCATCTTCAGGTGACAGCTAAGAGATTAAGTGATCAAGAGCATAAGGGAATTACTCCAAATTTGCTTGTTTTGTATTTTGAGTTGGTTTTTGGGAAAGCACAATGTTTTAGTCGTTTTTGAAGTTTATTTGTTCAAGTATCTTTTGTAATTTGAGAATTTGAGATATTGATGTAATGTAGCTCGGAATGCCATTAAAGTTTTGTAAAAACTCATATCTTTTATTATTAATGAATTATGAATTGTGTATGGATGAAATTGAGTTGGAATTAGATATACTTGAAGAAGTTACCGACTTGAGTGGATGATTTTTGGAACATGAATTGTTGTTATACACACACACACACACACAAGTGAGATGTTATGGAAAAGAAAATATGAATTATGAATGATGAGATGTAGTTGAATGGATAAGAATGATGTTGCATTAAAGGAAGTCAATTTGGGAAAATTTTCAAGTTCTTCATAGGGGAAAAATTCATGTTCTGATTTTAGGGTAAAATCTGAATCAATCTAGGTTGAATGAGGCAAAGTTGTCTTCTAGAAAGTTGTAGCTTATCTTTCTAGCTTTCCAACGGTATATAGTATGAAATCTTTGGACATAGGAGTTAAGAGTTATGATCATTATAAGTGGAGATGCTTTGGAGAATGTAGTTTGTGACTTAGAACTTTGGGTGATGTAGGAAAGACCCTTAGAATCCCATCATCTGACTGAACCATCGTCTGGTTCAAGTTTGACTGAACCATCATCTGATGCATCAGACGAAGGATTCAATTAATGATGCATCAGATCCTTCGTATGATGCATCATTGACCAAGCCATCGTCTAATGCATCATTGACTGAATCCTTCGTCTGATGCATCATTGACCAAGCCATTGTCTGATGCATCATTAATTGAATCCTTCGTCTAATACATCATTGACCAAGCCATCATCTGATGCATCATTGACTGAATCCTTCGTCTGATGCATCATTGACTGAACCCTTCGTCTGATCCAATTGTGATAAGCCCTTCGTTTGATACAATTATGAAAAGCCCATCGTCGGATTCCCTTTTGACCCAGCCATCGTCTGATTCCCTTTTGACCAAGCCATCATCTGATTCATGTTTGACCAAGCCATCGTCTGATTCCCTTTTGACCAAGCCATCGTCTAATTCATGTTTGACCCAGCCTACGTCTGATTTATGTTTGACCAAGCCTACGTCTGATTCATATTTGACCAAGCCTACGTCTATTTCATGTTCGACCAAGCCTTCGTCTGATTCATGTCTGACCAAGCCTACGTCTGATTCATGTCTGACCAAGCCTACGTCTATTTCATGTTCGACCAAGCCTTCGTCTGATTCATGTCTGACCAAGCCTTCGTCTGAATCATGCTTGATTCTTTTGGCAATAACTTTTTCTTCTAACCTCCAAACAAAGTGACTCTTGAACCAATAGTTTCCTAACACGTTTCTCTATCTCTCCATAGAATTTGATAACATTTGGTGGAGATTATAAAAAGATTGATTGAATCAACGTAAGAGTATCGGTTGAAAGAGCATGACTTAGTTATGAACATACTTTGGATTTTTAAGCCTATCTTGATCTATAGAGTTCCAAATAAGTTGGTTCTTGTTTCAGAATAAACTACAGACATAGGGCTACAAATTTTCTGAAAAAATAGAGATTTAGTTCAGTCTCTAAGATTTTCAATTTCTGGATAGAAGTTGAGTATAGTTTACTGTTTTAGTTTAATAACAGTCCGAAAATGCTTAGGGTACAACTTTTAGATTTCTGAACCAAATTGAATGACTTTGGTATCATTAAAAACTTAAGACTATGGAGAACAAGTTTCTAGTAGAAATTGTTACCAAATTACTTTATTTTTTGGGTCATAAAAAAATATGTAGAGTTGACCCAAAATGATAATTCAAAAAAAAATCTAAATGTGACCAAGGGAGAAAGGAATTATGATATAATGGTTTTATTGAGATATAAACCCTAAGTATAAATGATACTTAAGTGAGTTTGATATTGGATTGGATGATGGCTAATGAGGGTTCGTTGAAAAATAACCCTACATGATAACAAGCACACGTTTTTATGACATCCAAGTTGGGCTCCGGATTCAGGGTCCAATACTTCCCTTGATTGCAACTCATTTTTTCCATTACAAACTCTAATCGTACTTTTTAGCTTATTAAATCAAGTTATCTTGAGGGGTTCAATGAATATAATTGGTCCATTGCAACATAAAAGATCAAGAAATTGGTCCATGGCAACATAAAAGATCAAGAAATAGATATATGATTTAATAAGCTAAAAAGTACGATTAGAGTTTGTAATAAAAAAAAAGTTGTAATCAAAGGAAGAGTACTACAGAATCGGTCCATAGAATACATGATTCTTTGAAGCTTAAAGGTTGAAGAACTATTACAATATATCATTGTTGCCTCTGTTTGCCCTATTTCCAACTCCATAAGTACCCTTCTCATCTACATTGCCTCTTTTTCTTTTCAATTTTTTTGGTGAACTTGGAACCTCCTGTATGTCAGTAGAGTACGTGTGTTACTAAGCAAAGAATCGTTGGTAATACTAAAAAATCATAGTGATTTTTAAAAACCAATGGCCTTCTAGCTTTAATTAGAAATGTTGATGAACTTAATCCCATAAAGCATAGCACATCACTCACATGTTATGGTTGGATTTGGTAAATTAAAAAAAAAAACACCCCAAGTCAAACATAAGCAACATTCCCCAACAGTTACGTATAACACATTAGTCTCCTAACTTCTTGCCACTCATTGTCCTCTATCACCATCACTCTTTTATCTTCTCACAATCGACGTCATTAGTAATAGAATTTAGGATTGGTTTTCTAAACTACAAAACTCCCGAGCCTTGACTACCTTCATACATGTTGTATAGCTCTCGAGGAAAAGAAAAACCATAGCAATAGATTTCTCATTTAATACGCGTTCCTGCAGCCACTTCGACTTCTTCATTATTGTAGAAAACCAATATCACTCACTACTATGTTATTCATGATTTACGTGTTTATATACAACAGTAAAACAGTTACTTGTATTACAAACTTAGTCTGCATATTGAGTTAAATTACAATTAAACATATGTTGTAACTAAAAAACGAAACATAAACTGCTGCTATTTTGTTCAGCTCTGTTTTAGCTTCTGCTTCATATACTGCAACATATCAACACCAATCTGCAGTAGTCACACAAACCCAACTTGGACAGTAGATTATGAAACAAAGGACCATGCAAGTAAACAGATCAACTAACTGTTGTTTAGAAGAAATAGGCTGAGGATGGATGAAACCAGCATTATATTTGTCCCAAATAATATGACAATTAATTTCCAAATGTTTCGTCCGTTCATGAAAAACGGGATTAGCAGTAATATGTAAAGTTGCTTGATTATCACAACACAATGAGATTGGTAAGGGAGTAAAAATCTGAAAATCGCATAAAAGATAAGTAATCCACTGTAATTCAAAAATTGTGGCTCCCATGCTGCAATATTCAGCTTCTGCCAAAAATTTGGAGACTGTAGGTTGTTTCTTTTTTTTCTAAGAAATCAAAGAAGAACCCAGAAAAACACAATAACCTGTAAGAGAGCATCAAGTAACAGGACAAGTTTCCCAATCGACATCACAATATACAGTGAGATTGAAAGAAGATGATGAAGGATAAAATAAACCCTTCAAAGGACATCCTTTTCAAATACTTTAAAACATGTAAAGCAGCTTTCCAATGAACAACAGTAGGAGACTGAACATATTGGCTTAATTGTTGGACTAAATGCATAATATTAGGGCGAGTAAATCTTAAATATAATAAATGACCAACCAACCTTCGATATGACATCTGCAAGTAACGGAGCATTTTCAACCAGAAAATTATATGAATTTGGAAGAGGAGGCTGTTTAGCCTTTGCAGCTGCTAGACCAACATCTTCTAGAATATCAAGAATATATTTTCTATGATTAATATATATTCCTTTAGATGACCGAGCAATCTTTAAGCTAAGGAAGTATTTTGCAGAGCTTAAATCCTTGATAGTAAACTTTTGATGAAGAAACTGTTTGACAACAAAAATATCATCTTTTGAAGCGCCTGTAAGAAGAATATCATCTACATAAATGATTAGAGCTAAGAAACTTTGACCCGTTCCTTTGACATATAAACAATTATCATGAGCAGATTGTTGAAAACCAAACTGATGAAGATGTTGAGAAAATTCTCGATTCCACTGTCTCGACGCCTGTTTGCGGCCATACAATGATTTTCTTAATCTATAAACTTTGTCATTAGATGCTTTTGTATAACCTGGTGGAGATTCCATATAAATCTCTTCATCTAAAAAGCCATGTAAAAATGCATTGTTGACATCCAATTGACGCAAATGCCACGCCTTTGCTACTGCCATGTCGAGAAATGTTCTGATCATCACTACTTTAGCAACAGGTGAAAAATTGTCACAGAAATCTTTCCCTTCAACTTAATGAAAACCTTTTTCTACTAAACGAACCTTAAATCTATGCACAATACCATCATTATTGTATTTAACTCTGTATACCCACTTACAGCCTATTGCTCACTTATTAGTAGGTAAATCATTAGCTCCCATATCTGATTTTTTTCTAAGGCTTCCAACTCATCCTCCATCGCTCTCTGCCAATGCTCATCTGTTCTAGCCTGAGAACATGAGCTTGGTTCCTTAATAGTTGACATATTTTCCAAAAATGACATGTATGTAGGAGATAAATGTGATGAAATAAAATAAGGATATGTCGGTGGTGTGTGTGGAGATGACTAATGAGTGCTCATAACAGATTTAAAAGGTGAAGAAGATTGTGCTGAATTGGAAACAAAATCTTTCATCCATGGGGGTTGTTGCTTTGCGCTGACGCTTTTTCTGAAAAGAAGTTTGTCATTTGTTGCTGGTAAATGTGTATTTTTAGTATGAGTGGGTGTTATATGGTGTAAGGAATCATCATGTGCAGAAGCACAAACAAGATTAGTTTGAGAGACATTGGTAGAAGGGAAATGATGAAAATGGGTGATTGGATCAATTGAATCTGGGTAAATAACAGGTAAAAGGAATACTATTATCATCTGCAACAATATTTTGATATGGAAAATATTTTTATAAAAGATGACATCCCTGGAATAACAACCTTTTGTAATTCCAATTCGTACACCTTATACGCTTTTGTCTAACTGAATAACCTATGAAAATAACTTTGAAAGCTCTAGGTTCAAACTTATCTTTGTAAGGAAATGTATTTGAGGCAAAACATAAACAACCAAAGGTTTTGAGAAAAGAATAATCTGGTTCTTTGTGAAAAAGGATTTGATAAGGGGTTTTTCGGGAAATAGTTGATGAAAGAAGTTTATTTATGATATAGGTGGCTATGATAGTGGCTTCACCCAAAAACGAATAAGAACAGATGATTGAAACATCAAAGATCTTGTAACTTCCAACAAATGTCTATGTTTGCGTTCTACAACTCCATTCTGTTGAAAGTTATAAACACTGTTTTCTGATGAATAATGCCTAGAGTTGACAATAAAGATGTGCAAAATATACCAGTAAACTTTGTACCATTGTCTGTTCTTATGATTTTAAAAGATGTTTGGAACTGATTTTTGACAAGGCTGAAGAAGGTCTAAAGTGTTTGAACAATTTGGTGTTTGTGTTTAAGCAAAAAGGTCAACGTATTTCGGCTAAAACCATCCACAATGGTCAAAACGTAATGGTTTCTATTGATTGAAGCATGTTTGTAAGGACCACCCCACAAATCAACATGAACAAGTTCAAAACATTCAATTGAATGAATGGTACTGGTTTGAAAAGGTTGTCTACTTTGTTTGGACAATTAACAGATTTCACATGGATATCTCTTTTTAGTAAAAAGATCCTTTATTCCATTCAAATGCTTCATTGCAGTCATAGATGGAAATCTTTGATGCTAAGGATCAATGGTATTTACAAAGTTAACGTCAAAGCTTGGATAAAATTTTGAGGTGTATTGTTTTATGGTTTCAGGAGGATAGGATATGAAATCTAGAATATACAATTGACCTATCACTTTCCCTATTGCGAGCACTTCATCAGTGATTAGGTCTTGTATTATGAAAAAAAACATGTTGGAAGTTAAATTTCACATAGGCTGTAATGATGAGTTTATTGACAGATAAGAGATTGAATTTGAAAGAAGGAATGTGTAAGCAATCAGTCAAGGTTATTCGTTCATTTAACTGAACATCACCTATATGATGAACAAGCTTAATGGATCCATCTGGTAGATGAACATGTGTAAAATTAGTCACGACAGTTGGGTCTTTCATCAATTTCAAGTTTACACACATTTGATTTGAGGCTCCTGTGTAAACTATCTAAGAACCAAACTCTAGTAGCTCAAGTGAACTAAGAATATGGTTGAGAGTCATACTTGCAAAATCATCAAAATGTGAGAAATTCATTGCATTTTGCTCAACTCCCACTTTTCCTTTCCCTTTGAAGAACTTGTCAATCTCCTGTTGTATCATAAATGAAACATCTGATTTCCAGTTTCCATCCGAAAATGTTCCATGTATTTCATCTATTCCATTAACCAAATTCATATACAAATTCTTGTGTTCTTTGTTCTTCTTTTCCTTCAAATCCTTAAACTATTCTAGATAGCCATGAATTTTAAAACAAGTTTCTTTCTTATGTATGTCCATGTTACACTAATCATAGTGTAACTTCGATTTATCAATTGATTTTTTCCTCTTTGCTGCTGATTTTCCTACACTTGTTCCTTCTTTTTCGTTTCCTTGTGCACTAATCATCATTGCATTTTCTAATGCATCTGTGAAACTAATGCTTACTTCTTTCTGTTTCTCAACTCTCAACACCATTGGTTATGCTTTATTTATACTAAGCAATGGATCCATAATCAAAATTTGATATCTCGCACTATCGTAAATCTCATTCAATCCCATCAGAAACTGAATTAACTTGTTCTTATATTCAAATTCTGCAATTTGTTTCCCTACTCCACATTTACATTGAGGAAGTGGCATTAAACAAGTTAGTTCATCCTATAACTTTTTCAATTTTGTGAAATAGTTAACTACAGATAAATTTCCCTGAGATATTGAACTTATCTCTCGTTGAATCTGGTATTGCAATGGACCATTGCATTCTCCATATCTTTCCTCCGGTTCTTCCCATAGTTCCTGTGCTGAAGTTGTGTACAAGAACGCTTCAACAACATCTTTCGAAATTGAATTCAAGATCCACGAAGTCACCATGCAATCCGCTTTACATCAATGCTCAAAATGTGGTGATTCATCATGTGGATTCTCATATCTTCCATTGATAAAGCAAGCTGTAGCTTAGCTCCCAATGCTATTTTCATGGCTCTGCTCCACGACAGATAATTGTTTCCATTTAGTTGAGTACTGATCAGAATCATTCCTGGATGATCAGATCCCTGAAGTTGCATTAGATTTGGTTCTCTCATATCCTCAGCCATTGATGTTGAAATCAAGAAGAAAACGGTTATGAGGTAAAAGAAATTTCACGAAACTCTTTCCTACTCTAATACCATGTAGAAAACCATTATCACTCACCACTCTTTTATTTATGATTTATGTGTTTATATACAATAGTAAAGCAGTTGCTTGTATTACAAACTTGGTCTCCATACTGAGTTAAATCACAAGTAAACCTATGTTAGTTGTAACAATTATCTTCTCTTCCCTTTTCTTATCCGTAGTTACGTCCACTGAGTTCGTTGTGAGGGGTGAAGGTGGCTGGGTTGTTCCCAACTCCAAAAATTACCATGATATGCACAACAAGTGGGCTTTAAAGAATAGGTTTAAAGTTAATAATACTCTCCGTAAGTACACCTTCATGCATGTATATATGCTTTCAAAATGTCTACTTTGCTTCTTTATTTCTTTTGACGACTGTTTCATATAGAACTTAACTTGTCTATTGTAGTTTTCAAGTACAACAAAGACTCGGTGATGGTGGTGAGCAGCGAAAAGGAGTACCAGAAATGTGAGTGTTCACATCCCACATTCTTCTTCTAATGATGCTGAAACAGTCTTCAAGTTGAATAGAACAGGTTTCTTCTATTTCGTAAGTGCGGTGTCGGGGCATTGTGAAAAAGGGCAGAGAATCGTCATCAAAGTCTTGGAACTTCAAAACCCAAGTGCTGCTACACCACCTTCAAATGATCAAAACTCCACTGAAAATCATATTAGCAGTTCAGCTAGTCATGCAACGCCTCCTGTTATTATCATGCTAATCGCCACGCTTGCTTTGTCCTTTTTGTAATCCTTATGTCTTGATAATTAGCAGCGACTTCAATTCCTCTTTATTACGTACTGAGTGCTCTCGTTTGCTAAGAGGAGATTAATAGAAGAAATGACACCAGAGCTTTATGATTTTGGCTTTAAAATGTGATTCGTTGATCACAACTTTCATTCAATTACTTGTAGATTAGCACTTGGTATGAATTAGAGGTTGGCAGTTCAGCAAAATTTTCACTTCCACTCCTACTTTTAGAGGGACTTATACCAACTTTAAAAGTAAGCTATATCACAGAAATGATTAAACTGAGGCCACAGAAGTTCAGCAACCTTCGTCTACCAACATTGTTCTTTACGTAACTTTTTGGCAAGACATTAAATTTCAGACAAAGGTCCCTCTCTTTCAATCCCTAATTAGTAATTACCCCTACAGGCAGAAAACCTTTGCTTGGACAATAGCAGACTCGCACGCCTCAGAAGAAGATTTGTGCAATGACAAGGTATGAAACTATCAATGGGAAACATATCAAACCATCAATAAAGATGTGAACAGAGTATCAAACATTGTGTTTACTACCCTGTAGCTGTCACAATAATTAATCATGTAAAAAGGGTTGCAAAGAGTGAAAACTCGGTGAAACTTGCAATACAATATCCTGAAACTTGCTAAATTTACAATTTAACTCGTGCAAAATTGATTTGCTCAACACCTGAAATTGATCCAGTTAGTACCTTACAAACTGTCGTTGATCTCCTTCGCCTCCCTGCCTTCCGTAAGGGTTGCTTTCACTGAACCCATTACGGGATTTTTTGTTCTTTCTGAATTTAGAAGCATTGCTGTCTATATTCAGATTCACCTTTGGTGGGCAAGAAAAGCAAAATGAAGCAGCGACAGCCTGCCAAACAATTAGTACAACGTCATGTCATAACTCAGTGTATGTCACAAAGAAGCCAGCAATTCTTGCCTCCAAATAAATTAGCCAATTGTTAATAAAAACAAATACACAAATTAGCCAAGCAAACTTGACTCTACAATTTGTTGGTCCGAATGTAAGAACCTGGCATTCATCAAAATAAGTACTAGCATTTCTAAACAAAGTATATAAATCGCTCAATGTCTGAAATCCACCAGTTAAAATGATACCTGCAGATTGAGTCGATGAACATTAAAGATGTCTTTCATAGAGTGTGAATTATATGCTAGAATGTAGGATCGGTATGCATCTTTAGCTGACTTGTTCAGATAATAGTTGTTTGCCACCAACTTTTCCTGTAACAAAATGATAGGGTCAACCCATTGTCCTATCAGGAAGATATACAATAATGCGAAAGCATTAATATACCAAATGAGACTGCACATTTGCCAACTTCTTGGCATCAAATTCATACTCCTTAACAGGAACTTTAGCCTCCTGGAAGCAGAAAACTAAGTTAGAATAAAGAACATAAGTTTGTTTTTATAAAAGAACTTTATACTTTAATTCATGCACATAATGAAAGAAATTCCCTGAATGCATGGATGATCCGATAGGAGTGTGAGACACTCAGAAAATTTAGAAGCAATAATCAATGTACTGTACCTTCAGGTAACGCAGAAATTGCAGCTCTTCTGGAATCAAAAATAGCAGTGCATTTCCTCTTGCACCTTCCCCTCTGGCTGTTCGACCAACACGATGAATGTACTCCTGATTCAAAATATGGAGGGCATGAATAAGAGTAAAAACAAACAAATACTTTTAACATAATAAAGTGGCAAAGGTGTGTACCTTGGGTTCATCGGGAGGATCATACTGCACAATCCAGTCCTACAAGCAAAGCAAAGACAGGACATAGGACCCATATTAGCCAATTCATTAGAGAAGACAATCTGCCCAACAAGATTCTCAACACAACCAATTGGACTATCAGGTTATTCTGTTTAAACAAAGCATCTAATGAATCCCTGATCAAAAATTATTCTTCCAAAAGCCCCCCTAAGTTTCTTATGATCTGTCTGCTAAAATTTCTGAAATTTGATAGCCTTGAACTGACAACCATGTTTCAATCTTCAAGCCACTGAGACTGAGAGCTATTTTCCACCAGCAAACAAGGGGTCCCAGGATGGTCTACAGTATGAGAGTGCTCTTCCCACTCCATATTTCTTATTCCAGGAATTATTGTTCATTAGGAACTGATCCACAATAGCATGGGTTTCACAACATTTGATACGTTCAACTAGAAAACACTCATCAAGTATTTGCATGGGCTCAAAAAATAGATCAAATTAAACTTGCAACAAGAGACATACCACTGCAGGGATATCAAGTCCACGAGCTGCAACATCAGTACAAAGCAATATCCCTTTATCTCGTTTACAGAAATCAAAGAATGTGGACGTCCGTTTTTGCTGTTTTTGTTTACCATGGATATCAAGGCATTCCACTTGAATGTATCTAAGAAGTTCAGAATGAAACTTGACCGAATTGCATGAAGAAAAAAAGACCATCACTTTCTTTGACAAATTCCTCTTCAAGAAGGAGTACAGAAGAATAAATCTATTTGCAGATGGCACCACACAATACCCTTGCTGAAGACCTTCATTTGTTACCTGTGAAACCCATCATATTGCTTAGTTTGACTAAGAAAGAATCAGAATTTGTGTCTTGTGAGGTAGCAGGAGTGAGCAATAATATATTCTTTCCCACAAAAGACAAAACTAATGATGCATGCATTTAGTAACTATAACCAATTTTGTAGTTTACCTTCTTCCTACCATCATCAACATCAATATAAATAGGAGTTGTCTGAAATGACAAACGGGCAAGATCCTCCACCTGCAAAGTTAACAAAACCGTTATGCACTGGATAAGGGGAAAAAGAAATTGGAAAACAAAAGCTGATTCTAGTGAAATTTAATTGTTTGACATACCTTCTTAGTTTGGGTAGCCGAAAATAAAGCAGTTTGCCTACTCTACATTAAATTGACAAACTGTCAGTTCAAATGATACCACAGCTTTATGGAAATCATAAACATAAGAGAATGATATTAAACGCAAGAACTTCTGGTAATATCTGAGATACCTATCATTGAGCTTAACTGCAATCAGCGAAAAAAAAAAAAGAAATATGCATACACAATGTGTAAATGCATGTATGCATAAGGGCTTCTAAAAATGTTGGTACAGAGAAGATATGGTTTTGGGCAATCTCATAGCAATTTAATGAATCCAACTCACATATGAGAATGACAACTACGGTTAATAAGAGAAAATGACAACAATACTAATTTGCATCCAAAGTTCACCTGCCACAAAAACAACAAACAAAAGCACTTGCCACATAATTCAATCAAGATAAGGTAGCTTAGTAGCTTACTCATGAAATTCTTTGCGATGGCGTAGTCTAAAAATACAAAACGCTACTGCAGGTAATCATTTTCACAAAGGCAGATTAATAGCAACAAACAATGTAAAAGTCTGATAAAATTTGCTGGCTACCAAATTAACAAGGAATCTATAGTGTTAAATCTGCTTAACAAATTTGAAGACAAAGTTACCCTAGAGTTGATAGGTGGAAGCTCTAATTGGCAGACCTCATCTGGCTAAACATAGTGTCATATCATGATTACCTATCCTTAACATGATTATCCATCAAATGGGTTTATATGCATGGCAAAGCAGACAGATCTCAAGGCATACTTATGCCTATGGAATTAAGGGATCATACTGTTGTTCAAGTTTTGGTTCTCAAAATCCATCTGGGCCAGGATATACTCGATCTGATGCAAACAGAAAGTTTAATAGACAAGAACCTGTTTCAAATCTTTGAATAAAATAGCCCAAAAAAGATCAATCAAGTCAATCACATGCCACTATGGTGCTCAGCTCACAAACGTATAAAGAAAAAATGGAATCAAATGCAGGTCTATTATCTTAACCAGTAACTAGGAGTCCAGAATTTTATATAAAGAAAATATCATAAAATTTACGTTATGTTAATACTTCCAATTGAAATCATTAATTGATGGAATTTAGCCTCAAATGCAAAAGTTACATATGAATGCAAAGATCTGTATCATGTTTTACTAATAAATTAGCATAACTAAGTGTCAAATGAAAACATAATTTACCTTTGGCAAAATCTTGATAATTTGCTTCATTTCCTCTTCAAAGTTAGCCTCCAATATTCTGTCTGCTTCATCAATCATGAGGCACTACAAGTTGAACAAAAATTTCAAAGTTTTACACATAATGTCTATTTCTGGCCTCGTCCAATTTACTCTTTTTTTTAGTATGATAGGACACTGGGCAGGAAATGACATAAATGTTTCTGTATACAAGTCCTTGAGATAAATAAGTTGCATTTAGAATTTGAGGTAAATAATAAGCAAACTAAAGTAAGTATACTGATGTATCAATGTGGAAGGAATGTGAATAAGTTACCTTCAAGTTCTTATATATAAAACCCTTGGTATTTTGGAGATGATCAAGGAGTCGACCAGGGGTTGCAACCAATAAATTCACACCTTTCACAATACGTTCTGCTTCTCCCCTTCTAGCTGAACCACCAATTACCAGCCCTAGTGTCTGAGAATGATACTTAAGAAGGTCTGTTGCCACAGCATGAGTCTGCATTATTAACACCATAAATAAGTCCGCGAAGTTGCAACTTGAATATACAGGACAAGCCATACTGGAAATTTTAAAATGATAATAGATAAAACCAGTGTCACAATTGGTATACAAGAGAAGTATGGTTAATGGGTCAAGAAATTTTCATTCATCCACAATTCTCATCTAAGAAACACTGAAGCTGTCACAGTCTTTTCAAAAGTTCTTTAGCTTGTTTAGGCATTCAATGGTTAATCACTTTTTAGTAATGCAAAAGCAAACAGATATCCCACCAAACAAGGTCAACAGAATATATACTTAGAAATTCAAAACAATATAGTAAGGATGAGCTTTGGAGCAACAGTAAAATTGTTCCAATGTGGAATTTTTTAAATGCACTGAAACAAAAGTATGTGAAAGTAGCCAAACTATTCAACTTCATTTTGCAAATAAATTTTGAACTTCAAACTCATGGCTTCAATCTTAGAATTTATCAGCTCCAATAAACAAACCATTAGCAAAATGCTCTCAGCCACTTGGTTCACCCAAAACCCCACAATATAGGAACCTTTTTCGTTCATTGCCATATTGAGCATACAAAATATAATGTTATTGGAACTTTAGCAATCACTAAGATGGCAAGAATTCTCTGTAAATTCCAAAAATAATCACATAAAACACCCTAAATAACATCAAACACCCAGCTTGCTACACATAAATAACATAGAAGTTGGAAAAGATTAAATAGGCAACAATATAACCAAACTCACAAGAGCTAAACTACATTGACCACTCATATTCATCTTTTATGAACATAAATAGTATATTAAAAGAAACAAATAATTCAAGTTTAAAAAGATTCACCAAGAAAAAGAGCATTAGTAAGGTATCTTGGACAACAGACTACCCCCACAAGATTACATTTTAAATGTTACTACTGAGAGGACTTGATGCCAGGTTAAGCTAACACTAGAGAACAAGCAACGTAACTGGAAATCAATTTTTGATAGGGTGTACCTGTATGGCAAGTTCTCTTGTTGGGCAGATAACAACAACACCTGTCCCATTACGAGGAGCGAAACGAACATTGTATAACAACTCAACAGCAGGGATCAGAAAAGCAAGTGTTTTACCAGAGCCAGTCCTCGCAGCACCAAGAACATCTTTTCCAATTAAAAGTGGAGGAATTCCTCTAGATTGAATCTGCGTTCATAATGGCGTGACAACTGTAAGATACTTTTTCAAGAGAAAACACTAGATAAGTGATCTTTGAAAAGAATATGTCCGATTAAAGCAATAGAATCAGCACATACAGGATTTCTACAAAAACTCCATTGCTTTTTTCGGCTTCTATTTGGAATGAGCATAAAACGGTCAAAGGAAGCATTTCAATCAATCAATGTCCAACATACGAGAGATGAAAACAATAATTCAAGACGCCAATGGTAAAATTAATACCTGAGTCAAATACTCAAAACCCATCTCCTTGATAGCCTTGAGAGTAGGCTCAGATAATCCCAAAGAGTCAAATTTATCAGAACTCATTATACCACTCCCACTCTTCGCCTTCTCCTTCTTCTCTTCCATATTCTCCTCTCCCTCCCCCTGTTCTTCTCCTTCTTCTTCTTTTTCTTCTTCTTCTTCTTCTTTTTCATCTTCACTCTTCTTCTCCTCTTTGTTCAACTTTTTCCCCTTCTTCTTCATATTTTTCTTCTTACTATTTTGCTTCTGCATCTCAACTAACCTCTCATCTACTTCACCTACATCATCATCATCATCTTCTTCTCCAATCTGATTATGAATATAATTAACGTTTTGCTCCGCCGCCGCAGCAGTAACTTGCTTTGCTCTGCTTCGCTTCCGCTTCCTTTTCTTTGCCGACAACTCGCCTTCTAGTGATGGGCTTGGATGCTTATCCTCTATTTCGGTCATGGCGAGACAACGGCAAACTCCCGTTGTTCGTGGTTGAACGAGAGCAGAAGCGCTTTTTGAGGTCTACTCAATTGAATGCTTCGTGTTTTTAGGGTTTTGGTTTGCAGTTGACTCACTCTTAAACCCTGGTAGAACTGAGTTACTCTTTCCTTGGGTCGGGCCATTATCTTGATCCGTCTAATTTATGGGAATGACGAGCCCATTACATTGCCCCATATTTTAAAGGTGTAATAATAATAATAATAATAATAATAATAATAATAAATATTTTAAAACATAAAATATCAAATATACGTGTGAAGATTCATTTTTATTACTCATTTTTAATAATTATAAAGAAATTAATTATTATGAATGATGATTATGATTTCTTTTTTATAATTAATATATAAATTAAATAAATTATATATAATAATATACCTTATTATGGAGGGTAAATTATCTTAAAAAATTTTAAATTTTACTTTATTTTGTAATACTAATTTAAACTTTAAAGGTTAGCAACAAAATATTTAAATTTTAATTTTCAATTGCTAATATATATTGACATGTCAGCAAATTCATTGAAAATGTAACTAACACGATGATTTATTAAAGCTGCATCATATTAAATATTTAAAAATTAATTTAGAAAAAATATCAATCCTAAATTTGGGATAGAGCATTCTGAATTTCAACTTCTTGTTCGAAGACTTTCCATGAACTTGCCAAAATTACAATATTCAACATTCAACAAAATACGACATCTTTTTATCCCTTCTATAATAAATTCTATATATAGCACGTTAGAATAAAGTGAAGCTAATACGTGACTGCTTTGCATTCAATGAATCTTTAGGGCAATACTCTAAAAGAAGTTAGGACAACTTATACAATGCTTGGGACCATAGACAATCTTGGAGTTATGGTTTTGGCAATTAAGGATCTCTTTAGTAAGATTAGACAGAAAAGCAATGATGAAAATCATATGGTACATCTCTCATTTGCTGAGGTTTACGATGAAACTACTAGATATTTGCTCTCCCCTAGAAGGCCTCTAGTGCTTAGAGAAGACTAGCAGAATAATACTGCGCAAATGCGCAGTAGTAATGTCCTGTGAATTAAATAACAAAATGAGAGATAGGCACAGTATTCAGTGAACAGATATAACTAGGGAGGCACAACATTCAACGAACAGATAACTCCACAACTTTCACAGAAGGAGGCGGTGGACAGAGACAATAGCTCGGGCACAACATTCAAAGAACAGATAACTTCAGAACTTTTAAACCGTCGGATTAAATGAAGGAGGGGGATGGCTGT
>JAOQMQ010000007.1:11862568-11878769 GCA_027563845.1 Erythroxylum subrotundum | reverse complement strand
AAACAACTGGCTGGATTCTGTAACTGATAAGTTTGAGTTACAGTTTCAGAACTAAATAAATATGAGTTAATTTTCTCAGGTGTATGCAAATGCAACAAGTAGCTCTGATTCATGATTAGCAAATAGAACAGTACAATCTTAGCTACAAAAGTTAAAAAATGGTCGTCCAAGATTCCTCTCTACTGACCTCCCTCTTTTCTTTACTCAATGAAAGAGATAGGTATCATTACATCTATAATAAAAAAGAGATAGATATCATTATATCTATAATAAAAAACAAAGCCTTTTAACCATACTCAAACCACTGTTTGAGCATTAACAAATTATCAACCTATAGGTCTGTACCAAATAAAACCAACATAAAGAAGACAACCTTGACTTTTATGATAAAACATTAAATTAGAGTCAGGTAAGAAATATCATAAATTAACAGAATTACCTCACCTACACAACATTCAATCAAAAGATCCTGAGCATCTCTTGCAACACGAACATCAGGAGGCAACATCTCTTTAATAATTTTCGTCATAGTTGCTGGAGAAAATATTCAGCATAGTTTCCAATAAGCAACCAATGATAAAATATAGTAATTCTATTTGGTGTGCACTTAAGCATCCAACACAGCTCACAACCAACACTAGTACAAATTAAAAAGTTCCAAGGGCTAAGGAATTTGCCAGCGGCAGAATGCCCATTTCTACCCATTAAAAGTGCAATTTCAAAAACCCTGAACAAGCTACCCGCGACTTTAGTTGCGGGTATGCCACAAACCTGCAAGCTTAAGTATTTCAATTCCAACTTTATCCACAGGATTTAACACATATCACTAGTGTTTCAATTTCTAAGCACAAAAGCAGAACCATAAGCATTATCCCACTCTGGCGATAACGTAGGTCCATCACTCAGATTTTGTTGGTGTAATGTGTGCATCTGCCCTTCCAAAAGTCAATATCCAGACAGTAAATAGACAACAACATGGAAGATGAACAAAGTAGCGAGATTGAGAAGAAGGAATATCAATATCAATACAAATACAGCGTCAAGCATGTGAATTCACTCAACGGTCTGCATAACCAATACAGTTATCCAAAGTAGAATCACTAATTCATTAGTTCGCCGAGAATCTTCAATCTTCGAAATTTTAGCAGAAAGAAACATGACAATTAATAACTCAAAAAGAAATTTTTAGAAAATACACATAAAAGTAAGAATTTTTAGGAAAAAAGTACCTTTAGGAAGAGAAGCATCCTCTTTCGATTTACCCACAATATCCATCGGTTCCATCTTCAACCTTCGAAACCTAAAATCATATTTAAGAAAAAAAAAATAAATACATGTGTAATCAAAACCAACAAGGGCGCTAGATCTCAAACACGGCCAGTAAAGACAAAATTTATGAGAGATTTGATTCACCGAGTCGGCGGGGAGGGAGATCGCAAGAGCCTACGAGCTTAGAAAACGCGTGAAGTGATTGGAGATCGGAGTCTTAGGGTAAGCGATCGAACAGAAGAGGCTGGGATAGGGCATGATCGATGATAACATGTATTTAATGGGGATTTTATCAGAAAAGTCTTGTTGATGATTGGCTTTTGTGTTCCACATTAACAAAGGCAAGTCTCGGGCGCAGGCGATAATTCCATTCCAAAACTCTATGAGCCCTTTTCCAATTTCTTTTTTTCACGCGCTTATTGGGCGCGTTGTTGGAACCTAAAATGCCGGGTGCAAATGGTTTGCGTTAGTGTAGTGCACCGCAGCGAAGGATGAGTGGAATTGGTTGGCGTATTATCCACTTTGGTTGAGATAAAAACGATTTTTAACAGGTCTTTTTCTGGTAAATTTTATGATTATACAGATTACCCTTTTCGAAATTGATTTTAAATAATAACGCAAAATTCAAGAGAGAGAGAGAGCGAGAGTTTTCCAAATCGAACGTCATGTCGTTTGGTGCTCACCTGTCTCAAGCCTATGTCTCTGGATTCTAGCACTGATACCAGTCTTCTTTGTGACCAATTTCACTCTCGAAACCCTCGGACTCAATAATAAAATTTTAATATTCGATCTGCTTTGATTTTTGAATCACAACAAAATGGACGCCGATGAAGACGATTACGTGTTCTACGGTACACCGATTGAGCGTGAGGAAGAGCTCACCAGCCGCAGGAAGAAAGCTGTCGCCGAGGCGTCTGGTCACCTGCGGAGTCTTCCGTCTTGGAAACAAGAGGTATCATACTTAATTCCTTTCCTTTCTGTTGGGTTGATTAGAAACTGAAGGGCTTGTGGAAGTTGATTGTGACTGAACCTGACGATGTGTAATTATTAAAAAAAAGGTAATGTTTATAGTGTAAGAAGCTCATTTTACCTGATTTAATTGTTTGGCTGCTTAAATTGGGTGGCATTGGAATGCAGATACTGTGGTTTGTTTCCTCACCATTTAGATATCTCTATGTTTGGTTTTTCAGTTGTCATTCGTTTCTTGGAATATGTTTTTTCAGGTAAGAGATGAAGAAGGACGCAGAAGATTCCATGGAGCATTTACTGGTGGATTCTCTGCTGGTTATTATAATACAGTGGGGTCAAAGGAGGGTATGGTTTTCATCGAGTGATTTGAGATTGCTTCTCTTGCTAATATGTTTCTGAATGGGTGCCGTTGGATTAATCTGTGAGAAACATGCTGCAGGTTGGACTCCTTCGTCATTTACATCTTCTAGGAAAAACAGAGCTGAAGTTAAAAAGCAAAGCATTCATAACTTCTTAGATGAAGATGAGAGAGCAGTATGGTTTTATCTTATTTGTTATGTTTTCTGGAGTTTTAATTGAGTGTTACAACCCTTTTAACAGTAAATAAGAATACTGTGACACATATTGAATAAATAATTATCCCAAATATTATGTCACCACTCCAATATTTATGGAAATTATTAATCGTTTCTTTATTATCACCATTTCCACATGCTAATTGGATGCCTTAGTCATCAGTTTCTGTGGTTAGGGTGGTTAACATATATCTTCATGGATAAGTTGTCAAAATATATAAGCCATATGTTTCTTCAGATGTATCTTTTCGTTATAATGGTTGTCAATGAGTTTCCTTGGTGGCCTCTCTTTATTTTTTAACTTCTAATCTTGGTGTTGCAAATTATGATGCACTTACATTCCTAATGATTGGACTTGTAATTACTAGAGTTTTATCCCTTTTTTTAATGTGATTTTGTCTTTTAGGAATTAGAAGCTAGATCATTGGGTACATCATCACAGTTTGATACATTTGGATTCACTGCTGCCGAAGTTGCTCGTAGACAAGCCGAGAAAGAACAACAACACAGGTTTGCAAACAATATGTGATAAATTGCTTCCTATTGATGATTGCCTTTACCCCTTCCAATATTTTTATCATTATACATGGAGGATATTCAACTAACATTTTTTCACTTGTATATGGTGATGCCACCTTAGTTTGTCGAGTTTCATGCTTTGTTGATTTGAAAGATAAATTAAAATCTTTATTTTATGTTTTCCATTATGTTTATGGAAGGAGTTCCTAGATGTTCCATGATTTCTATCATATTTTACTATTTCATGATGACTGCTGTCATCTAGCGTTTTTTAAGTTATGGCCAAGGCTTTAGCCTCTGAGGCATGCGTTAAGTTATGCTGTTCTGGATGCACAATGCTAGCTGAAATTAACTTTCTTTTATGAGGATAAAAACATTCCAAGATGTCCACTACTAATAGCCATCTCTCTTTTGTTTCTATGCGTGTTTCTAATCCTCCTTAAGACTTTGTCAACCCATTAACCTGTGCATGTCAAAGCATATTCATGATATTACTCATATTGAAGCAGTTTTTATATCAGTTACAAGTGCAATTACCCAACTTCTTGTGTGCCTATCTCTTATTCTTGTTGTATCCATTTCTTTTTTAGTGATTTCCCAAAGTGTGCTGTCTAGATTACCATGTTATATTTTGTTCACAATGCGCTTTAGAGTTCATTTATTTGGATGATACTATTTCTAAGGCTTAATTATATTGGACTTTCTTGTAGTTTGTTTCTTTTCATTCCAACCCTCGAATTTTAAGAACTATTACTTACCCTCTTGTGGTATCTAACACACAACCTCCCTCCATCACATTCTGTTAGTTGCCATCCATTCATAGTCCCAAAATGGCGTCATATTGGACTTTAAGAATCTTAATACTACATCGTATTGGCTTAAAAAATGGATAGTAAACTAACAAAATATAACGAATAGGTGTGTTAGCTAATCAATACCAGAAGAGGGTAAGTTATAATTTTTAAAATATGAGGGTTGCAATGATAAAAGGTAAAATTGTAAGGGAGCTCAACCTCTATAAGCATGTTTTTAAAGTTGTTAACGTACGTGAGAATTGCAAGTTGTTTGTATTTTGTCAATGAGTTGTCAGCTTTTATATTCCTATAATCCATAGAATCCATAGTTGTGACTTTATTACAAATTTTGTTTATGGACATTAAAGGATACTTAGCTATTATTTTCGTACATAATAAGTTTAATCATTAACATGGAAGTACTCTCATTTTTGGCAGCTTGATACATTTTTATTTTGATATATTTGTCTATATGAGAGTTAGTTCAGATTTCTTTATTGCTTTGTTTAGCAGGCAATCAGTTATTCCTGGACCTGTTCCTGATGAGATAGTTCTCCCGGCAGCACAATCTATTGGTTTGTTTGGACTCTGTAATCGTGTTATACTTGGACCTTTTTTTACTAGCTAAGCACTTTAACCTCACATCTTCTTATTGGTTAGGTGTAAAATTACTACTGAAAATGGGATGGAGACATGGCCATTCAATTAAGGATTCTCATGCAAATTCTCTCTATGGTAATTTTCTACTTTTTTTATTTGTGTTTTGGGTCCCATATGATAAAACTTTTGCATCTAGTTTTAATTGAAGGTCCATTTTCATGCAATAATAGTAATCTTTAGTTATATTGAAGAAGATTTTTTGTGGGAGCTTGAGTTTAGAAATATTGATAGGAATTTAACATTCCATAGGTTGATTGTAATAGAAATCTAATGTTTTAGCTTACAATCATATATTTTTGTTTTTATGTCTGGCAGATGCTCGTAGAGAAGCTAGGAAAGCTTTGCTTGCATTTTCTTCTGATAATGCAAAAGGACAGTTTACTGATTATGAGTCTGGTGATATTGACCTTGAAAACGTTCAGGTTCAGTCTGCCAATGATGATCTTCAGTCTTCTAGAAGCACTCCTGTGAGAATCTTTTCTCATTGTTTTGACATGTTTGCTTTATTGGTTATTCCTTGAATCTTTCATAACTTTTGTAGTCCTTATTTTTTTTTCCCCTTCTCATTATCATTGTTGCTACAATGATTGTGCAAGTTCATATTAGATTAGCTTAGGGATTGGTCCAAAAACTAGTCTGCAGTTGTACATGCTATGTTAGAATTATGCATCGTGAGTTTTGCCCAACTCAAGAAGTATAGAGATGGTTGATTGGAATGCAGTTTGATGGCCTTGGCAAATTTTGATTTCTCTATCATGAACTTGATGTCATTTTGGTTACCAAGAAGAATTATGTGGTTAGAACGGGTTATGTGAGTTATATTGGGTGGTATGTTGACTAGATTGATGTGTTTTTGTAGTAGATCTAGTCATAGGATGACTCATAGGGAAATTGTCTTTTCCTTACTAGAGTTCTTCCCCTTTCTAGGCCCTATGATTGCTATCTAGAAAACTCGTCCTTGACAAGCCTTCTATTGGCTATTTTTACGAAAAATTTTGAATACTATCTTATTAATTGGAGTGCCATTTCAATATGCTCAAAATAGAGTTTTAAGGTAGTAAAAATAAAATAGGAATATGCTAACTTATTCTCCTACTAAAAATAGACTTATGAAAATAATAGAATAACTAAGATGACTCCTGCCTAAATGAGATAATCACTGCAATTACTTCCTAATCAAGTTGATTTTCGTTCTTAAGAGTGCATCTTGCATATTATTACTTCCACCTAGACTAAGAGATTGTCCTTAAGTTCGAACTTAGGATAACTTTGGATATCTTGGCCCTTTTTCATCCTCCTCCATCATCCTCTTCTTCAGATTTTACCAATTCTACAAAAAACAACTTCTGACATTTATGTCCCCGCTAGAATGCTTCATTACAATTGAAGTAAAGCCCCTTTGCCTGTCGTTCCTCAATCTATGCCTTTGTTAACTTATTTAAAAAAGGCATATTGTGCTCTTAATTTTGAATGTTGCCTCAAAATTTTCCTTACATGCAGTTGTCCATCCAGTGGTTGTTTTCGATTTGCTCCCAGCAAATGTTGCCTTAGGATTCCTCTCTAAAACAACTTGGTTGCTCCTTAATTTCTTATCATAAGTGCAGGTTAGATTCATAGCAGCTCCTAAGCTATTTGATTACTACGATTCTACTTCCAATCGCAATCCTTTCATAGTAGTGAGTAGGCTGATTTGTTACTTTGGGCTAGCAAGTATTGGAACTCCTTCTGAAAATCTTCATCTATTTCTATTTGCTTTAGGTTGGCCAATTCGCCTAGGGGGTTGAGGCTCATTGGGGAACCGAACTGCAGGTGACATTGCTTTGTAAATGTCCTTCAATCCGTGTTCTCCTCCTTTTCCTTCACCTTGTAAAACCATAGTTGTGCCTCCCTATTAAGATGGATTATTATCAACCCCACATTCTCTCCTTCCGACATTTGTTGATTTTCAAAAAGTTATTCATGCTTATGAATCCAAATCAACATATTGTTAGTACCATCAAATGAAGGAACTTGTAATTTAGAATACCTAGGAACAATAGTCCCTCCAACTTTCCCAACGCTTCTGTCCTCCCTTTGGTCTCTACAAGTTTAACTATGCTTTTCACTTCATTGTTCTTATTGCGCCACTTCAACTCTTGCATAATCTCTTTCAGCTATGAGTTTAAGAACTTTTTGTTGGATTTTTGGTGGTCCTCCAACATAGACAACCTCTATTTGGTATTTCTCATGAACACATCCATTTGGCTTGACAAGTCTATAGGGTCGTCCATGATGTTTGGCTTTGATACCAAATTGATGTGTTTTTGCATAGAATCTAGTCACGGGCGACTCATAGGGAAATTCTCTTCTCTCTTACTATAGTTTTGATGGGCCTCTAGTGGAATTTGTGCATAAGAGGAAAAAGGAGAAAAATGGCCCATGCAATTCAATGTCCAGCCCAACGAAATGACCAACAGAAGATTGATTTGTGTTGGTTATGTTGTTTTTGCACTCAACTGCCATTGCTATGATTACCTGATGAGGTAGTATTAGTTAGTTATCCTATTTTCATGCGTATATGTATTCATGACAGAGGAAGAGAGGGACTAGTTGTTATCTTGTGAAACAACTCTGTTGGGTCCTTGTGGAGAGGGACAACATTCTCATATATCCATCAATTTCTTCTAAATTCTCCATCCCTATCAATATACATTATCTCTCTTTTTTTCCCCAATTCTTCATACTTCTTTTTTCCTTCGTTCTTCTCGTTGGTATTTATCAAGTTCTTCCCCTTTCTAGGCACTATGGTTGTTGTTTAGAAAACATGTACTTGGTAAGCTTTTTATCAACTGTTTGTATGGAAAATTCTCACTACTTTCTTATCCATCGTAATGCCCTTTAAATAGGTTCATTACATGAGAATATTTAGGATGTAAAAATAAATAGGAATCTTCTGACTTATTCTCCTACTAAAAATATACTTCCTAACTAAGATGACTATGACCTAAATAAGATCATTATTGAAGTTACTTTTTAATCAAGAGATATTATATATTTTCTTCCTTAAGAATGCATCTTGCATATCATAGGTCCTGCTATTACTACCAACATGAATTGTTTGCATTTTACTAGAATCAAGTAACGAGTGAAAATTAATGGAATATTACAAGGAAAGATAACGTAACCTACACATGGTTTTTGTTGACGTAAAGAAGGCATATGACGGGATACCTAAAGAAATCATGTGGAGATTTTTAGAAGTTGAAGGACTTCCTATGACCTAAATATGAGTTATTAGGGATATGTATGTAGGTGTAAAGACTAGAGTAAAGACGATAGAAGGAGATACAAAATATTTGTCTATCGATATTAGGCTATACCAAGGCTCTTCATTGAGCCTCTTTTTGTTTGCAATAGTGATGGATGAGCTCACCAAGCATATCTAAGGAGATGTATCTTGTTTGTTGATGACATTGTTTTAGTGGATGAGACAAAAGAAGGTGTCAATGTTAAGCTAGAACTTTGGAGAGATACGTTAGAGTTGAAGGGCTTTAAATTGAGCAGAACTAAGACTGAATATTTAGAGTGTAACTTTTCGAGCAAAAGGGTGTCTTTTGATGTGGAGTTAAAGATTGGTTCTAAGTATTTAGGATTTATCATCCAAAGCAATAGAGACATCAATGAAGTCATAGTTAATCGTATCAGATTAGGGTGGCTTACATGGAGAAGTGCATTAGGAGTTTTATGTGACAAGAAAATGCTATTAAAGCTCAAAGGTAAATTCCATCTTTTGGCGATTAGGTTGACCATGTTCTTTGGAGCGGAGTATTGGCCTATCAAAAGGTGCATAGTCATAAGTTAATGATGGCGGAGATGAGTATGTTCTGTTAGATGTGCAACCTTACTAGAAGATATAAAGTCAGTAATGTAATGATAAGAGAGAAATTAAATGTGACTAATATTGATGAAAAATTAAGAGAAACAAGGCTTAGGTGATTTAGGCATGTTAACAGAAGACACCTTGATACTCCGGTGAGAAGGTGCGAGAAGATTCTACTTAGGGACCCTAAGAAGAATTGGGAAGAGGTGATAAAAAATGATATGAATCTGCTACTCAATAGAAAACTTTAACGTACTGGGATACGTGTAAATCATCTTACATAAAAAGTTCTTACTTTTTCTTACAAGTCTTTTAAACCTTTTCTTTTTAATCTTATGTCTTGTATTTAGCCTCAACATTTAATATGTAGTACTTCCTTCTTAGTTATTTAGTTAACATTTTCTTACTTATCTTAAATATTTTCTTGTAATGATTTATTTGATTTAGTTATTTGTTTTTTTTTGTTTATGTATTTATCTTTTATTTTTATTCTTTACCTTGTTTTATATTTATTGTATTATTTATTTTAATATTTTTATTTATACGTATTTATTTATAATTATTTTTATGTCCATTTTTATTTTTATTTTTATTTTATTGTTAGTTATTATTACTTTATCATTTTAATATGTATAAGTATATTGATATACATACATACATATATATATATATCTTTTTTTTTTCTTTTTCTTTATGTGAGTCTATCAGAAACAGTCTCTCTACTAGTCAGAGGTAAGGCTATGTATTACTAAATCTCTCCAAACCCTACATATCAGCAGGACTTTCACTGGGTTGTTTTTTTTGTTGTTATTGTTGTTATGAATTGTTTGGATTTTACTAGTATCAAGTAAAGAGTGAACATTCTGTTCATTGTGTGCACTTATACCTTTATGTCTTACTTAAACACCTTCACATGATTTGTACTTGAGAAAGAAATGGTTGGGTGTGGAGTGTGGTGATTCTTATTATGACATCTTGTAATAGCTAATTTTCTACATTTATCTTCTATAATGGTTTAGATATTTGAGTAGTTCTTGATAGCGTTTGCAATATAAACAGTTATTACATTTCTTTCAACTTCAGGTTTATGTGCTTAACCCTAAGCAGGACATGTATGGCTTGGGGTATGATCCCTATAAACATGCTCCTGAGTTTAGAGGTATCTGGTTCTTGAATGAAATGTATTTTATTTATCTTTCTTTTTTTTGATTCCCCCTGAATTTAGGCCCTGTTTTCTGTCAGAAAAAAAAAGATCACGTGTATCAGGGAAGGAGACGGGAGAGAGAAAAGTTTTATCAATAAAAGATAGTTTGTTTGGTTTGAAATGTAAGTTATTTTATCTGACAAGTTTGTGTTTTATGCTTCTATTTTTTATGTGCTATTCTGGTCTTCTTTACCATCCTTCCTGCATGAATTTGAAGTACTTTTCTTGAGATTGATTCTACTCATCATTTGAATCATCAGCAGGAAAGGCTGCTTCTGGCTTTGGAATTGGAGCACTTGAAGAATATGATGCTGAAGATGAGGATATTTATACTACTGGTTTGTTTATCTCTGATGTTATTACATTATTACCACTGCTATGTGCCCGCCTTGTCAGATGTGATCAGAGAGGAACTATTAATGGTCTAGGGACTGTTGCCTACATTTCTTGAGAAAACAAAAGAGACAACTGGACTCTGGATATTCATGAGTTGTTGTTACTCTTTCCTCTGAAATTGTCCGGAGACAAAAGGTTATAGAAGTAATTAAAAAACATCACTCAGTATGTTAAGGATGATGTTCTTTTCTACTTTTAAATGTTGATCAACTAGTCATGACTGAACTGCTGTGCATTTAAAAATATTATTTTAAAAAAGTGAAAAAAAGGGAAGTGTGTTCATCATATGCTTTGTTACCCATTAGCATATTAGTGTGCAATTTTAATATTACAATCTTATTTCCTTTTTTCTAGCAGAAGTGGATATAATATTCATGTTCATCTTTCTTAATTAACTAGTTGTCATCATATTTCTGATCTTCCAATAAAAGAGGGCAGTACTCACTAATCCCAGCTTTTCTTCAGCTTATGACCTTGAAGATTCTTGTGTCCAAGAAGATGAAGAGGCTAGCATGGACCACATGAAAAGATTGGTGTGGAAAGAGGAGGGTGTTCTGCCTGGTTTCCGAGTTGCATCAACTTCTGACTTCATGTTAGAGAGGTGACTGGGAAATCATTGTCTTATTAGATAAATGTTATTAAATATGACTTTATGCTTGCTCAAAGGATATTATTGTTGATGTGATGGATTAATAGTTATACCGGTCAAACAATTTACCAATTTATAGATTAGGAGAATCTGCAATTGATAAGTCTCATTTTGTCATTGTTGATTTTTGTACTCCGGGGAGTGGTAGAAATTTTAGATGTTGCTATGGTTCCATCTCCCCCAGCCTCTTTCTTTCTTTTCCCTTTTTTGTTTCCTTGCCTGCAGAATAACTTTTGATTCTTGTTTTGTATTTCAGATTCGATCCACCAGCAATTCCTAAGGATTTTGTGCCCCATCATAAGTTTCATGGTCCTCTTGATATTGGAGACCAGCAAGGCTTTCCACCTCCACCTGAGATTCCTCCTCCTGAGGATAATAATCAGAAAATCTTAATTGAGGGAGTCGCAACTTTAGTTGCTCGATGTGGTAAATTATTTGAGGATCTTTCTAGAGAGAAAAATAAGTCAAATCCACTATACAGGTTTCTTAGCGGAGGAAATGGTCATCAGTATTACATAAGGAAGTTGTGGGAGGAAAGGCAAAAACATATTGATCAAAGGAAGCCTGCTTTAGATGGGAAGTCGTCTACACAGAAAATGAATGCAGAGAGCCGTGGTCAAATATTAGGGGAAAGGCCTTTGGAAAGAAGCTCAAAGGACTTGAGCATGCCTCTTGGTTCTGCAAATGTTAATCTCCAATTTAATCTCTCAGATACATTCACACAGCCCACCTCTTTCGTAAGTTGTTCAGTATTTTCTGTTATAAAATTTGCCCTTTTGTTCTTGCTTTATTTGTAAAACACTTAGTATATGCAGAGTGAGTTGCCTGAAGAAACAAAACCTTTTAAACATGACCCTGCGAAGCAAGAAAGATTTGAGAGGTTTCTAAAGGAAAAATATCAAGGAGGGCTTCGGACTACAGATTCTGGTGGAGTTGGTCTCATGTCAGAAGCAGCTCGTGCACGTGAGAGATTAGACTTTGAAGCTGCAGCTGAAGCAATAGAAAAAGGGAAATGGGGCAAAGGCAATGTTCTTCTCAATCAACAGTTTGTGGAGTTTTCAGCCAGTGAAAGCTTGCAATTCACTTCTGGTGGATTGGTGGTATGTAGCTGGAGCAATAGTTATGTTTTTCACGACTATCATCATTTCTAACTGATTAGTCTGAACTAAAATTTCTGAAATAGCAAGGAAAAAATACTCAGAGTGAAGATCTGTCAAAAAAGACAACTTATCCCAGAAGAGAAGAATTTCCATGGCGCCCTTCATCCATCTTGTGCAAACGATTTGATCTGAGTGACCCTTTTATGGGAAAGGTACTATTTTATGATTGGTTTAATATTTCTGTTTTTTAACTCGTAAGAGTTGGTTGGGACTTATAGTTTGCTTTTCTAATGAGGTATTGTTGCTAATTTACATGTATTACTAAAAAAAAGTTTTGAGTATGGGTCCAACTTGCTTTAGTATTGAATTAAGTTCTTTTTAACTTGTTTTCTTAATTTTGTGATAAATCAAGCCAAACTGATATAGTAACAGATATTATACTATTCAAACACTATAAATAGTGAAATATGCAAATTTAATGGAAGAATCCAGATAGTGAATAAAATATCAGCCAAGCTTACAAAACTCCTTTTGAAGGGGCAGACGAGTATTTTTGAGTATGATCTTAGTCCCTTAGATATAGAGATTGTGAAATATACCAATAAGAGAAAGTTACTGCTAGAACAGTAAGTTGCAGATGTAACCTTTTAGGAGTGAGCGTTGGAATTAGTATATAGGAACGTCTCTAATCATTGTCTGTTACTAATGCCAATTTGAATTAATATCTTATAAAATCGAAAATTAGAGGTTAAATTGAATAAAATAAAATTAGATTACTAAAAATTTCACAGTTTATTCTTGCTTATAGTATGTACAAGCAGATAAAGATACATAAAGCTCTAGTTTTTGAACTGCAGAAAGCTCCTTTTGGTTCCTCTCTTTACATGCTTTCTAATTGTTAGTTTTTAGCAAAAGCAACCCTGCAATAGTTGGTTAATGCTCAAATTTGATAGCTGCCAGTACAACCAAAACACACCCCCTTCCTTTATCTTGGTTTGATGATCTCTAGTTGTGTGATGAGATTTCTCACCTGGGATAAGACTTATCCTATGGGTTTTGTAGCTTTATAAGTAGAAATCCTTTATAATGGAGAATTCTTTCAGGAAAAGCAGGATACTTCATTGTATTAAAGTTCCTCCTATGACTAATGCTTTGAGAAAACTAGGATAGATATCCAGTGCTGACGTACTTTATCTCTACTTTAAGATGAATGCTTCCTTATTTTGATTTTGATGTGTTTATTTTTCATTCTCTTGAGTTTTATCTCTCTGGCGGATTGCCCTCTCAAAAAAAAAAAAAAAAAAGAAGGTTCCCATCCCTGGATCATGCTTTGATGATCTCTAGTTGCATGATGAGATTTCTCACCTGGGGTAAGAATTATCCCATGGGTTTTATAGCTTAATTAGAAATCCTTTATAATGGAGAATTCTTTCAGGAAAAGCAGGAGACTTACATTGTATTAAAGTTCCTCCTATGACTAGTGCTTTGAGAAAACTAGGACTAAATATCGTACTTTATCTCTACTTTAAGATGAATGCTTCCTCATTTTGATTTTGATGTATTTATTTTTCATTCTCTGAGTTTTATCTCTTTGGTGGATTGCCCTCTCAAAAAGGGATCTTTTCTTGGTGGGCTTGTGGGTATTGTTCTGTTCTAGGGGTGAGCCGGAAGGAGTAAATTGGTACTTTAAGGTGTTATACTTTTTACTCTCATATTATTTTAACTCGAAGGGTCTCATATGCAGCCACCACCACCTCGGCGGGCCAAAAGCAAGATTGATTCTCTGATATTCATGTCAGATTCTGTGAAAAGTTCAAAAGTTGGAGAAAATGTTAGTGCAAATAAAGCTGAACTTTCTGTTCCTCAATTTAGTACTCATGAAACAAACAAAGATGTAGATAATAGAGACGGCAAAGATGAGATTGAAGTTGAGAATGTTGAGAGGCCGGTTGACCTCTACAAGGTATTGACTTTGTTGAATATATTTGATCAGTCGATTGATATGTTAGTGTCTCTAAATGTTGAATGCGTCTTTCTTTTAAATGTCAACTTATTTTAAGCAGTTCTACAGCAACTGCATGATGAAAATACAGTGTGGTGCTAAAAGCCTGTTTACTGAACATGTCCTAGAGTATGTCTCTCAGATACCAATTTCTCACTAAAGATCTAGATATCTCGATGTGGCTCACCAATTTTCTCAACCATTAGTTTCTTGGAATCTTTTGTACATTTAATTCAATATTGTTTTTAATTATCCTTTACAGGCCATTTTCTCTGATGATTCTGAGAATGAGGTTGAGGCTTCTAATGTGAGCAAAGTGGACAATCCAGAAAAGAAGGTTGAAGTGGCAGAAACGGCATTGAATCGCTTGATAACGGGCGACTTTTTAGAATCACTGGGCAAAGAACTAGGGCTAGAAGTTCCTCCTGATGTGCCCCATGGGATAAATAAAACCAGGACGTCAACTTTGCAGAAAGAAACTGCTATCACCAATGCTGGAGATATGAATGTCTTCCCAGTTGAAAATAAGCCATCTTCCTCCCCTAATGTCTGTGGTAAAAGTTCTTCAAACCAAGGGGGGCTTCTTCACCAGGAAATTATGGAGGAAAATTCCCGTAAGGATAAAACTATTCATGGTAGTGCATTGGATGGTAGCAGCAGATATACGCAGTCTTCACCTCCTGATAATAAGCCTGGTAAAGTTGGTGCTAACAGGACAATGGAGAAGGAAAAGAAAGCTAAATCATCCCCTAGTCACCACCATAATTGGAGTGACAGTTCATCATCAGAAGATGAAAGGGATAGGAAAAGATATAGGCAACGTGGATCCAAAAGCACTGATTCATATAGTGATTCTTCCAGTGGCCATCTCTCTAGGTCAAAGGGAAGAAAGAAGCACTTGTCTCGAGAAAAGAGGAGGGGCCATAGAAAACACTCAAAACGTCATAGACATAGAAGCAGGGATTCTCCCAGAAGACGTTCCTACCATGCTTCTGAGAAAGAACTTGCAGAAGCAAAGAGTGAGAAGCGAAAAAGAAGGGATTGAACATAGGGGTATCCTTGCTATCCTCTTCCTTGCGCCTATGGTGAGACTTGAGGCAGAATTATGCAGAAGGATCCATATTTGATCCTGTTGTATAGTGCTTTCTTTATAACTTTTGGCTAGGCATTGCCATGATCTAGTGAATGAAGATGTTCATGTATCTCAGTGTTCGTCTCAATATTCTACATCTACAAAACGTTCGAGTTGAGAGAAGATGAAGGGAAAAGAAGGGTTTGGTAGGCGGATGCTAAGTAAATATTAATTTGTTGCCCGTATATTTTCTTTGCAGCTAAAGATTTTGGGCAAGCACATTATGAAAATTGTTAAGATATTCCCACTTCAACAAATTTGTTGGAAATGTGAGCATTATGAGCAGGGAATTTTTCTTCATTCCTGTCTGGTTGCCAAGTTTCCGCTGTGCCTGTTTTCCCTTTCCCTTTCCAGATTTTTTTTAATGATTTTCCAAATCAGCTTACCGTTTTAGAATCTTAACGATTTGATATATAAAACATTCCAGGGATGAGAGAATGTACATGTTCTGGTAGCTAACCTTGCAGCTGCAATTTTTATAACCTCTTCTTAGCTAGCATAACAGCTTAACCAACTGTCTTGTTGGGAGGGGTTTTGGCCTCTTGTTCTTGTGTGTGTCCTTTGAGCCACGCGTCCTCGCAGTCCCATTTGATTGGTATCAAAATCACAATCAGACATGACGTTAAATGGAAACATAAAACAAGCTTTCTTGTCAACCTTGAAAGCCACCATGATGTGGAACGACAATTTGATTCGTTTCACACCTTTTTTTTTCTTTTCGATGAGTAATCAAGAAAATATTCATATTCAATATATATTAGCCTTAAATGATGGGTTGGAGTATCTTGATTTAGTTAGAGCGTTTTAAATTTGTTTTTTTTTTTTAAATCTGATTTATATATTTATACGGACCTTACAAAAATACGTGAATAAAATTTAATAGAATATGGATAGAATTTGATCCCTTAAATCACCCAATAAAAGTCAAATTTGTCAGTATCCATCATGTGTCCTTGCCGGGATGCTAAAGTTGTTCTCAACTGACAATGATTTAGAGAAAATTTAAACGTAAGATTCCTGAAAGGCTTAAGGCATACATTCTGTAGATAAGTGGTAAGAGCAGGTGCTTTATT
>JAOQMQ010000007.1:11844240-11862468 GCA_027563845.1 Erythroxylum subrotundum | reverse complement strand
GAAAATTTAAACGTAAGATTCCTGAAAGGCTTAAGGCATACATTCTGTAGATAAGTGGTAAGAGCAGGTGCTTTATTTAACATTTTTGGCTGCTCTCTACATAAAAGTTTGTCCCATTCTCTCTTACTACTATTAATCTATTATTATTGTGTCATTGGTTTAAGGCTGGATTTAGATGGTCCGACCGAATTAAGTTGCACTTATTATTTTTTAAATGTATATTTAATATTTTATTAACAACGAATTTTAAATAAATTATTTAATAATTTATCATAATTATTTTATTTAAACAACATAATTAAAATAATTAGTACACGCATGAGATCCACAGCAACATCAAGAATGTGACTTGAACCCGGAACTTTGAACTCTTTGAAGATTCCTAAATGGACCACTCTTTTTTTTTTTTTTAATAATAATATTCTTCAGAAGAACTTGAAGGAAATGGTGACGGCCCTTGCCCGTCGATTGGATGTAAAATGTTGGACCGATCCTAACTTTAAAATTATGTATAATTCTTAATTGCACACTCCGTTAGATATCCTCTGCATGCCCTCCATTGTTAAATAAATGGTCAGATGTTTTCACTTTTTATAATTTGAATTTGACCATAGTATGTTGTGATTCAATTAGCAGTGCCAGTTTTACTTATTTATTCTTTAACCTGCATCACTTTTTTATTGTCACATCTACATATGTGTCTACTGGAAACAAACTCTCTACTATATAGGAATAAGGTTGCGTACTATCAGACCTTTCCAGACCTCACTTTATTGCAGGACAGATTTGAATTTATTTAATAGTGTTAGTCTTCATTTGGATAAGATCAACCTTATTACATCTTTATTTACTCTTTTGTTGTTTTTTAAATCATTTCACAAAATTGCGGATATTCAAATGCAGCTATAAAATACGAACATTAAAGATAGCGGATTAAAAAAGGCATATCAAAAGTTAGGGGATTACAATTTCATGAAATAATGAGAGTTGGATGCAAGATAAATAGTTGATAGGCTACCAACAATTTTGAAAAGAGTGATTGGTAAAATTATTCTTTTGTGACTATAAGGTTACGGAAATAGTCTCTTTATAAAAATACTAAATAAAAGTTACATACATTATGACCAACGAGATAATCTAAACAGTGAACATAAATACAGTTGTGAAATACATATAAATATATATATATATACACATATAAATATACATATAAATAAAAATATATATATATACACATATAAATATACATATAAATATATATATATATACACATATAAATATACATATAAATATATATATATATATTAACATATATATATATATATATATTAACATATATAACTTTGTTGTATCCACCGTCGACTTCTGGCTTTAATTAAAACTTATCTTATGTAAGCTGTATTTGACCCTACTATTAATTAGAAGAGGGGTGGTGATGTGCCATCATTATTATTATTTAATAGATACAATTTCAAAGATTTAAGTATTTAATTCTTCAAATTAGAATTGAGTTTATTTATTAAATTTTTTTGCAAAAAAATCCAGAAAGCAAAATTCCTACATACGCGAATCCTGGAAGTAGTCAAAAGAATTAGTAATTACGGAAAGAAATGCACTCACCTTGAATTTTCTACTTGCTAAGGTATCTATATCTCACTCAACCTTTAGGCATTTCATCTCTCTTTAATCGTTCATAGGTTGTTAAGTACGTTGTCAATAAATATAAATTATGTTATCAAATTATATTAGGTTTAGCTAAATTATTTAATTTATTTTTAATTATTTAATTAAATTCTTACATTTATAGATTGAGATTGACGTTTAATAACACATCATGACTACTCAAATATTAGAAATATCAATATAATTTTGCCTAACCTAACTGTACATATATTTTTCATACAATTCAATCATTTTATTATATAGTGTTTTAATCAATATATAGAGTATGAAATTAATAATTTACTCTATTGAGTCCAATCATATTAGTTCTCTACCATTAACAATTAATTTTTAATGATATTTAAAAACTATTTTCAAAGTGTTATTTCATTTTGGTCAAAGAATTTTCAAATAGATATTAATCGAGAATATTATTGGCAAAAAAAATCGATATTATTACAATTAATTTTTAATGATATTTAAAAACTATTTTCAAAATGTTTTTTTCTTCATTTTGGTCAAAGAATTTTCAAATAGATATTAATCGAGAATATTATTGGCAAAAAGAAAATCGAATATTCTCCCTAATTGCTTTAGGTTGATGAATCATATATTGGATCAACTACTACTATATAGTTTATGTAGTATCCAATGGCTACTAATTTAGAACAATAAAACATTCTTCCTAATTACTTTAGGTTGATGAATCATATATTGGTCAATCGACTGCTTCTGTATAGTCTATGCAGTATCCAATGGCTACTAATTTAGTTATCCTTGGGTATAATATCTCCTTAAGTAGTATTAAAAAATAATAACAGTTGTAGAAGAAATTTTGATAATCTCAAATTAAAAGATTACTTATCTAATCATCAAAATGAGCATCTTTACAGACACAAAAGTAATATTTCATGTGAAATTTTCATTTAAGGTCCATTCAATGAACTTATTTTCTAACAAGCTCTGATATCTTTATTTAAGTATTTTCATATTTTAGTCTTTAAAATCAACTACTTTCTTTATAAGAAGAAACATAACATGTGTTATTCTTTTTGTTTTATTAGTGTCTAATCTTCATAGAACAATGCCTAAGAAAAATTTAAAGATAATAACTAAATGTAATATGAATACCATAATTGTTATATCATCATAATTTTATTTTAAAAATATATTCATTTTATGAATTTTTATTTTATATGTTTTAGTTAGTTAAAAAAACATGCATTTTAATTAATTATGCTATAAACATATAATCACTCAATTGACTGCAAAATATAAACTAACATATGTTCCATCCAAGGGAAGGACTTCTCTTTTTTTATTAGCCACATTTGATACATATTCGATTTTCTATAACTATTCATTGTAAAGTACAATTTTCTAATTAAGACCTTATGTGAATGTAGTCATTGTTGAGGTATATGGGATCTTTGGAACTATATTTATGTGTGACCATGATTTATTATTATATGTAATGCATGTACAAAAAATAATAAGAATTGATTAATTGAAGATTAGAAGTTAGAGATTAAATACATAAAGTTATTTTTAAAATTTAAAATTTCATTATTTTTATTTTATATCTAACTTATGTTCTTATTTAAGTAATAATATATCTTTTTTTATATATAAAAGAGAAGCAAATCACTTAATTAGGTTCAGACGTTAAAGGAGTCAAACACTGACTGCTAAGTTTCATTATTACTAATATTATAATTAACAAATTATTAAAAAAATTAAATATCAAGAATCATAAAAATCAATATGGAAAACAAGTTCGCGAGAAGGAAAGCATAACTCCTTTTTTGTTTTCTGTCTACGTAAGTGCTTATGCACTTGTTTATGACATGATGACATAAATAAACCTATCTGCAGCCTTAGTTTGACACCTACTGGTTTACCCGGTTGACCATGTAAAAGCCCTCCACGTCCTCGTCCTTTCTATCTGTTCCGTTAAATCCTGTTTTTTCTCTTTTAACATACTGGATTCTTGCCTCCTACTCCAACTTATCTGTTAACATTTAGGTGTCGACTTGCTCTTTTAGCAGTTGAAACTTGAATTAAAATTTGGAGACTGCTATAATTTTTAATGTAAAGACTTTGTGGGGGGTTTGATTTTTCTACTATTTTTGTTGTAACATTTAGATGAGAGGGAGCCTGAAATCCACGTTATGTTATGTTTGTGCTGCCTTTGTTTTTCTATCCAGAAGTCAAAAGTAAGAAATGGCTGCTTGGTCACCAGAAATTTGAACTACAAATTAACCATTACAAAAACATCTTCAGTACTGTTTTCTGCTCCATACAGGATCTAGCCCGTGTTATAAAAATTGGTAGTCTTAGATTGAAATAGCCTTTCTTCTTTCTGGGTTCTTGCTATTTTACTCTCTTTTATTTTCCATTTTAAGATTGTTCAATTCTGTTCAATCTTGACTATCTTCTCTTTCCACCTTACCGTTGTTCTTCTTCTTGTTAAATACAGTATCTGTCCAGTATAGTTTTTTGCTTGTCTTTTATAATTTCCTTTAATTTTTCAGTTTTCTTCTGGTCTATTTCTTTGCTGGTCAACGTGTGGATTTGGTGGCTATGCTGGGATATGATTCAGTCCTGCTTTTTTTGTTCTCTGAACATACGCTTCAACTTACTGTACATGAAGCCCCTAGGTCCTGCTGTGTTCCTGACCAGTTGCTGCTTCTGAGCAGCGAATCTGTTCAAGTTTGAGGATTGTCTGTGCCTGAAAAAGTTTACAGACAAAAAGCTGACACTTGAATAAAATGGCCGGTGGCAGAAAAGGGAAGCAACATTTTAGCAGAATCCATGCATTTTCATGCGGAAAGTCGTCTTTCAGAAGCGAGCATTCACAGATTGGAGGTCCCGGATTCTCGAGGGTAGTGTTTTGTAATGACCGAGAAAGCTTTGAAGCTGGTTTGCTCAATTATGGGAGCAACTATGTTAGAACAACCAAGTATACGCTTGCAACATTTTTCCCCAAGTCACTCTTTGAACAATTCAGGAGGGTAGCTAATATTTATTTCCTTATATGTGGAATATTGGGTTTCACTGATCTCTCTCCATACTCAGCTGTCAGTAATATTGTTCCTCTTGTTGTTGTTATCGGTGCTACCATGGCTAAAGAGGGACTTGAAGATTGGAGGAGAAAAACGCAGGTCAGCTTGAATAACTTGATATTAATTATGGAAGTTTCTGAAATTGCACTTCTTCAAATGGTACAGGACCGTATTTTATGTTATTTCGCTCTTTTCTTGATGGGTTGCTTAAGGGAGAGCCAGTAGTTTGGTTCCTGTTTATGTAGTGGGTCATCACTTTAGAAGGTTTAGCAGATTACCTTGAGTCAGAGACTTTAACTTTCTTTCCTTCTTTCTTTTTGCTTTTTGTTTTTTTGAATCTTCTTTATTACAAACTTTGTGGAATGTCAATTCCTCACGCAGGGGATCAAGACGTGGTATTGGATTTGCTTCTCGTTTGTTTTCCACTGCTATCTAATCAAAAGTTGAACTTTTTATGATAACAAAATCAAAATTTGAGTTTGATCTGTATTTGGAAATTTGATCAGGACATCGAAATGAACAATCGCAAGGTAAAATTGCATTATGGTGATGGCGTTTTTGATCATACTAGATGGATGGATTTGAAAGTAGGAGACATAGTTAAGGTCGAAAAGGATGAATTCTTTCCTGCTGATATTATCTTACTTTCATCAAGTTATGAAGAAGCAATTTGCTATGTTGAAACCTCTAATCTTGATGGGGAAACAAATTTGAAACTGAAACAAGCAGTGGATGCAACCTCAAATCTGCATGATGACTCCAGCTTTGGGGATTTTAAGGCTATTGTTAGATGTGAAGATCCAAATGCCAATTTGTATTCCTTTGTTGGCAGTTTGGAGGTTGGAGATCAACAGTACCCTCTAACACCTCAACAGCTTCTTCTTAGGGACTCCAAACTAAGAAACACAGATCACATTTATGGAGCGGTTGTCTTCACAGGTCAGGATACAAAGGTTATTCAGAATTCAACTGCACCACCTTCCAAGAGAAGCAAAATTGAAAGGAGAATGGATAAGATTATCTATTTCTTGTTCTTTGTCTTGGTCTTAATGTCTTTTATTGGATCCATTTTCTTTGGAGTTGCAACGAGAGAAGATCTCGAGAATGGAAAGATGAAAAGATGGTATCTTAGACCGGATCAGACTAAAATTTACTATGACCCGAGAAAAGCATCAGTTGCAGCAATCTTGCATTTTCTGACTGCACTTATGTTGTACAGTTATTTAATTCCCATCTCTTTGTACGTATCCATAGAAATTGTCAAGGTTCTTCAAAGCATATTCATTAACCAAGACGTGAATATGTACCATGAAGAAACAGATAAGCCGGCACGAGCTCGTACTTCAAATTTGAATGAAGAACTTGGCCAAGTTGACACCATACTGTCTGATAAAACAGGGACACTTACTTCCAACTCGATGGAATTCGTCAAATGTTCTGTGGCAGGGACTTCTTATGGCCGAGGAATTACTGAAGTGGAAAGAGCTATGGCTCGGAAAAAGGGGTCTCCTTTACCACACATCACTGAAGAAGAGGCTCATGCAGAGGAACTAGAAGAAAAACCTTCGATAAAAGGGTACAACTTTGTGGATGAGAGGATCACTAATGGCCATTGGATAAATGAACCTCGTGCAGATGTGATTCAAATGTTTTTTAGAGTGCTAGCTGTTTGCCACACTGCAATACCAGACATTGATGAAGAAACTGGGAAAATTTCATATGAAGCTGAATCACCAGATGAGGCAGCATTTGTGATTGCTGCAAGAGAACTTGGCTATGAATTTTATGAAAGGACACAAACAAGCATCATTCTGCGAGAGTTAGATCCAATCTCTGGTAACAAAGTTGACCGGTCAGTTAGTTTCTTGTCCTTAGATTTATTTGGAAGTGCAGGCAATCTGTCTAGTTCTTCAGCACCTGTTTAACTACTTTTTGTTTATTTAATAATTCATAAGCTGCTATCCATCAAGATGGAATTCTCTTCCTCGACTAACAGAGCTTGAATGTTCCGTTCCTGCAGACGTTATGAACTTTTGGATGTTATTGAGTTTACCAGCTCTAGAAAGCGCATGTCTGTAGTTGTAAGAGATCAAAACGGAAAGCTGCTATTGTTTTGTAAAGGTGCCGATAGGTAAGTAAAATGAACTAATGTCATTGGAAGAAGAATTTGGAATCTGATCAACATTGAATGAATCAGGCATAACAATAGCTATGAGTTCAATATCTATTCAACCATAAATCATTGTTGTTTCCTTTCTCATGCACATGGATTTGCATACTTTAAACTTGTGTTGCAATTCATACTTGATTTTACGAACAGTGTCATGTTCAAAAGACTTGCATCGAGCGGAACAGAGTTTGAGGAACAAACCAGGGAGCAGATTAGTGAGTATGCTGATGCTGGTTTGAGGACTTTGGTGCTGGCATATCGTGAACTAGACCAGGAAGAATTCAATGAGTTCAACAAAGAGTTCGCTGAGGCCAAAAACTCATTAAGCGTAGATCGTGAAGAAATTATCGAGGAAGTTGCAGAAAAGATTGAGAGAGATTTGATTCTTCTTGGTGCTACAGCTGTTGAAGACAAACTTCAAAATGGGGTACATTCTGGTGCAGTCTGAGAATGTTTGGTATCTCGTGTCACTGCTAAGAAGCCATTGTCTTAGTCCATTGAGAAAATCACTTGAAGGCTTATCTGTCTAAAGAGCTTTATCAATTCAGAAAACTAATTACTGATTTACCTTCACTTCTCAAAAAAATGTTGTCTCTGATCCATCTATTTCTCGGAGACTAACAGAATACAATGTCTTTCCAGGTTCCTGAGTGCATTGACAAGCTTGCTCAAGCTGGCATTAAGATATGGGTTTTAACTGGAGATAAGATGGAGACAGCAATCAATATTGGGTATAATTACTTGCCCATCCCAACCATGGGAACATTTAATGCAGTCACATTTCACGTGCTCCAATACTAACTTGAAGTGAGTCCTTTCAGGTTTGCTTGTAGTTTACTAAGACAAGGTATGCAACAAATAATAATCAGTTCAGAGACGTCAGAAATCAAAGCTTTTGAGAAAATGAGTGACAAGGCTGCAGCTGCTGTGGTAAATTTTCATCCACCATTCATCTTTTACATCTCTGTTTCTTAGCCGTAAGATTTTCTAGTGATTTAGTAGTTATACAATCTTAGCTGCACCTGAATTACCAATAATAGTAAAACAACAAGAACAACAGTAGTGAAAGTCCTGTTGATATGTAGGATTTAAGAGGACTAGCAATATATAGTCTTACCCTTAATTTACAGAGAGATTGTTCTGATAAACTCACGTGGAGAAAAAGTGTTTATATATATATTTGTAAAATATTTGTAAAATATACATAAACATATTAAAATAGTAAAGTAGATAAAAGATAATAAAAATAAAAATAAAAATAAAAATAAGTATTAAAAATATAAAATAAGTAATAAGAAAAATAATTCAATAAAAAGGTTAAACAAATCAAACAAGTCATTACAAGAAAAAATTTAGGTTAAGTAAAAAAATATTTAAGCTAAATAACTAACAGAGAAGCACTATATATTAAATGTTTATGCTAAATATAAGATATAAGACACAGAAGAAAATGATTAAAAGATTTATAAGAAAGAGAAAGAATTTTCTATGTAGATTACTAGCACAGTAGTTCCCACCAATATATTAAAAAATAAATCAATACTTTCTTTATTTATATTTAATTTTAATAAACATACATATTTTTAAAGTTGTTGGTGGGGTTCACATGACATAATGTAGCCTACACGTGACAGTTAAAAATATAAAAAATTATCATATCAACAATGACATGACACTTAACTTACGAAAGTTTAATCCTATTAAATTTTGCATTCATTAAAGGTTTATTTTGAACGTTTCGAATACATTAGGATTGAAATTGTATACTATAAAACATTAGGGTTCAAGTTATATTTTGATGAAAATTTTAAGATTTAAATTACACTTTTTGTCAAAGAGTATAAAACTTAAAACCTTAGGCAATTAAGGGTTTTAATGTATTTTTTTAAACTTTAAAATTTCAGCTTTACATATAAGTCTTTGGAACACTTTGTAGGCACTTGGAATCTTATTGTAGATCTTTCACTTCTCTTTGCAATACATTGTGCGCTTTGGGATAGTATTGTGAGTCTCACAATTAGAACCTTTTCCTTTAAACAAATCTAAGTTGTTCAAAATTATTATAAGTACTCTCATGAAGCATTTCATGGAACATCCATTTGTTAATCTCGCAAAACTAATAAGAGTAATTGAAAGTTTTCTAATTCTCACCACTCCAAATAAAAGTTATACATTTCTTGGTATGGCCCTCTAACTTTTATCTACATTTTTTTAGTGATGTCTAATTTTAATGGCAAAATTTATAGATGCAAATTTGTGACTTGTAGGACTTCTAGAGTTTTTAGCAATGATAGGTTAATAGGAAGAGTAGAAGAGAAACAATGCAGGGCTATAGTTTCTGTTTTAGGACAATAATAGACTTCAAGATCAAGAGTTACATAAGAAAGATTAAGGGTAGCAATTTTAAAGGCATAGAGACAAATTTCTTCCTTCCAAAGGGGTTTGCTTTGCTGGACAAGTGTGGGATGAGACTTACCTTTGATGTTTTATGTTACCAAATATTAGAAGAGATATGTTGGTCACTTATTCAATTACACCTCCACTCGTGATGTCTCATTCCTTCTTTTTAACAAGTCTTTTACTTGAAGAACATATACTTATCAAGGGAAGAATTTTTGTTCGAGGTCAACATTACAGATTGATAGGTTTGTAGGTTTTCAAGGTGTATTTTCACAGGGATGAATCCCAGTAAAATTGTGTTTGTGGCTGATAATAAGTATAATGCCTCAAAAAGAGAAAGAGATTGATGTGGGAAGGAATCAACATACCCTAAAGGCAACTCCTGCAGATCCTATCATTCAGATTTATCTAGATGTAAATCAAGCAAAACATGCCCCCAAGCCACTATAGCCTACCTTGTCTTCACAATGAATTGCTCCTAAACAAGACAGAAAATAAGGTAAAGCATGAGGACAAGATTTTCAGCCCATTAAGAATCTTAAGGTGGATGATTCCGTATTTAGCCAACATGATGTTAGTATAGGTCTATAGAGGCATCATACTACCTAAACATAGGAGGCTATTGGAGAAGAACTTGCAATAGACCATATGTCACTAGGCTAAAATAAATATTGTAAAGACTTACTTCTTTGAAAAACTCAAACCTAAAATTTTTGTTATTTCGTAATGACACTTAAAAAGTGGGTGAATTGAGTAAATTCAAGACTTTAATTAAAGTATACTATCTTGTAAAATAATGGATATAAATTATCACAAATGCAAGAATGAAATAAAGGTAAATGAATTTAATTATTCTTGAAAACAACAAAGTGAAGACTAAAGGAAGAGAAACACAAATCATTATATAGATGTTCGATAAATAACCTTTGTCTACGTCTACTCTCAAGACCCATTTTGGATTCTTATTATAATTCTTTTTTTAAGGCAAAGAATACCCTTTGTACAATCTTTTATTTTGACAAAGAGAAACCTCCTTTTTTTTAATCTTTCTTTAAAGTAAAGAGGAACCCCAAATCACTTTTAGATAACCCAATATAATGATCACACATCCCAAAAATAGCTTACAACTAACTCAGTTGTGTAGTTTGACAAAAAGGCTTATATACTCAAAATGACACAATGAATGCTTAGAAATATGTGTATAGGATACTTAAAAGTTTGTTGATGCTCAAACCAATGAGAAAGTACTCATTTATAGTGTTAAGAGATACAAAATAGTCATTAGAGCCAAGAACTAGTTGTTATAAAAGCTATATTCGACACAGTGGTCGACCAATATAACATATTGGTTGACCAATATGATAGACTGGTTAATCAATGTATCAACCAGTGTTACAACAAACTCTGCATATTTCAAATTTAACAACTTTAACCTATATTGATCGACTACTAACCCATATAAGGTAATCAAATAATTTAAAATATGATTTTAACTCTTTCAAATACTCAAACTTAATTTGATTAATGTCATTATGATTAAAAAACATTCCAAAGAAAGTTTTCCAAAGATTATTTTAAAATCAAGGGCCTTTTATGTTAAAAATGAAAGCTTCAACACCTCTTAATAAATATAAAGACTCTTACTATGAAATTAAATGAAATGTTTATGTATAATAAGCCTTTTAGACTATAAAAAATAAGTAAGATACACTTACAATAAGTAATTTATGAAATAACCTCAATGTATCTTGATCTTCTTCTTAGCTTGATCTTGATATTGAAGATTGCAAACATTGTCTTTTTTTTTTATATATATAATAATTCTTTGATATCGTAAGATTTTGATATCATATTCCTTCTCATTAATAACATTAAAATCATCAGTACTTATGTTTTGATTGGAACCTCCCTTAGTTCAATAATTTTTCCTTTTTTGATGATGACAGAACATTTATAATATTAGAAAGTAGTATGAGAATTTTAACCAAACAGATATTAATCCATATCAAGATAATAACTAACTCCCCCATATCTCATGCATAAAACATAGATCAGTATCATAACCTTAATTCACTTTTGAGAGCAAGATTTACCAAAAATATTCATTACAAAAGATTATATATATATATAATCTTTCGTAAAGATTATATATATATAATCTTTCGTAATGAATATATATATATAGGACAGAGAAATTGTTCATTACATAAAGAGAAGCCTCCCAATGTTTGAATTCCTTTTGCTCCATCTTTAACAAGGTGGTTTGCCGGTTGATTGTATTTCTAAAATTAATTCCATTTTGATGTTTATCTTATATGTAGCATTTTTGAAACATTCCTTGTGTTTTCACTTTGCATCTTCTTTAGCTTCATAACATTTATTCAATTGCAAAAAATCCGAAGGAGTGTATTAGTTTTGCAAACTTTCAGATTTTATCGCAGTCGTTTCTAGCATAATCAAAAACCAGAAAAATTAAATGCACAAATATAAATCAACACCGATATTTGTTAAGGCAACTCGACACACCTTGCCTACGTTTACTGAACTGATACCACTTAACCCTTGACAATACCACTTAACCCTTGACACTATCCCTCACCCTTATAACCTGTGAAAGAATTTTGCACCTAATAATACGATCGCCTTGTACTAACCTCAACAGAGGATTTTCTCAACAGAGGATTTTCTCAAATAGTGTTTAATGAAAAAGAAATAAAATAAATAACTTAAGTGATTAAACAAAATTCAACATAAACAAAAACACTTGAGATAAAAAACAGCTTCCCTAAATATGCCGCTTCATCAACGAAAGAATGGGAAGTTGTCTACCAAGAAATCTGCTATGAATCTTTGATATAGTCACTAAAACATCCTACGCACAATAGCCACAAAACGTCTCAAATTAACAAACAAAAACTTCAGTAGTTGTCTTGGTTGTTGCAACTCTATTAAGTTAACGTTTCATAAAACGTTAACCCAATAAAGTTGCAACAACCAAGACAACCACTGAAGTTTTTCACACCAAACCAACAACAAAAACAACAGTTACAAAGTCACAAAAACTTTTGGAAGTTTCACACACTAACACCAAAAACGACAGTCACAAAATTACCAAGACTGCTAGAAGTTTTCCACACAAAAATCACTATCAATGACAGTGAGCAGCCCAACAGAATAACACAAACACCATAGAAAGCTAGCTGTTAAAGCCTCATGAATTTACCCAGCTGAACCACACAAAGACAAAAACAAGAACATAACTACACTAAAACTTTATCTACTACAACCAACCAACGAAGACACACGACTATCAAAGCACCTCCGTGCAGCATGTCACCTTCATCCCACTAACGTGAAACTCATACACCACCAGCAATTCGTTGATTCAATTTTGTGAAATCGACGATTAGAGATCACAATCTCGTGCCTTTGGTGATTAGGGTCATAAATCTCGTTGACGCAAATCTTAGCTACAGCTCTCTAATCTCGACCAACGCAAGTAGAGAATAATAATGTTAGGTGTGAGTCTCCTTAAATCATAAATCAATGCAGACACGCCTATGACAGGCAAATTATAGTTGTCGTATAATTAAACAAAAATAAACCCACCCCTTCCCGTGTATCTCAATTCTTAAGAAGAAGATCATATTTGGATTCAGATAGAAACTTGAAACCCTTAAGTTTGACCAAGTCACCCATGCAAGCCTCCCTCACTTCAGCAATTTTTACCACATCCAAACATCTACCAACATGATCCACACAAGAGTTCTTCTCTAAATAGAGTTTTAACTCTATCCAATTTTCCAAGATAACAGATTTTATTCTATCTCACTTTGATTTGAATTTTAAACTCATCAACATTATCTTAGATATCCAATTATTAAAAAATTACAAAACCAAATAATAAGATATATACCATATATCTTAACAATCTCTCCCTTTTTGACATTGTTTGTCACAAATATGAAACTCTCCTTAAATAAAATAATTGGACGTATAATTCACATGACAAAAGAACTCCTCCTTAATCCAACATCAAGTTTCAAAGAACATCTATCAAGCTCTTCAAGTTCAAGAAACATCCAAAAAAATAATAATGAACAATCATCCAATCATCCAAATTCCTCCCCCCTTGGGACACAAAGATGCCTAAATGCAAGACTAATAGTCACGGAGATACCTTAACATAAAATGCCAAAAAGCAAGACTAATAATCATGGAGATACCTTAAAATCTCCCCTTAAATTGAACAGTCACCAAAAACAATATGATGTCTTCCCCTTGGATCAAAACAATACCAAAACAAAGAATGCCTTTAATGTGATCAATCTCAACAAATAAAGAAGCATAAAAATCAGTAGTAGGTGCAGCGGAAGAATCATAAACACGTAGTGCAATAGTAGAAAGCCAAGATGACAATTTACTACCAGTTAATACATATGCTAACATATCATTGCTCACTTCATTTCCATCTTCACAAGACTGATCAAATTCATAAACCCCACAATCAAGCATAGCCTCATGTACACATCAATCATCTGAAGCTTAGAAAACTCAGAAAGCCTAAACGATAACTCCTTCGAACCTTTTTTTGTTTTTTAAATAAATAACATCAAATTCTACTTTAAAAATGTAAAGCTCACAGTCCCTATGCTCCTCGAAGAAATTCAAACCTAGGCGTATTCTTCGCTACATTATCTCAGTCATCTACTATCTGATTGATTTCTTCATCTGAAGTAATTGACTTATCCTCAGTCTGAACAATTTCTTCAAAAGCATTAACTAACTATGAATATGGACAATTCTTATTTTCCTTCACTACATTTTTGTGCTTGTACTTGACCATTTCTAACCTTGAGTGCTTCAGTAACATGCGTTGCTGCTAAAAATTTAATGGAGAGTATCTATATTTTCGGTTTTGAGTCCTTTGAAACATCATTTGTAACAAATTGTAACCTTTCAGTCTTATGTGTCGGATTACTCTACAAAAGTGACATGTAGGTATGAACCTCTGATTTTTCTGTGAGATTTTTCCTTGGACAGATCTGGTCGCACCAATTTTCTCATCATTCGATTTGGAACGTTCACCTCTATAGCCAATGCCTTAAAGATCGCCTTTAGTCTTACGAATTTCCAACAACTTTTCTAACTTTTCGGTACCTCAATCTAACATTCTTATTCCTTTTTCTGTACTGATCAACTTCAATTTTGTTTCACCAAGTTCATCTAATGTAGACAACTTCTTCTCTAGATCTTAAATGATGTTCTTCATGGAAGAGTTTTCCTCATTAAACTTCTCATTTTTCTTACATGTTTGGACCCATTTAGGATACATTAACTAATAGGCTTCATAAATACCTTCCTTTTTATCATTTGAAGTACTGTCTTCACTGTCATAATTTGATATTGAGCTTTGAGTTGATTCGTTTGTGTTTTCCTAGAATTTTATGATTTACTCACATTTTCATCATCGATTACTTCCTTCTTGGTTGTTATAAAGCAAGTAACTAGATTTTTGTTGTATAAAGCAACTAATGCAGCACTATTCATAGCTTCTTCTTCACTACCATACTCACTTCTGGATTCATTCTCACTCCAAGTGCTTGTATAACACTTCCCTTTTCTCTTTTTCAAGGTGTTAGCACATTCTGCTTGCACATGTCCGAAGCCTTGACACTCATGACGTTGAATTTTCTTCACATTTCCTTCACCCTTTTAATTTTTCCCTTGTTTTTTGAAATTACTATTTGATGAGCTACCGCCATTTTGCCTAAAATCGGATCTATCCTTCTTCACTCTCTTTAACCACTTACTGAAATTTCTTGTCAATAACTCCTTATCCTCGTTCTCATTGGATTCATCTTTTACATCATTTATGCCTTTTCCAGTTTCAGCTTGTAGTGCCAATCCTTTGCTGTTTTCTTATTTGCCCCTCAACAAATTCATTTCAAAATTGGTAAGTTTCCAATTACCTTCTCTAACGATAAGTGATTGGTGTCATAAGCCTCCTCGATTGCTGTAATTTTCAGAATAAATCTTGGAGGTAGTGATCTCAACGTCTTCTTTACCAATTTCAGGTTAGAGTATGTCTTCCCAAGTTGATGTACTTGGTTTGTTATGTCAGGCAGTCTTGCATGAAAATCTCCAATGGTTTCATTCTCATCCATCTTCAACTCTTCGAATCTCATGAAATTTGAAGTTTTGAGGTTATCACAGATTTTGATCCTTTATGTATAGTTTGCAAAGTGTCCAATGCTTCTTTAACTGATTCATGAGTTGATATCATAGCAAAGCGACCTTCATCAGCTACACTGAAGATGGCGTGCAGGGCTTGAGAATTTCCAAGCGTTCTCTCTTCTTCAACCCTTGTCTACTCAAATACATTTTTAAGCACTATTTCTCTATTTTCATCAGTCGTCACAAGATGTGTTTAGCCATTTAAAACCGTGTTCCATGTTTTTGTTCTTTGTGCCTGAATGAATACTCTCATCCATGATTTTCACATAGGATAACTTGAACTATCTAACAACGATGGCCTAATGATTGATGCCCCTTCTCTTATAGCTATAATTGCAAAACAAGGATATGTACCAACCTAATGTACCAAGTTTTGACTCAGTGATCCTCCTTGATACTAATTAAAAAATCCGAAGGGGTGTATTAGTTTTGCAAACTTTCAGATTTTGCCGCAATCGTTTCTAGCACAATCAAAAATCAGAAAAATTAAGCGCACAAATATAAATCAACACTAATATTTGTTAACGCAGTTCGGCACACCTTGCTTATGTCTGCAGGGCTCTCACCCAGCTTAATTCTTTCACTAACGAAAATAATTTTATACAAGGCTTTACTGAGCCGATACCACTTAACCCTTGACACTATCCCTCACCCTCACAATATGTGAAAGAATTTCACACCTAATAGTACCACCGCCTCGTATTAACCTCAATAGAGGATTTTCTCAAACAATGTTTAATGAAAATGAAATAAAATAAATAACTCAAGTGATTAAACAAAATTCAACATAAACGAGAACACTTGAGATAAAAAAACAACTCCCCTAAATATGCCGCTTCATCAACGAAAGAATGAGTTGTCTACCAAGAAATCTACTATGAATCTTCGATATAGTCATTGAAGCATCCCATGCACAGCAGCCACAAAATGTGTCAAATCAACAAACATTTCATCACCGAAATGTTAACCCAATAGAGCTGCAATAACTAAGACAACTACTGAAGTTTTTCACACCAAACCAACAACAAAAACAGTAGCTACAAAATCGCGAAAACTTCTAGAATTTTTGTACACCAACACCAAAAACGACAGCCACAAAATTACCAAGACTGTTGGAAGTTTTCCACACGAAAACCACTATTGATGATAGTGAGCATCTCAATAAAATTACATAAACACCATAGAAAGCCAGCTGCCAAAACTCACGAATTTACCCAGCTGAATTACGCAAAGACAAAAACAAGAACACAACTGCACTAAAACTTCATCAACGACAACCAACCAATGAAGACACGCAACTATCAAAGCATCTCAGTGCAGTATGTCACCTTCAGCCTACTCACGTGAAACTCGCGCACCACCAGTAACTTGTTGATTCAATTTTATGAAATTGACAATTAGAGATCACAAACCCATGCCTTTGGCGATTGGGGTCATAAATCTCGTTGATGCAAATCTTGGCTGCAGCTCTCTGATCTTGACCAACGTAAGTAGAGAATAAAAATGTTAGGTGTAAGTCTCCTTAAATCATAAATCAATGTAGAAACGCGTATGACGAGGCAAATTATAATTGCCGTATAATTAAAGACATCAGATATGTGTCACTAGCTGTAAACAACAATAGACCCACCCCTTCCCATGTATCTCAATTCTCAGGAAGAAAATCGGATTCGGATTCAGAAAGATACTGTTGGAACCCTTAGGTTCGACCAAGTTACCCACGCAAGCCCCCCTCACTTCAGCAATTTTTACCACATTCAAACATCCACCAACATGATTCACACGAGTTCTTCTCTAGATAGCAGACTTTATTATATCCCACTTTGATTAGAATTTTAAACTCATCAACATTATCTTAGATGTTCAATTATCGAAAATGTCAAAATTAAATAATAAGATATATACCATTTATCTTAACAAATTGGTTGACAACTAATTGAGAATCTAATGTTATCATAATATTATCTTTTCATCGATAGAATTTCACATAAGATGACTTTGTGTTCTTTTTCATTATTGGTTGTCCTGAAATTATGCTTCAATTGATATTTGATATGTATCCTAAATGATCTTTTTACACAAACACTCCTGTTCCACTTTCATCTTCTTTTGTGACTCCATCCTTATATATAGTCTATGTTGGAAGTTGTGGGATTGTGCCTCTTATCACTTGAGAACGTAAATTTCACAATGAAATATGTTATTACCTAGGGATTTATAGAGCTCCTTGACATATATAAGATTACAAGTTCTCGCAACTCAATGGACAACCTTACGAGTCTCCAAGAATTTCAGGCTTGTGTAAAATGTATTGCAGTGAGAATTTCGTGACAATGTTGATATACCAGCCTGAAAGTAGTGTCAAAGTTTTTCTTAGTGATAAAAATAGAGTTAGTATGGGTTTCTCTGCGCTTGTATATGTCATCTTCGGACCCTAAAAGATTTTTCACATAATAATTTAGTTTTCAGTGTTTTAAGTCTCTTACCAGCACCGCTCCCATTGACTCGTCGGAAATTTCCAAATAAAGAAACAACTTTTCCTGTAAATCGGCATAGCTACAAGTGGTGGACTTCTCAGATACTCCTTTAGTTCTTCAAAAGCTTTGACAACTTTTTCTTGTTGAATAAACTTAAATGTGAAGTTCAAGAGTTTCAGTGGTTTCAAGTGAAGTTCAAGAGTTTCGGTGGTTTCAA